>PVIR01000022.1:52197-72415 GCA_004026965.1 Petromus typicus
AAAAAAAAAAAAAAAAAAAAAAAAAAAAAGAATATATTTAAACAATAGAAGAGATGAAACATTAAACACAACAATGAGCTAACACTGATAAAATATTGTAATAAAATGAATTCAGTACTGACTGCTTTTGTTATTTCCTATTTTTGATGTGAAAAGTGAAGCAATCCCAACAATGTCAAGATGGGAAGTTCAATCAAAATGAAAGCGTATAAAAGTTATTGTCATGTTTGGAAGTAAGTCTAGATTACTGGGTACATCACTTGAAAAAAATATATAATCATCATGTTTATTTAAAACAGGAAGAAGCAATCAAACTAAGACTAGATAAGTTGGACTTCATCAAAAGTCAAAACTTCTGTACTTAAGAAAAAGACAACCAAGGAATAGGAGAAAATATTTGCAAACTGCCTATCTGGTAAGGATCTAATACTCAGAGAGTGTATACAAACTCTATAAATAACTCATTGCAAGGAAGTCATTCCACTTAAATGGGAAAAGGATCTGAACAGGCATTTCAGATAAACAGATAAACAAATGGTCAATAAACACATGAAAAGATGTTCCAGATCATTCCTCGTTAGGGAAATGCAAATCAGCAGCACACTGAGATGGCACTTCACACTCCCCAGGACACCCACAACAGAAAGGATGGAAAGTAGCTTATTTACAAGCTTTGAACAAATCTGAACCCTCTTATGGCACCAGTGGGAATATAAACGGTAGAGCAGTTCTGGAAAACCAGGAATGTTAAACACTTAGTTCCCATTACCTAGCAATTTTATGCCTGTATATACAGAGTATGGTCAAAAACCACAGTGACTACCTAAATTAAAAAAAAAAATTATTGCAGTGCCACTGTCTCCCTCAAAAAGCTCCCTGCTTCAAACACACTTATCATTCATGGCACTTTCTGAGCACTTCTAGAAGTTCTCTTTTGTGAGTCTTTAGTTGCACTGTCATGCTGCCTCAGAGTCCTGAATCTATTCCAAATGTTTACCTCTTATGGTCATTTCGGCTTTGGGAGAAGAGTCACAAGTCACACGGTACCAGATCTTTGAGTAAGGTGGACGGGGTCATACTATAATTTCATAAACCTGTATTTTTGGTGGACAGTACTTAGCAGCGGCATCCACTGTACACCTCACAAAGTAGATCATGAAAGAAAACTTCCAGAACTGCTTCAGAAAGTGGCAAGAACAATGGTGCAAGCGTATCCCAAGGGTGTGCAGTGGGGGTATTTTAGGAGAGACTAACAGCGATACCTTTTACTGAAAGAGATTTTTCTATTTCTACATACACCAAATTTTTGATCAGCTTTGTATACTCAAGAGAAATGAAAACATTTATACAAAAACTTGTACATGAAAGATTGTTGCAACAGCATTCATAATAGTCTAAAAAATGGAAACAAACTAAATGTTCATCATCTGGTGGATAAACAAAATGTGATCTATGCATACAATAGAACAGTACTCAGCTATAAAAACAATCAAGTATTGATACCTGATCCAATATGGATGAAGTTGGAAAACATTATGTTAAATGAAGGCTGCCAGACACCAAAAGCCACAAAATCTATCATCCCATTTATATAAAATGCCCAGATTTTCCAGGCAAATCTCTAGAGACAGAAATGGGGCAAATGGGAAATGGCTGCCAGTGAGTATGAAGTTTATTTGTGAAATGGTAAAAATGGACTGCAATTAGGCAGTGGTAATGGTGGCATAATCTTGTAAATATACTAAAACCATCAAATTTTATAAGAGGGTGAATTTTATGGCATGTGGACTATAACACAATAAAAATGTAAAAAAACTGCAGGAGGAAGAGGGGGCTAGAATGATTCACATAATGATGGGTTAGGGTTGGCAATATCAGTATGAACTCATGTTTGGCTTACCATCGATGCAGATGGCTGTGTACAGGAACGTTTACAGATGCGCACAGACATCAACTGGTACACAGGCTCCCACCATACACTATGTCTGATGACAGCATCTGGAAGCAAGGACATACCACCCAAGAGCGCACCTCTGCAGTCAGATCTGGCTTCCCATTAACCACTGTCTAATCACAAGAGCTACAGCTCCCTGGAGCAGGGGCTGAGGGCAGGACTGGGGCAGGAAATAGACAAGATGAGTTTGAGCATCTTTAAAGAAAGGAGTGTTCAAACCCAAACTCTCAGTGCTGAGTGTGTCAAAGGAACACAGGAGTCACTGGAAGAGTCCCTGACAGCCCAGGCTTTACATACGAGGAACAAAATACATCAGTAATTAATTATAATCTGAAGCATAAAGGAATGATACAATTTATTAAATAACAGACAAATCTCTCATAGACACAAACAATTTGTGGAGATACTTCCTCCTCTAGGAGGTAGAGCTTAGCTCCTCATTTCCTAGGTGTGGTCTGTGCCCTAGACTGCCTTTCAAATCATGTAGTGTAAAGAAGAGGTTAAAAAAGGAAAAGGAGTGCTAAGGATTTAGCTCAGTGGCTCAGGCATCTTCCTGGCAAGCACAAGGTCCCCAGTTCGATCCCTTGTACCACATACCACAATGCTGGGTGTGATGACTCAGGCCTGTACGCCCAGCAGAGATAACCACATACCACAACTGTCAAGGTCAATGAAACAAGAAAGTCTGTCACAGCCCAGGGGGAGCCTACGAAGATAAACTGACTAGATGTAATTCCTTCATGCTTTTTAAGGGAAAAAAACAAAACAAAACAAAATACAACACTTTTAATTTTAGAACAGTTTTAGATTTATGGAAAAATTACATAGGAAATATATTAATTCAAGTCCATAATCAGAGCCCCTTAGTTTTCCCTAATGTCCTTTGTTCTAAGATCTCAAGATTTTTCACCAGTTCCATCCTGAGGAATGAGGGTAAACAGAAACAGATCGAGACTGATAGTTAAGAAAGACAAAGGAGAAAGAGAAGGAGGAAAATGAAGAGCAACAGGAAACAGAAAATAGACATGAAAGAAATATGTTGAAAAGGCTTGGGGCATTTGCTTTGGGTTAGGAGGATCTGGGGGTACTCTCAACAGTGCTGGTGCATCAGCAGGAACTAGACTCACCTGTGGAAAGGTGTGACTCCCTGACAGCGGAGGTGTGCAGCTAGGAATGCAAAGCTAAGTGACTTAGGCTTCCCTACTTCAACAACCAAGGGTGGGGAAAACCAGCTACTTCCACGTTTGTCACTAAAATGCAAACAGTACAACTCATTCAAGGAGGCAGTCTGGCAATGCTGTCTCCTATTTTACTAGGTATTCATCTTGGCCTGGCCAAAACCATTTGGGTAGACAGTCACCCTTCAGAAATCCCCAAAGAAGACAAAGATACAGGTGTGTGTGTGGGGGGTATGTCGTGTCTGGGCACACTCGTGGGGGCACTGTTCGTAATGTTCACTTATGCAACACTGGTTACAGTGCAGCTGTCCCCTCTTCTCGATGGTGGTCA
Source organism: Petromus typicus (assembly GCA_004026965.1). NCBI lineage: Eukaryota > Metazoa > Chordata > Mammalia > Rodentia > Petromuridae > Petromus > Petromus typicus. Next base: position 55,661 of record PVIR01000022.1, read on the forward strand.
CATGACAAGACCCCTAGTGGATGGTGGAAACTATGGACAGTCCCAAACACTATTACAGGAAACCCTGTATCACTGTTCCACGAAACTGGACTTAATGTGTCCTTTGTGTTTCAGACCTTGTGCCTCCATCGCATCACCACTCTGACACTCTGGGACCATTGCTAAACAAAATCGCTGTTACTTGAACAGAAGTATGTGATTCTATGGCAGCTGACCCAATAACCAAGAAGGCCGCTAAGTGACTAACATGTGGGCGGCTTACCCACCATCGATATGACCAGCGGCACAGTTCATAACCAAGGTGGCGCTGGATGAGATTTCATCAGACCACTCAGAATGTTTATTCCTGGAATTTCCCATGTAGTATGTCTGAACTGTACTTGACCACAGATAACCTCAGATAAGGGGGGATGATTGTGTATGTACTTAAAAAGAGGTAGATTTACATGTACTGGCATTATAAGATACTAAATATATCAAGTATGTACTTAGAGTGTACATAGTAAGTATGTATATATTGTGAATAGCAAGCTGTGTGTTCCAGCATTTGTAGAGCTGGGTGTGGTGGCTCATACCTGTAATCTCAGCAGGCAGAGGCAGGAGGATTGCTGTGAGTTGAAGGCTAGACTAGGCCACATAATGAGTTCAGGGCCAGCTTGAACTACAAAGTGAGACCTTGTCTCAAAAACTAAAATAAAAAAATCCCCAAATAAATAAAAAATAACATAGATAATGTATGTATAAGAGGACTATGTGCAAACATCTGTACTCACAGTGGAATGGGGGAGGGCTTTATGAGAGGTGTTTCACTTTATTACCACAGAGTTATGCTTACAATGATCATGAGCTTATTTGGTGACCAAGAGCATTATGACGTAAACAGTAAAGGGGCAGCCAGATGGACCCAGGAAAACACAGGAGGGAAGTGGGCACTGACACACCAGGGCCTGAGCCGGGTAGTTCAAATGCTGCAGCTGGGATTGACAGCCTGGGTGCCTAACAAGTCCTCCCTCAAACTGGGAAACTGAACAGCTCGACTGCAGGCTGGAGGTGCTATGGACACCACTGCTTCATGTCAGCTTAGACTTAGCTCAGGGAGCTGTGGGTGGCTGGACAGAAAATATAGCACTACCACTACTTTTTGCATGCTACATTATGTTTATGAAATTTGCCTTTATGCCTAACTCATGGTTGTAAACTGCAGTGTTTTGGAAAGACTGTCTAACAATTTTGAAATGAGCTTGCATTAACCGCAGTCAGTTGTAATAGCTCATTTATGTTGGATTCCATGCCACATTCACTGGCATTTGCAGAAATGGGAGCAACGGTGATAACTGGCCAAGTGGCCCGCAGGGCTTCAAAGCAAAGAGCTCACTGGCCCGTGTACAGCAGGCTGCTCTAAAACCCTGTGTCTCTCTCTCTTCTTCTTTGGCTCCCCATTTATTATCAAGTCTGAAGACATAGAAAATGTGATCACGTGAGGATTCCTAAGAGTAGCAAAGATGCCTAAAGCGGTTTAGAAATAAATTGCCAATGAACCTTCTACCCTCCACTAAAAGATTTCGTTACACTGAGAAATCAATACACGACCATGGTGAGATCACAAAGCAGTCATAAGGCAGGGGGCTGACGTTGTCTCCACTCCCCTCACTCTGGTGGTGTGTTTGAGGCTCTGGAAGCTTTCTGTTGGAACTTGAGGGGTGAGATGCTGAGTGGGAAATGATGGAGGCACTTCTTGGGCGGAAACGATCCAGCCCAGTGTTAAATAGTTTGGATAACATCCTCCCCAAAGTTGTACACGTTCAGAGGGGAGGCTTTTAGAAGGCAACTGATGGTGGGGTGCTGTACTTATCAGTGGTTTAGTCCACTGATGAGTTCCAAGCTGAATGGGCTGTTTGGAAGTGAGGCTGGTTAGAAGAGGTGGTCACTGGAGATACAACCTGGAAGCATCTATTCTTGTCCCCAGAACTCCATTCTCTCTCTACTTCCTGTCTGTCATGTGGTGAGCATCTTCCTCCACCAGGCCCTTCCGCCACACTGGGTCTGCCTTGGACCAACCAGCCACAGATCGAATTTACTCAAACCATGAGCCAAATTAAACCTCTTTTCCTTCATATTGTGGTTGTCAGGTGCATATTTTGTCCTAGTAATGGGACAGCTGACTGATATACCAAGTGAATATGTGCAGTAAAAGTCTGACTCTTTTTTTCTAGTGCCCTGGAAAGCCCAGGAGTTTTGAATCAAACATGCTCTCATCATATCCACGTAAAGGTCAATATGGTGGCACAGTGGGCCATGGATGTGGAAAGACAAAGAGGGGCAATGACTTCCTGTCCTGCATCGCACTGGATCCTCACAATGTATCTAGGATCTAGAAATTCATGACATCTTTATTATACAGAGGGGAAGACAGAGCCCCAGAGACACAGAACAGCTAACATAGAAGTACACAGCTAGGGAGCAGGATAGGCAGGGCTCAAACTCACATACTTGGCCTTGGAGGCTCAGGTTCTGTTGTTTGGGACCTGCTCTGCCCTTGGGACCTTGGGATGTGACTTTTATAATCTGCAAATTAGTAACAATGCCTTTCTCGGGCGGCAGAGAGGTACAGATGGGAACAGGTATTAATTAACAACTCAGGGCACAGGTACTGGCATTAAAAGATATTAAATATATCAAGTATGTTCTTAGAATGCTTCTGGCCAGCTCAGACCCAGCCTGGAGCCCAAGCCCTGGATACTCAGGCTCTGTGAGTCACAACCTCGGCCTTGTCAGGCACACAGGCCGAGTGGACTTCTAAGATGTTCTACCAACCCCGGCTTTCTGTGGGCTTTTGCAGGTAAGCATCAATCTGTGACCAGGTGGAGGGAAGGAAGATATTAATGAGTCATGGCTTCCTGACAGTGGTGTGATGATTACTAGAGGCTACAGCACTTGGGCAGAATTTCCATGAGCTGTTTACCCATCACCTGTGGCTCACATGCCTCTACAGTTCCTTAATTGAACATTACAGATATATTGTTTTTGAATTATGAACTGCTATAAAGAGATGACAAATATCTTCTTAAATTACTGTAAGAAGAAGGGTTCCCAGCAAAGACAGCTGCTGCATCCCCTAGGGATGGCTTCTGTGGTATTAGCTTCATATTTATTTCTCCACAGTACCAAGTCATGAAGATGCAAAAAAGCTATTTTTAAAGCTGCTTTGATTCAAATGCATTTCCAATCAATCACAGGAATGGGATATAATCTCTGTATAATTTAATATTCTAATATTGGAAACTTGCTTCCAATCAATCAGGAAATCGGCTTGCAATCCACTACATTTCTGATATGAAAAACTGCTGTTCTGAATGCTGTTGTGTTACCGAGTCAGGCCTGCAAAGTGTACACAGTTCGAAGGGGACAGGCTTTATTTTTATGAGTACACATTTATGAAAATGCTATGCATCTTTACACTGGCAGCTCTAACACTGAAAACTGTCTTCAACATCAGCCATAATCAATTTACTCTGCCTTAGTGAGAAAGAAAGAGGAGATAGGGAGTTGGAGTGTAACCTTACAGAGAGTGGGGATAAACCTGTGGGAGAGGCCGGCTCCTCAGCAGGTAGAAGTGTGCACTGTGGACAGAGATCAGGGCCACCAGCCATCAATGACCACAGGCAGAAGGAGAGAAGGAGTTTCTCGGATGTGAGTGGTGCAGGCTGCCCATGTGAATCTTAGTTAAGCCCCACACGCTATTTGTGCATTGCCAATTTGGGAACTGTACATTCCTGTAAAATCACTCTCATGAGAACTTGTCTGGGCCGGGGAGTTAGCTCAGTGGTTTTGGCGCCTGTCTTGCAAGTGCAAGGACCTGAGTTCAATCCCCGGTAACCACATACCATACTGGGCGTGGAGACTCACGCCAAGCAGCAACCAGTACCACATACCACAGTGCCGGGCGTGGTGGCTCACGCCTGTAATCCTAGCACTCAGGAGGCAGAGGCAGGAGGATTGCTGTGATGCGAGTTGGAGGCTGAGTTCAGGGCCAGCCTGAACCACAAAGCGAGACTCTGTCTCAAAAAACCTAAACAAACAAACAAAAAAGAACTTGTCTGGCTTTGCTCCTGACCCAGAGCCTGAGTGCCGGCGGATCAGGACTGTGGGGGATGTGAAGGCAGAGAGGGTTGTTCAGGGCAGGTAAGGGACGGTCTGTCAACTAACTGAAGACAATAAACACATGCAAAACTAAGCACAGTGTGGCACCAGCACTGAGCATTCCCAGCAGTCAGGGATCAAGGTGCACAACCAGTGGTAACGGAAAGAGCTATTTGTAGTAAGATGCAGAAAGTGACATCGGGACTTATCAGAGTTTTATTTAATAAATATGAACTGATCACTCTGCACATCTATCATCTCATTTAAGATTCATGAGGACCTCTCAGAAGAAATTACCCCGGTCACACAGACGAAGGAGAGGCTGTGTGACTAGGCCGGAGTCATAGCTAGGATACAGTCTGGATCAGGCTGACACAGAAGCACATGCTCGCCTCCTCATTTTAAAGATCTGAAATATCAACAACAACGGTTGACCCTGAAGTTTTTCTGGACAAGGTGGCCTTGACCTCAACACACCCGACTTCTCTCCCGGTTCTTCACCAAGTCTGACCTCAGACTGGAAGGAAGAGTGTAGTTATGTGGTGGTGATAGTAAGAACATCGATGGAGGGATCACTACCTGCCAGACAGTGTTCTGGGAACAGAACCTGTGTTAAACTCTACTGTTCTGTACCACTTCCCTATCAAGGAGGCCCTGGTTATCCTGTTTTTACAGAGAAGGAAAGGCAGAGTCAGAGATATTCATTCTTTGCCTGCTTCAACCTATTAGTGGTAGGGTGGGATGAAGAACCAGGGTCTGACCCCACAGTCAGTATTCTTATCCCAAAGAGCTGGCCAGTGGAGGCCAAGCAGGCCCACCAGGCCCGGGGAGGATCAGGAACAAACCAAGGCTGTGTTTGGCAGTAGCAGCCGGTGCCACACACAAACAAGGGCTCCTGCTGACTGGCCGCCTCCCAGGCTCTCGTATTTCCTCTCTAGTATGATCATCTGTGGGCATCAAAAGAGGGAGAAACTCTTCTGAGGAGAGGTGGGGAGGGTGAGGGTCCTCAAATGGAGGCCAGCGCCAGGATTCCAGTTCTGATGCCAGCTAGGCTGGAGGTGGGCAGGTAGGAAGTGCAGGGACAGGCAGGCTGGAGGAGACAGGAGGATAACCCGGAAGGGCAGTGACCTCAGGTGCACATCTCCCTGCTGCCAAGAGCACCAAAGCATCCCAGCATTTCCATTTCCCATCTCCACTGTTCAAACCCTTTGACCCCAAATCCCAGCTCCCTTGAGCGTGATCTTACAGACATTCTCATGGGACATCTGAGGGTCACTCCTGATTTTGTTTACCCAGAGACAGCAAGCAACTTCCAGAAAAAGCAGCAATGTTTTAGCCTCTATGAGTCATGGGGTCTTCATCTTCACTGCTCAAGGAAAGTCTTTTTTTAAAAATTTTTCTTGTAGCAACTATGCAAAGTACGTAAGCTTGTGGACATGGCCATGATTCAATAAAAATTTATTTGTAAAAGAAGGAGCAGGGCTAAACCCAGGGATGGAGAAAAGCATATCATTAAAAATAAACATTGGTGGGCTGCGGATTTAGTTCAGTGGTTCCAGTGCCTGCCTTGCAAGGGAAAGGTGCTGGGTTTGATCATTGGTAACCACGTACAACAATGTTGGATGTGTGACTCACGCCTGTAATCTCAGCACTAAGGAAGCAGAAGCAGGAGGATCGCTGAGTTTGAGACTGAGTTCAAGACCAACCTGAACTACAAGGCAAGATTCTGTCTCAAAATAATGTATCAATAACGATAAAAATTCAAAAAAAAAAGAGAAAAAACTAAAACAAAACATAACAACAACAACAAAAAAACCCATCAGGTCCATGAAAGTTCAGGGAGATCTCCCAATCCTTCAGAAACTAGAAGCTTAATTTTTTAGACTTTTGATATTTAAATTACTCTTCAGAGAAATTCAACCAGTTAAAATTCCCACTAATGGATGAGAGTTTATCCAGTAGTGTCCTATAAGGAAGAACCCTGCAAGGAGTGAGACACAGGGAGATTGGCGAGGATGACACAAGACCAGACTCTGGTCATCTAGGGCAGTGGCAGTACAGCCGTGGCAAGAGTGCTGCAGCAGACACGCACAGACCTGTCAGCGCGTGGGCCAAGTTGTCCTAGCCAAGGTTTGACAAATCACCAGCATGCAGGCAACAGCAGACATCACATTAATTGTGCAAAAGCATGCCAAAGGCCAACTTTTCTCTCTCAACAGAATGCTCTTTGTATTATTGAAAGCTCTGTTTTTAAGACAAAAGATGTTAATATAGAAGTTGTTTTTCTACACTGAAACCTCAGTATTCAGGTTTAATTGCAATAAATCTGTGGGTTTGGGGTTGCAGTTTGGATACTCGGTCTCTAAAAGGTTCTCCTCACTGGCTCAAGACTTCCAAGTGTCTGCTACCCTCCCTGTTGCTCCTGTATTGCACTGGATAATCCCTCTGCTCACCCGCAGAGAAGCCGTTTATAACACTGTGGCAGCCCTGCTGGCAGCCCTACCATCCTCCATGGGGAGGGTCATGGCTGATGCTTTCTCAGGCACTTCCCCGCCCTGTAGCAACAAGGACAGACAGGACAATGACGAAAAGGTCAGCCCACAAACAGTACACTGTAGGGCTGTGTTTAAATGAATTGCCCAGAACAGGCAAATCCATGCAGAGGAGGAGATTTCTACAACTGGGGGAGGGGGAAGGACTCAGGAGGGAATGGAGGACTAGAAAGGGTACAGGGCTGCTTTAAGAGATAATGACAACGCTGTGACTGGGACTGACGCTGAAGGCACCACTCTGTGAATACAATAAAAATCACTAAGTCGTACACAGCAAATTAATAGAATGGTATGTGCATTATATCTCAAAGCAATATCAAAATGATGATAAGCATAATATTATTAGCTGCCATTTACTGAAGACCTACCACGAACAAGGCAGGACAAATGAGCCTCATGACACCTATTACGTTAAATTCTTCACCCTTCCCAAGTGTATCATTGTAGTGGAACCGTCTCTGAGTGCTCTGGAGCCCAAGGTGACAGGTTGGAGTCCATACAAGGCAAGGACCAATCTGTGCTTGGCTTCACTCCAGGTCTTGCTCCTGAGAGCCAGCTTTCTGCCTGGGGCCAATTCTCAATCCTGCCAGACTGGCTGGACTTCATCATTCTGACTACGGGACATGCAAACAGCCTGAAGGGAGTTAAGTAGCCAGCCTAAGGGCTCCAAGGCCACAGGCTTCTCCACAGCACCACCCACCTGACGCACACCACGGATCTGCTACTGCAGCTTTACTGCTTTTGAGCCTCCCAAAGTAGTGCGTGTCTTCAGAGCAGATGAATAAACTACGGCACATGCACCTGCTGCAGCTGTAAAGTGCAATGAGGACAATCTTTATGAACTGATAAAGGAGTGAAGCCCTAGAAAATCATTAAGTAAATAAAGTACAAGAAATGAGACACATAGAGTAGGCTGGCTTTTTCCAAAGAAAACTCACAGGATGCATGCATCTGACCCTCAAATGGATCAGAAAAAAATTGTATATGTGTATATATAAAGGCAACAGCACTCAAAAAAAAAAAAAGAAAGAAAAGAATAAAACAGTAGGGTAAAATGTCAGCATCAAATAATTCTGGATAAAGGTGGTATAGGTATTCTGTTTAACCACCCTTATTTTTGTAACCTTTCTGTAAGTAGAAAAAACTGAATAAAAATATTTTAACAATCAATACAAGATTTTTAAAAATAAACACACACACTGTACAAATACAGAATATCAAACAAAAAAGGAGAAAATAAGGAAATCTGTTTCCCTTTTAGCTCAGTATGTACTTTTCAAATAAGTTTTAAGATGTGTCAGATGTAGATTATAGAAATAGACCACTGGGTGTGGTGTCACAAACCTGTATTCCCAGTATTCTGGGAGGCTGAGGCAGGAGGATTGCAAGTTTGAGTGAAGCCTGGGCAATTCAGCAAGATCTTGTCATGAGATAGATAGATAGATAAATAGATAGACAGACAGATAGATAGATAGATAGATAAAAAAAGAGGCTAAGGGTGCAGCTCAATTCGAGGGCATGGGTTCAAAACCTAGTATTGTCACAGGGGTGGGAAAGCAGGGGAGGACAGAGGGTGGCCACATACACATAATTTCCCAAAAGCTGGATGTTACGTAAGAAAAGCCCTGTCACTTACTGGGAGGGCAGGCGGTTCGCAGCCTTCTGCTCTCTGGGGACTGCTCAGGGGCTGGGGATCTCCAGGGAGTAATGCTTCGGAGCCAGCGTTAGGACCTTAGGCTGAGGCTGCTCCCATGGGGACAGGGAGGGGAGTGGGCATCGCACTTGTACCCCGTGGCCCATGGTGTCAGGGAGACCATGACCTCTGCCCATCATGAGCATGGGGAGGACTCTCTCAGGTGATAGAGACATGCTTGAGCCGAGCAGCTTGGTTCTGTGCAACCTGGGGTGGGGGTGGCCTCATGGGGTAGCCTATCTGCTGCAGAAGCGGAGTTCCTGGAAGACTGCACTGTGATAGGACCAGGAGCTGTGGTGCTGGGGCCAGCACAGGTCATGCCTCTCCTCCAGAGCGCTCTGTTTACACCTGATGACCTGCTCACCTCAGGTATTCGTCCCTGTGGGAGCCAACATGTGCAGCCTACTCTTAGGTATCTGTCAGCCTGCCTTTCTATTTTGGTGAGGTAGCAAGCAATGACCCAGACAGGCTTGGGGGTGCACTGCTGTAATCTCAGCACTCAGAGGCTGAGGCAGGAGGGTTGCTATGAGTTTGAGGCTACAGAGTGAGTTCAAGACCATCCTGAACTACAGAGCCAGACTCTACCTCAAACAAAACAGAACAGAAAGAAAAAGAAAGAAAGAAAGAAAGCAATGACTCAGGATTTTACTGAAAAGACCTTCACTGGAGGCCAGATCATCCTGTGGACATTTGTCTCTTTGATGATTTCCTCCCTGTTTCTGCTCCTTAAAGCATAGCCACATAACTTGCACTTGTCTCGTCTAACCTGTACAGTAATCAAGAAAGTTGTGTATATATTTTCCCGAAAGTTGTATTTTGATAGGAACTAGGAGAAGGTGGGAAAGGGGATGTTATGCAGTTTTTGTGGCAAAGAAAGAGCTCAGAGAAAGAGCCATCAAGTGTCTCTGAAGCTCAACCAGGAGGGAGGTGGTTCTGCCACAGAAGTTCCCAGGAGACTGGACAGAAGGGACTCAGGTCAGAGCCGCCACATTAACTCACGGGGTGGCCTGTTTACAGCATGCCATTGCCCACTGCCACCTGTGCCATGCCACATTCATATGCTGCAAGAGGACAAGGGTCTTCGGCACCCTCTGAGGTGACAATGACTGTCCAGGGCCTGGAGCTCCCAGGCTGCCGTTGTGCTTCTATAGCACAGAGGGAAGTTCACAGCCCAGCCACGCACTGGCCCTTCATGCCAGGACTGGTGACAGTTCTGTAGCCGGGGCCTCTCTGCCCCTGCCTCCTTTTTCTATGGCAGGCTGCACTCAACATTTGATTTTTTCTCTTCCTGGTGAGCTGGACACTCCAAACCTGTGTGGAATATGCAAGCTGGCTATGACTGCTAATGACAAGATTTGGCTGTCAAAAAAACCAGCGGCAGGCTGGGTGGCATCCAGGTGACAGTGGATATGGACGTGAGGCTCAGCTCTACCGCTGCCAAGCCACGTGAGTATCACACGTGTTTCGGTTTCTTCATGTGGCACGAAGGACTGCTATGGAGCACTGCAGGGGCACTGGAAGATCAAGGAGAAATCAGCAGCGTGCCCAGGGTCACACCGCAGGAAGCTGCACGTCATGTACTCAGGAGATATTCAATAATTACGCTCTCCTCCTCTCATCTCTTCCAAGTGTCTGATCAGAAGATATTTTTCCCCCAGTTGCACAAATTACATCTTTCTTGCTATTCATAATTTCCTTTTTATTTCTAAAAGAAGACAGCAGACTTGTGTGTGAGATGGAGTGTGGGGGGCACACACATTAAGGTTTTAGTCCAGAATGGACAATTTTCTAGATTTCCATTACCCGCTTCCCTGCCCTATCTTAAACACAGCTGTCAGGACAAGAGGCTCATTAAAAAGGCTGTTTGACGGATGGATGTTCATGTATCACACTGGATCTCCATCCAAAACACTCGAAGGAGGTAGACGGAGGTGGCAGGAGCCACGGGAGGGAGTGTTTTTAACAGAATACTGCAGTCTGCTGGGCGGAGGTGCTTGGCCTTGGCCTGCAGTCAGGATAGTGCAGGAGGGCAGTGCTGCAGCCACCAAAATGTAAGCACCTCGGTCCAGTCCATTTCTGTTTTAAAAACTGGTGAGAGAAAACTCCTGTCAGGCAATAACCCACTGAAGGACCGGTTAGCAGACTGCCACTCGTTGGTCTCCTGTTGGGCGAGTCCTCTTCTTCCATGACCAGAGTCACCAGAGACCCTCCCAGTCTCCCTCTCTTCCCTTGGATTTGTCTGAACCACTCCCCCCTCTTTCCTCTCGCACCTTAATGTCGTCTTAGTGGTCTCCTGTCCCATACCTTCTACCCTTTTGTCTTCTCCACTCCCAGACATATCAAGATGACATTTAGCTGTCAGCGGATATGGTGGCCTAACCAGGCAGCGTCCATCAACTTGTTTTTATCTGGGATTTACTTACAAGCCCAACAAAAAGAAGAGGCAGGTGATCCAAGAGCTGTGGTTGCTCTAGGATGCCATTAAAGACCCAGGCTCTTTCTATCCTCTCCCGTGCTGCCCTCAGGAGTGCAAGATGGCTGCAGGGCTCCCAGGCATTGTGCCCAAGTTCTGGGCAGGATTCAGAGGAAAGGGCCAATGAGAAATCTTCCTGGAAGGTGCATTTGTAAATTCCTACACGGGTCACAAGGCTATATCTGGGGGAGGGAGTGAAGGGAGGATTTTGAGCCTGCCATGCTGATGTTTAAACACAACCAACATTGTCAGGACGGATTGAAAAGAGAACAATGTCTCACAGACACTGAAAAAGGCCTCTTTCTGGCCCCCGTGGCACATATATCTCCACATGAGCCTGCTCCAGTCCCTGAGAAACTTCAGTGCCAGCTCCAGTATGTGCCAGGCTGTTCTGTGACTCTGACCTCTGCCTGTCTACTTTTGCCACTGTCTCCTTGGTGAACTCTTCTTCGTCCTTCAAGCTCTGCTCAGTCCTCTCCTCTGCTGGGAACACGGAGATGGTCCAGCTAGACAGACCTGACTTTGTTCCGCCTGGTCCTCGCACATCACCCTGATTCCACCCTGTGATTTCTGCCTGCACTCCCATGTGCCCAAAGGGTCTGTGGGGTCCCCAAGGGCAAAGACCAACTCTCTTCAACTGAATCCTCACCCCAGGATGAACAGCACAGAGCCACACTGCAGGGCTCCTTAGATGACTACAGGATAAATGGACAGATGCAGACAGGTGGACAGATGGACAGACAGACGGGGTGAACACATGTGCACCTCAGCAGGCCTTGTGGAGGGGACCCAATTACCTCTTTGCCAACGTGATCATGGAGATAGTAGAATTTTAGTCTACTCTGATTACACAAAAGAGCTGCTGGGCTCCTTATAAAAGCAGGCTTGATGTTACTAATGAGAGGATGAAAGTCACAGATAGTGGAATGAGCGATGATTTAAAATCCCATCTGTTACTTAAACGCCAAATGACCAGCTTCCTGAACATCTGTTTCCTCAATTTCCAAGAGGGGCTGACAACAGTTCCCTCCCAGGCTGCTGCGCACTTGAGAGGTGATACGACCGAATCCTGGTACAGGCTCACTATCCCACTCCAGACTCAAAGCCATCTTGCAAGTTTGGGGTGTTTTCCTTTCTAGCCATGGGAACCAGTGCTGACTGCCTCCCTGGAACCAGGCCCTTCTTTTTTCTCTGACTGTGTTCTGGGAAAAGCTCAGCCCTGAAGGTAGCAGGCTTCACCCTTTGAAACAGAGTCAAGGCCGCTACGCCAACTGACCTTCTATAGCCACTGACGGGCTAGGAGGGGCTTTGGGACACAGGACTGTGTACACAGGTATGGGAATAAATTGCTGAGGGCTGTTAATTTCCCTGAACACACTCCTGCTGGCTTGAACCACTGGTGGCACATGCATGACTGTTCTATTAGGCAACTTGTACCACCCAAAGGGATAGTCATGGACGCAGGTGCTTCATTCAGCAGAAACATGAATTGTAGCCCTGTCGTGAACATGTTAATAAGTCCCCTTTCTATTCCTAGAGGCTGTCACATCTTCATGGGATGTTCAGAACTGTGGCAGCCACCTAGACCATTCAGTCTTGGCAAACAGCCAGGAGATGCAGGACAGAAGCCAGTGAGATCTGCATCACACAGACCGCTCACGTGTGGCAGTCTAAACTGTCTTATTCTGGGCCAGGTAAAGGAGTTTCCTGTTTTCTAGAGCCCAGAGGAATATTTGAATCCCACACTTGACAGAATGGTAACTCTCCTTTTGGGTGACCAATGGTTCATTTCTACATGCTGTAAGTTGGACTTTGGAAGCTCCTGTAAGCTAATAGTTCACATGTCATCCGAGAGGGCCTGCTGAGGTTCCTGTTAGGGTAAGGATCAGTAAGACTCCAGGAAATCCTGGTTGATGCGCTGCATTTCCACCACCCGTAAAACCACTTTCCCAAGAACCTGCTGTGTTCACAGGACCAGCCACTGACCCAAAGGCAGTGCCGGCAGGACTTCATCAGAGCGGGGAGAAGTGGAGAGGCAAGGGGCTCAGTCACCCAGCCACATCTGTACAACAATGAGGAGGCCATCTGGAGAACAAGCAGCATACAGGGGGGGCGCAGTGCACACCATCAAAATATCCCAACATGTCCACTGAAAACAGAAAAAGAAAATCTCTGCCTTTCTTTGATGTAGATGTTGCCCTTCCCCTGGGGGCCAAAGAGACTAAGCCTGGAATATGGTACACACTTAATTTTTAGAAGAGAATTGATGGCTTGGTAACAAATATTCTTACATAAAGCATCCATGGTGATTGATCTTAAGGAACAGACCAGGTGCCATGAAGCTACAGCTGACTGCTTTCTTGTGCAGCGTATGAGGTGTGAATGTCTCCTATATTTCTACATGGTCACATGAAAGTTTACCTAAGCACTTTTCAATACCCCAAAAGGCACCTTTCTGGCCGCAGTGCCTAAGATCTTCATTATCTGGGGCTCTTTGCACAAACAGTTGGCCAGCCCATGATAGGAATTTTTAGTATTTTTTTTTTCAATTTAAAAGAAAGTAAGGAAACAAATTTTATATATATGGGGGGGGTGGTAGGGTGGGTGGGGCTATGGGAAAAAATGAGAATTAAGTTGTGTCTTATACTGGTACAAATCCCCATTATGGAGTGCAATCATGATGTGTATATTTAATGTGCCAATAAAGATAATTAAAAAAAAAAAAGATATAGATGAGTAAAAATGTAATATTCATATTGCCACCACCCACACATAACATGTTTTTAAGATCTCCTTTTACTGCTTTTATAAAAGAAAATATTACAATTACAGCCAAAGTCCTTCAGCTTTACCTGGAAGCCTGGCCAGACATTAGGCCAGGGGGTCAGCACTGAGCTCAAAAAGGCCGAGGAGGTCAGAAGTCCAGAGATAGGCCCCGATCACAATACTTCACTGAGTCAGTGGGGTGATTACATGACTGTTTTCTTTTTCTCGTAAACAGTCTTTGGCATGGATAAGTAATGGCCTTAGTATGCAGTGGACTACTCCCAGATCCACTGAAGGAAATGAGTCTTTGCTGCCCCAAGAGCAGTCACTGGAGGGACCTATTCTATTTCACAAAAGTATAGCCGTCAGGTTAATACAGCCAGTCATGGGCCGGGGAGTTAGCTCAGTGGTTCCGTCACCTATCTTGTAAGCGCAAGGGCCTGGGTTCAATTCCCCAGCAACCACATACCATACTGGGTGTGGAGACTCACACTCACCAGCAGCCAGTACCACATACCACAGTGCCGGGGGCAGTGGCTCACGCCTGTAATCCCAGTACTCAGGAGGCAGAGGCAGGAGGATTGTTGTGACGTGAGTTTGAGGCTGAGCTCAGGGCCAGCCTCAACTACAAAGCAAGCCCCTGTCTCAAAAAAAAAAAAAAGAAAATACAGCCAGTCATACCAGTTTATCTCCTTTGGGAATGAAAGAAAGGAAGAAAACGTGAAATATTAAGATGCCACCGGTATTGCAATCATCAGGGTTAGATATTTTAGGAGGAGACACACACTCCTATCAAGAGGCAGTCAGCAAAGAACTTGTGCATAGAGAGAGAGAGAGAGAGAGAGAGAGAGAGAGAGAAAGAGAGAGAGAGAAAGAGAGAGAGAGAGAGAGATGTGAACATTAAAAAAGTTCTCTAAAGAGTCAGGAAGTCCTACTCCACGACTCCCACACACTGGTGCCAATCTTCTGTTCTCCACCTTCCCTCCTAGGCCTTGAACTTCTTGAGAGTAAGGGCAGTACTTATTCATCTCTAGATACCTAGTTTCCAAATGGAAAGATCATACAAAATAAACACTGAAAAATAAAAAGGGTGAATATGACAACATGCAGAATACCTGATCCAAGGTCATCTCGACACAGAATGCTAAATGTCTTCAACAAAAGATGACAATCAGTATGTGGCCTTAAAACAACTTCAAGCATTCATATCATATAAATGCGGAAGCCCCTTCAAGATTTAGGCTTATTTATGGCAATAGTTCTTTGTTTTGTTTTGTTTTGAATCACAGAGAACAAGTGGAAATGACCTAAACGTTCAATAAAAGAGATAAAGAAATCTGGTAGATCTCTGTCCAACACAGCAGTGATTGAGAACATTTTTAACAACATGAGATAATGCTTGGCATGACATAATCTTAAGCTTCCTTCTAAAGTGCTCAGATGACGTGCTCTCAGCCATACAAAAAGAAAGCATTCTTTAACAACAGGAACTGCTAATGAATGGGCAGGTTATAAACCAAGGCCTTACTCAAAAAGTCTTCCCTCTTGTACTACCAAACACCACGAACTTTTATCACAAGAAGCCACAGACCACACTAACAATGCAGGATTTCATAAAGCTGAAAGTGACGGGGGAGGATCAGGTCAAGGTGTGAGCACGTGTGTGCGGGCACGTGTGTGTGTGTGGGCACGTGTGTGCACATACACACTCTTCTGAGGAGCCAACAGTCAGATCATTAATGAATTCAGGACAAACCCTTTGGCACAAAAGAAATCTGCAAATGTCTCCAGTACGGTGCAGAATGTCGTCAAAGCATTTTGTCAGACAGCTTCATCTAAGGACACCAAACCAATACCTGCCCGTCTCTCTGTTCAGTCTGAGATGATGTGCACTTGCAGTACCAGTCCACACTTTGCCAAACACAAGGTGAAAGGAACAGACTGCCACAGTGTTTCTTTTCTCAAGGTAATGTCTTAAATCAACCTTTATTATTTTTAAATTAGTTTTCTGGCATTACATCTCCCAGTGTTTTTGGGAAACGTGGTCCTCAGCTATTGCGCTCATATGGACTTCACCCCTAGAGAGCTGGCCCAAATTTGCAAGCTCCTTTATAGGTCCCTCCCTGTTTCAAGAAAGACCAGAAACAGCACCTTTGTGGAAGGCACAACTCCACGCTCAAGGTGAGCAGAGAAGGTGAGAGACCTGCTCTGAAACACCTGCCACTTGCTTAGGCCATGGGGGAATTCCATAACCTATAATTCAGGTCCCGGAGGAAGAGCAGGTGGGGCCTGCCCACACAAGTGAGCCAGCTTTTCCTTCCTGCTGTCAGGCTCAAGCCCATGGGCACCTTTTCAGTAACACACTACTAGAGCCAGGACACAGTAGCCCACGCTTGTAATTCTATAACTTGGGAGGCAGAAATAGGAGGACCTCAAGACTGTGTCCCACCTGGGCAATTTAGTGAGACTTTGTTTTTTAAAAAATGAATAAAATAAAATGGGCTTATGATATAGTTCAGTATGAAGGAGCTGGGTTCAATCCCTAGAACCACAAAAACAAAACAAACAAACGAACAAAAACCCTAGAACCATTATAACCACAAAAGAAAAACAAATGCTTATATTAGGCAAACAGCAAGGTCATTAAATGCAGGCCCCAAAACCAGACTAAGCCCCAGGTCTGCCAGCAGTTTGACTCACTGTGCCATTGTCTATAAAATCAGAGTCACAGAGCTTGTCAAAAGGTATTTATCAAGTGGGACTTGTTATCATTTTAGTATAATGTGCACAGTGTTTTAAACGCCAGGGAATAAAGTGAGCCTCAACTAAGCTAGTTAGCTACCTGGGCATTTCAGTATCCCATGGGGACACTGTGGAGCCATGTCAGGGGTGGAGAACCCTAGCGAAGTGGTAGAGGACAGATGGAAACAGAAGCCAGAAATGTGAGGTTCTGATCTCCACAACTCAGCAGTGGGTCAGAGTTAACAAAAAGAAAACGTGTTCCCTGCGTGTCAATTCGTTGAACATTAAGTTATTTAAAATAGTTTTCAATAATTATGACAATGTAAACAATGGCCATAAGGAAAATTTTTTTTTTTTTTTTTTTTAGGTTTTTGGAGACAGGGTCTCAT
>PVIR01000022.1:72515-403938 GCA_004026965.1 Petromus typicus
AATCCTCCTGCCTCTGCCTCCCGAGTGCTGGGATTACAGGCGTGAGCCACCACGCCCGGCACTGTGGTATGTGGTACTGGTTGCTGCTGGGGTGAGTCTCCACACCCAGTATTGTTATGTGGTTACCGGGGAATCGAACCCGGGTCCTTGCGCTTGCGAGACAGGCGCCGGAACCACTGAGCTAACTCCCCGGCCCCCATAAGGAAAATTTTAACAGCAATCATTATACTACTGAACACCCACTGGAACCAGTGTCAAGAGACTTGGTGATATCATCAGCCTGAGACCACTGTGCCACAGGGCTCTCTGACTGGAGTGAAATCCAGGCCTGTGGGACCTGGACGTGCATGTTGGGAAAATGGAGGGACATCAACAGTTAATGGAGTTGTCTCTGTAGGTTGTGAGAGCGGTGGGTGCCAAAAACAGGAACAAGAGCAACAGCAAGTATTAACTGTGGCTCTCAAGGAGCTTGTCAAGCTCCTGCATTTTTAAGGGAAGAAATTCTCTTTTAGATGCCTTCTGAGGTATGATGGAGGAGTCGGGCTGGAAAGTATACACCGCAGGGGAGACAGAAGCATCGCCAGGAGGTCCCACGGGAGGCTCGCTTGGCTGAGGCAGCATCACAGTTAATGGCCCCAACCCATCTCCTTCCACCTGGACAGGCCACTGCAGGAAATGGCCTCCACCTGGGTTCCAACTGCCACAGGACTGTGCCACATGTGAGGATGATTATTTTTCCACTTACACAGACTGAGTGGGAAAGCATTCTCCTTATACTTAATATACACTTGGTTCCTCCTCAAAGTCAAGAAAGTAAAATAAAAAGGTAAGGACATAAAACCAGTTTCTAGCTCATTTTCAGCAGCACTTGATTTGCACTTGTACTTCTGGAAGCCTTTAAACGAAGGCAAGTTCAGTAAACTAATAACCTAACCGTAGAGGAAATGACAGTTTTTTGCTAAGGGAGGTGCTAGGGGTTCTCTGTCCCAACCAAAACTCATGTCTAAGTTTCATCCCCACTGTGAGTCATTAAATGGGTGGAAACTTAATCCGACTATGCTGTTTGGAGGTAGGAGTTTAATTCAACTACGGCACCTAGATGTATTAGGAGGTAACTGAGGTTAAATGAGGCCATGGAACCCTGATCCAATGGGACCGTAGCTTTATAAGTGGGAGGAGAAACCCAAGCCAGGATCTCTGTTTCATTGTCTAGGCTGGGACATCTGTGTGTGATGCTTGCGTCCTCTTGAGACTGAGGGAAATTCTCACTAGTGAGGACCTCGTCAGACTGAGACTGCATCTGTCTGATCTGGAACTTCTCAGCTTCAAAACTGTGAGCCAAATAAAACTTTACTCCTCATAAACTACTTAGCTTGTGGCACTCAGTTATAGCGATAAACAACAGAAAGTGACACTGGAACTACTGGGATCCTACAAGGAATTCTTACTGCTGATTTCAAGATGGTAATCATTGGTATTTTAAAAACAGTCCCCAAATTTGAAAGTAACATCTTGACATTATAAATTGAGATGCCACTGTTTGGGAGGTACTGAAGGTTCCTTTTGGAAATGTTACAGTGGGACTTAAAATGTTTACCTCCCCTGACCTGCAACCCCAGAGAAGGAAACTTCAGTTGCTTTGTCTCTCCTCTGGCTTCAGTGCTAGCACGGGGCGGGCGCTACTCAGTGAATGAATATGTTGACTTAACTTTGGGAATCAACAGCACACATTCACACATGCCAGATTCTCAATTTATAAATATTTACCATCAGGGCTTGATTTTAACTTTAATTAGCCCAACTGTTAAGGATACCTCCAAAGTGAGAAACAATCCATTGCTTCACACCAGATGTAGCTCTGGCAGTGGGTCTGCTATCTAAGTTTACAGCTGACGATACGCGGGCATCAGTGACGCAAATGTGATGTTTTATGGTGAACGGATCAAGACAGAAAACAGATGAAACCTGGGAGAATGAATTCTTGATCAAATCCTACAAAATCCCTCCACTTGATCCACTGCCAGAAACTCTGGATTCTATGGATGCTTAAAGATCGAGTTGACATTAGAAAGCTGGTTTAAAAAATAACCATTCAGATTCTTTTAAAAACTGCATTAAAAGAAAATACCAATTAGATCAATCACTTTTTGACTGAGGGTCTCATTATGTAGCCCAGGCTGGGCTTGAGCCTAGGGTAGTCCTCCTGCCAGGTTCCTGGGATTAGAGGTGTATGCCACCATGCCAAGCTGAAAATTGTATTGTAAATGGAAGGCACTGTACGATGATGGCCATTGTCTGGTGGCGACATTTGCTAGATTTAGAGAAACCTAGGAAATTGTGCATAAGATTTTTTTCTAGTGACATTAATGGAGAAGCATGTGCTTTAAGAAATAGATTCTATCATTAATTTCCCTAAGAACTTTTCATCTAGATCAGTAGTTCCTGCTCTTTTAAATTTGAAGCCTCTTTGCATAAAATTAAATATATATGCCTTATCTACCTTGAAAAAATCTTGGACTCACTACACCCTCTACTTTTCTGTATATGCCAGAAGCCAAGATGATTTTGCTGTATTTGCCACAGGGACTGTAAGGCTGAAAAGTCCCAAATACCTGCTAACTGATCCTTTCAGGGAAATGTGTGGTCTCCTGCTCCAGGCCATGCATTTCCCGTCTAGAAGTCAGACCCTCAACATCGATCCATGTGGCATGGAGGTGTTACCTGTGATTGTGCTGGTGAGTACATACAAATTAAGCCTAATTTTATTTCATTTAACCAATGTTTACTTATTGAGGGCCCATGTTGGGATGGGCTTGGCTCGGGGCTGGGCTTACACTGGTGAACACAGTGGGGCTGTATTTCCTGGGGAATCAGGACATAAATAGTTTTAACACAATGGAGTAGGACACTGGAGTCAAATTTGGTGTTTTATTCTTTTGATAAAGTATATATCATGGGAACCTGACCTCTATAATCTTTAAAGCTTTGAAATTTTAAAACCATAACCATGGGCTAAGATTTCTTTCTGCTGGTTTTTTAAAAACATAAATACTAGAGCTGAAACTTTCATTCTGTGAAATTGCCCATTAGCTTTTGCAGGAAAGATCAACTTATTGGAATTTTTTATAATTGCCAAATTGGCTTGAGGCTCTTTAATATATAGTTCTAGTCTCTATTTTAAGAATAGAAAAAGACAAGGTATCAAAACATCAGGGAAACATAACCAGTTAAAGTGCCAGACTCCTGTTTTTTAAGGCTGAGTTTTAACATTGCAATCCATGTTAACAGAGTCACACACAATCTTCTGTTCAAAGAGGAGTGAGGGATGGAGGCAGTGTCCAGCCTCCACCAAGATTTCATTACCTACTATCTGTCTTTGCAACTCCAACTAGGTATCAGGTGAATTAAGAGGAAAACCAATTTCTACATCCCTTGGATGTGGTGAAAATGATTATCCTCAGGCAGCGCAAAAGAAGACAGAAAATAACAGGTGCTGCTTCACATCTGTGCATCTGTCCTGCCCTTGTATCTGTTTATTTGTACCAGTTATTGACGTTTCATATCATACAAAGAAGAAGCTTTTTATTGAGCTTCAGAAGTAGAAACAGGATGTATTCGTTTCTAGGGAAACCTGTGCTTGGAAGCTCTTGGGTTCTGAACCACAGAGTGCATTCCTACACACGAGGTGGCCCATTGTATAGTGACATCCCTTCCTCCTCATTTACCTCATCTCATTTTTAAAAATTAATGCAACAATGGGAGATGATTGTTGATGCTCATTATTAAATCATTTATTCATCCCACACAGTGATTCAGAATTATTCATTAAACTTGCTGGAAGGAAGCAGGGTTTTACCTCCATGGTGGTATGGGGAGGGATGTGTTCTTTAAAAGGATATTTTATAACAACACAATTATCATAATTAAAAGCTACCCTGATAGTCTGATGAGCTCTCGACATATTTCTGAGTACTGGCATTTCAGCACAAGGAGATAAACGAGACTGAAATAGTACTAGGAGTAATACTGCTGTGGGTGAAAAACCTGGAGGCAACATTAAATACCATCTGCCATCATCACCTCCCATGTTATCCAGGTCTTCAAGTTAAGCAATTTTACAAAATATCACTTGAACTTCTGGCTTTGCAAATGAGTTCAAACTGCACTGTGCACCTAGCCATTGCCTGTGGCCTTGAGCTGGGTGTGCGAATATCTGTATGCGGCCTGCCTACTTGTGCCTACCAACCCAGCAGGTCATTCAGTGACCCAAACTGCATCTTCTGGAGGTGGCCCCAGGTTTATTCTGTGTCACAAGGTCACTAGGCAAAAGGTTTGGTTTGACAAGCCACACAACGGACACGGGACTGTTAGGAAGGCTCCCATCTCTCTTTTGTTTTCCTTGGTTAAGCAAACGTAGGTGAAGATCCTAAGACCAATGTCTTATACTGAAGGTGAGGCCTGGGGAAAGTGGGGAAGGGGGCTGGGGAGGTAGAAACCAACTGCTGAGAGAAGAAGGCGGGCAGGTAGATGACTTGGAGGCTCTCCCCAAAACTGAATGCCAGGGAAGCCAGGGTTTGGGATGGAGAAGCGGATGGTCTGAAATATACAGTAGAAATACAGTGCTGGCAGCTCTACACAGCCTAGACTGACTCTGCACTGTGCCAGGCAAAGGGTGAGTCTGGAAAGCCAGGGCACTCTTATCAGCTGGCCACTGCATGCATACATGGGAGTCGAAGGCTTCTATGCCTTCATTCATCGCACAATGAAGAAGCTTCATTCTGAGCCTGGACCTGAGGTATGCCTCCTGAATGGGGAGGTGAGCAGAACAATTCCTCTGCCCTCAAGGAGCTAAGAGTCTAGTGAGGAAATTTGTACAAATCAACACCTGAAAATCCACTTGACAAGCGCAAGGACCATGGAAAGCTGAGGAAGAATGAGGTGAGGGGGAAGATCACCCGGAATGAGTTGCAGCTGAGTGGTCTTGGCCAGGCAACAAGACACAGAAGAGGCCAGAAGGCAAAACAGCAACTTCTAGAATGCAGAGGAGCTGGTCTCCTCCTGGGTTGCAGAGGTCCTGTGGTTGCTGGGGGAGAATGGACAAGAGGGGAGCAGCATGCTTGCTTCCGAGATGCAACTAGGGCTGGGCCAAGATGGTGTCTGAAAGAAGAGGTCGGGCTGTGAAATATCAGAGTCCCTGCAGTGAACGAGAGCCCTGCTGGACACAGAGCCACTGTAATGGCATCAAGCCAACCTGCGACTCTGCCTCTTGTTTACCAAGCAACCACCGGATGATAACATGGCTTCTCATGTAGTTCTGCTGATGGGAAGAGGGTAGGACAGAACAGAGGGAGGACTCTGTCCTATTCTGGTCAATCAGTGGGCACAGTGAGTGGTAGACACCTCGGAGTCACATACAGCTATGGGTGTGGGGACACCCTGGGCCCCAGCCCGCGGGGTGCTGCCCACCAGTATGACACAGTGCCCCATTCTGTCTCTTGATAGGTGGAGTCTTCCTAATACCTGCAGTGGTGGTGGGCAACGTGTGCTCTGTGAGAGGACAGGAAACCCAGACCACATGCTGCTCCCAACTGGTCCGTAAGAGGGGAAGAGAAGAGCAGCCAGGCAGGGGTCGCTATCGGTACTGCCTGCCCTTTTCTATGGAAAGGATTCTGTCTGGGGCACTAATTATTCTCCTGCTTTATTCTTTGTTGCAGAACAGCCTCCAGGGTGGAGCTGATTCCACTTTGACACTTTACTTCCTGGGAATCAGAATAGTTTTCTGCACTAACTGAAGCATGGCATGCAATTTCAAAGGCCTTTAATAGAAGTTTTCCAACGTTGTCTCTATGGAACAGCTGGAAAATGTCTCCAATTACGGAACCCTTTTGTAAGATGTCTCAGAAACACAGAAGGGCCTATTGTACCTTTCACAAGTACGTGAAACGCATTTAATACTCAAGGAGAAAAGGAAGGGGAACAGGATTTTTTTTAAAAAGTAAATGCTTACTCCTGGGCTAAACCCCTTTCCCTTCCCATGTGACAAATAGAAGATACCTGTATTTTTGAAGTGTTTTATATAAGTAAGCCCTGGAAAGATCTGAAAGGAGGAATGAAGACGAGCTGTCAAAGATGAAATCCTGCTGAGCCCCGTGACTCAGGGTCTCTCATGAGGAGAGGTGGGTGTGGGCCGAGGAGACCATGAGAAGCTCGGGTCTCACTTTCACAACAGGCTGTCTGTATTTATGAGGTATGTATCATATGAGTGACTAAGGTCATGCTACATACATTTCTCTCTTCTGAGTCAAGAAGGGACCTGCCCATCAAAGTCACAGCCCACGACTTCCTCGGTCACACCTGACTTCTGCTGGTGGGAAACCTAGCTCTTCAGAATCAGCTGCCCCTGAGCTAGTCCTTGCTTCCCCAAAGAAATAAGGAAACAAACATGCCTGGCCTGTGCCACACAGCCACATTCAGATCTAACATGTAGCCCCCTGGTTGAGTACCCCATGTCAACTGGAAGCATGCTATCACACATTTACAAGCTAGCATGGCTAAGTCCTGTCCTAAGTGTCTGTATTTCATTCCTCACAACCATCCTATAAGACAGCTATCACTGTTACTCTGATGTACCAGGGAGGAAGATGAGGCTTTAAAGGGCTGGAGAGCCTGTGCACAGACACATAGCTGGTGACCTTGGACCGAAGCCCATCAAAGCTTGGCCTTTTGCCCCTTTGCAGGGCCGCAGAGAGGCTGGCCTACCTGCACTGGTGAACTTGTCTGCCAGCTCCTTGCGCACAGCTTTGGTGAGGTTGAAGTAGTCGTCCTCCTCATCAATGCGGCATAGGAACAATGGGATATGCTGGAAGACGATGGCATGCCGACACTTCTGTTGTTCTGCGATGCTCAGCTGCTGGTCCAGCCAGTCGTCCTGGGCCTGCTTCAGGGCAGGACACTGGGAGGAATTGTACCAAAATTGGGAGTTGAGCACCAGGAACAGGACACCCCCAACCCAGAAGCTGAAATAGTCGTCTCCCCACGTCTGATGAAATTCCTCGATGGTCTCAGCTGTGGGGATGTTGCCCAGGTCATGGTTGCCGCTGACAAGGACCAGCGGGATTTCCCTGTCGAGTTCATTGAGCACTCGCTGCAGGTCCTCAGTCTGCTCCTTACGCCAGGGGGTCCCTGGAAGAACAAAGATCACATCCTGAGAACCCTGAGGGCAATTTATTTATTTACTCCCAAAATTAAGACAGAGAATAACCTAGAAATTCACTTCATCAGACACAAACAAATACAGAAAGTAATCACCTGCTAAAAACAAACCAACCAGTGAGGCAGATGCCTGTTTGTCCCTCTGTACTGAACTCCTCTTACCTTCCCCAGGACACCTCCAGAAGTCGTCTATGTGGCCATCTGCCCCACACTGCTGACTGTACAAGTAAGCCCAGTTTATATACAGGTCTCTACCTAGAGCCTCATGTGATTACCGGTGGACCTTTAGAAAGGACGGGATTACAGGGAAATTTGGCAAGATGCACATGCCTACTTATCAAGCCATTTGGTTTCTGGGACTTTGTCCATTAAGGTGCTGACAAAGTCTGCAGCACCAGGTAGATGGTAAGAGAACCTTCAATAGCCATCTGTGAGTCTGAGATTCAAAGCCAGATCTACACACTGCAGGGGTGCCCACGGCTCACTACTGAGGGAGGAGACAGGTTGCAGCCATCTATATTTCAGTGTCTTTATATCAAGATCAACTCCATACTGTTACTCAATGTCTTAATCATTGTCTTGTCGCTGAGACACACAACCTGACACAGATTCGAGGAGAAAAGGTTTCTTCTGGCTCATAGTCTGTAAGGGTTTCAGTCCACAGCTGGCATGGTGGAGGAAAAGCTGCTTGGTAGCCAAGCAGCTTGGTATCCAGGAATCAGAGAGCCGAGGGAGGAGCCAGGAGGGGAGATATCGCCTCAGGGGTGGTGCCACAGTGGCGCTCTCCTGACCAGACTCCACCTCCTGACACATGCTGAGTTTAAAAGGGTGTACAAACACTCCTATGGTATGTATTACAGATGAGACATTTCCACAGAATCAGAGTCCAATTCTTGTTAATTAATCAGAAACAGGAAGGGGACAGACTCTTGGTCTCTTTCGTCTTTTCTTCTCTTCTTCCCTCCTTTCAGACATGGATTAATTTTAAGGCACTGAACAAATTCTTCCTTCTAAACTGGGGAGTCAGGTAATTTCTCAACGGAATTACAGATGTTCCCCCATCTGTCTCTAACGTCATACAGTGTTACTGAGAAAAGCCAAACAGGATAAGGAACTTACTTCCAACACTGTGCTGGTCCCGAGGGATACACTTGGAATCAGAAAGGCAAAGACAGTGTAAGAAAAATGATGGGAAAAAGCAGGCCAGTTTCCCTGGGATGATAAAAACTTATTGAAAATGAGGCATAAGCGATAAAAGTTAAACCCAACATTCCATTGTGAATTAAAAAGAAAGCTGGAGTGATTGTAGTTGAGAATAACTTCTCGTGTATTTCAAAATAACAAGGGAAGATTGTGAATATTCCTGACACAAAGAACCAATGACTGTCCAAAGTGATGGCTGTGCTCACTACCCCGGTTTGGGCATTACACACTGTAAACATGAGTCAATACATAACAGTATATTCTGTATGCATACACGATCCTCATATGCAGATTAAAAATAAAAATGAAAAAGAAAGCAAAAAGTCTTTAAAAGTAATTACAGTTAAGAAAGATCCTAAAGCAGACTTAAGGGAATTTAGTCCCTATAGTCATAATACAGCATATGTGAAACAGAAATCCAGAAGTCAGGCAAGAAATGGAGGAAAAAGACAAGACTAACTCACAGTTGACTTCTGTGAAGAGAATACCGTCACTCAGACCCCTGAATGGTCCAGCACTCGCCAGGTACTCGGCAGATCCCAGGTAAGCTCGCCTCCTTCCTTGCTCCTCAAATTCCCACTCAGTCAAACTACTTCCCAGTGTGGTGCAAATCTCCTATGTCTATGTCATGCATTATTCTGGCTTGTTGAGATATATCAGCTTCTGACAGATTTGGTTAAGTTGCCACTATGATGGTGGATCAATCCATTTCTCTCTGTAATTCTGCCACATTTTAATGTCATTTATTTTTAGTTTACACTGTTAGGTGCAGAAGAGTTCAGAATTTCAGTATCTCACTGAAATGTTTTCATATGTAATTCTAATAACATTAAAAAAAGAAAGAAGTAGTGCTATATTGATGCTACAAGAAGATCTTTAATATGTATTAAGTTAAAAACGTTAAGGCATGGAGGAGTAAAATCACATATGAATTTTTAAAAGGCTTACAGATATTCATGTATTATGGATAAAACATCTCCAAGATTCAAAGAATCTGACTCTGGTTAATTATGTGAAAGATAAATGAGGAAGGGAGAGAAATTTTTATGTCTCTTTCTTTCTTCCCTGCTTCCTTTTCCCAAGCTTTCATACCATTTTTGAAAGAGAGCGAAAAAGGAAGGGGAGGAGACAGGTACAGAGAAGGCAGAATGGACAAAGAAAATGTTTTAAAAAGAGGAGCTGGGGCCAGGGATTTTGCTCAGTGACACCACACCTGCCTGGCAAGTGCAAGGTCCTGAGTTCAATCCCCAATATATATATAATAGTGTAGACAGAGGTGCTTTTTACTCAGGATCCTAAGGCTTTAACACAACGTGAATCATTCAGGCAGCTGCTGCCAGACTCTGGAATTCTCCCTATGGCCAGCCTCTGCCTGTGACTGGCCCTGGCTAGAGCTGGGGTCCTAACTGGCAGGTACCATGGGTCAATGGGCTTCTTTAGCTGAACCTGGGCTGCAGGCACCTGTGCAGATGTTTACGACTCCCTCTGAAACTCCACTGGTTTTTCTTCTCCCATATGAATATCTGCTAGTTCAGGCCTTTAACACAGCATACCACTCAAAGACGCTCCACAACCAATTCTAATTTGTCAATATTTTTTTGATCAGGTTCTCTAAAAGACCTCAAAGCCACTTCCAGCCTTCCTTCCTACTTATACCGATTGGGGACTTTCGGATGACACTCCCTCAGCACTTCCTTGGGGCAGGGCATTGTGCACTAAAGGCGAATGAGGCAGATCACCAGGGAGGGACAACCGCGATGGCAGCACTACGGTTTGAACTCCATGCTTAGTGTACAGAGCTGCCTGCATTACCGAGCTGGGTCACATGCAAAGGTCCAGGGTGACTCTCCTTAACTGTCCTGATCCACAGAACAAGGACTTTACCAAACAGTGGGGTGCAGAATATCTCTTGTTCCTAATTTTCAAGATATTCATCAATGCTTCTCACAATGTAACTGAAAAAGACCACGGAATGTTAGAGTGGGCATGATTTAATGAGCACAAACAGAAAAGCACAAGCGCTCTGAAATAAAGGTTCACTCAAGGGAGGAGACTATCTTCAGAGCAAACTGCACTGGAAAACTTGAGGTACACACAGTAATGTGATAGCTGTTTCCAAACCTCATACAGATGCTGTTTTGGGGGAAAATCACAAATATCCCTCAATAACCAGACCGAAACACGAAGTCATCTTCTCTGAATCTCCTCGGGGAGAGGTGAATCTCTCTTGTACAGCGTGTCCAGTAGTTTCAAGACCTCTCCTCTGCTGTCACAAGAGCTGGAAGGGGAGCAAATGAGCCTGTGCTTTGGTCCTTGGCACATGTCCTTTATAAACTGTGTGCCTGTGGGCAAGCTTCTGGGTTCCTCTGAGCCTTGGTCTCACTGTATGTGAAATGTGATGATGATTCCCAAACCCCTGGTGCAGGTCTAAGGATTCATATCTAGATGCAGCATAATGAACACGAGTCTGGTATAATAAACCAGTCTGCAAAAATGCTAGCTATCTTCCCTCACCCCTCAACCCAAGTGTAACGAGTTCCTCCTTTTTTATCAGTGACCTGCTGAGTGTGCATAACAATCAATAAATCATTTCGGAAGGAATGAAAATGTTCGCTGTGGATATAAATAATTTTCAGTAAGAATTTAGAAGTAAAAGAGTAAATTCTAGATCATATAAAGGCAACTTTAACAAAAATATTTGCAGTTTGTTTAATAAGCTTTCATTTTGTGTGTATCAGAATCTCTTTGGGGTCAGAATATTAATAACTCCTTGCCATTAACATAGTTCCCAGACCATCTTCCTAAAAACCGGCAAGATATTATAGCAAATGTATGAGAACCTGAAGCCCAACACCAGGCTCCAAAAGACCTAATACTGCCACCATGAACAGGAAAGAGGGCAACCTGGACAAGGCTGTGAGTTTTCCAGATCGCAAGCAGGCTCTGCCCTTTACAGAAAGGACACACACAAAGAAAGAATAGAGTAGGAGGCAGAAAAGAAGAGAAGAGACTGAAAAATTGCAAAGCAAATGTGGCTTGGAAAAGGGAAAGAGAAGGATAGCTCAGAGAAGGTCTTCAAGTTGGATGAGAGGCATTTGCTGAAGCAAACAGGAACTGTGAGGGGAACACATACCTGTCTTAGTCCGGTGGGACTGACGTGAGAAGTGTAGAAAGCTGTGAAATGTTTAAACACTTTGAAGAGTGCAATGAGAATGGAGAGGCTGAGGCGGGAAGATCCCATGTTTGAGCTCTGTGTGGACAATTCAATGACTTAGTGAGACCCTATCTCAAAACTAAAAATAATCATGGGCTGGGGAGTTAGCTCAGTGGTTCCGGCACCTGTCTTGCAAGTGCAAAGACCCAGGTTTGATTCCCCGGTAACCACATAACAATACTGGGCGTGGAGACTCACGCCCAGCAGCAATCAGCACCACATACCACATACCACAGTGCTGGGCCTGGTGGCTCACGCCTGTAATCCCAGCACTCTGGGAGGCAGAGACAGGAGGATTGCTGTGATGTGAGTTTGAGGCTGAGCTCAGGGCCAGCCTGAACTACAAAGCGAGACCTTGTCTCAAAAAAACAAACAAAACAAAACAAAAAAATCAAAAAGGGCTGGGAATGCAGCTCTGGGTGAAGACCTTAGGCTCAATCCTTAGTGTCAAAAAAAAAATTTTTTTAAAAAAAAGCAAGCAATGAGAAAAAACATGGAGTTAAGTAGTACTGTAATAACTATACACTATTTACTAAGCATTAAGGCAGAGATTATTGTCTTGAGTGTATCTCAAAAAGCCTTAAAATACATTGTTTAATAAATTCTCTAGGCAAAGAATGAAGATGAATAAATACTCTTAGCTGATTTTTTTTTGGAGACAGGGTCTTGCTTCGTGGTTCAGGCTGGCCCTGAGCTCAGTCTCAAACTCATATCACAGCAATCCTCCTGCCTCTGCCTCCCAAGTGCTGGGATAACAGGCGTGAGCCACCACGCCAGGCACTGTGGTATGTGGTAGTGACTGCTGATGGGCGTGAGTCTCCATGCACAGTACTGTATGTAGTTACCCAGGATAGAAACACCACCCCTACCCCCACCCCCACCACCCCGTCCTTGTGCTTGCAAGACAGGCACCGGAACCCCTGAGCTAAATCCCCAGCCTGAAATACTCTTAGCTTTAATGAACAACTTCATCAGAAATAACACCATATTTAAGGGTAAAAGACTGACTCTTTCCCCTCAAGACCAGAAAAAAGGCAGAGTTCTGCTCTCTGAACTGAACATTACAGAACTCCAAGCCCATGTGACACTGTAAGAAAGACAAAAAAATAACACACAGACTAGAGAAACAGAAGAACTTGCCTGTTCTCAGAAGATATGACTATCTTCACAGAAAATCCCAACCCCCAAAACCAAACAGGCTTCTGTTCCCCACCACCTGTAAGGGAGGTAAGCTTGGATGTCAGGTCAGTTTACAAAAGTCAATTGTGTCTTGTATCTTGGTGATGAATAACTACACTCTAACAAGAGGATATGAGAGGCGGGTAAGGAGGACTAAAATCTTTGCTGCATTGGTTATAGGAAGTGAAGAAGAACTCAAAATGGCTGTCAGGCATCTGTGCACCTCGTAGGTGGGTCACATCATTTAATAAGGAAGAAATGTGGAGAAAAAACAAGTAATAGGTAAAAGTCATGAGTTCCTTTTCAATGTAAAATTTGATGTACTTGCACAGGGAACCAATGAGGAAATAGGTAAAGAGGACCTCATTAAATTTAAGTTTGGGCCATCAAAAAATCTTGTCAACAGAGAAAAAGAGCATCCACTGAATGAGAGACAATATGTGGAAATCATATGTCTGATAAAGAGGTTATGAGAATGTTGAGAAATACCAAAGTTCCTCAAACTCAACCACCACCACCACCAACACCACCACCAGCCCAGTTCAAAAGGGAGCAAAGGACAGAAGGTGACATTTCTCCAGAGAAGAAATACAATGACCAAGAAGCACGTGAAAAGATGCTCAACATCACTAGGGAAATGCAAATCAAAGCCACCATGAGACACTACCTCACACTCATAAGATGGCAACTATCAATACACAACAACTGGCATTGGTCAGGACGTGGGCAAGCTGGTTACCCTGTGTACTGTTGGTGGGAAGGGAACACAGTGCAAGCACCATGGAAAGTAAAGGCAGTTCCTCGCTAACTTCAAAGTAAAAATGCAAACAGTTCGGCAATTCCTCTGCTGGCTCGATGCACAAAAGAAATAAAAGCTCGTCTGTCGACAGCCATATTCACAGCAGCATTATGTACAACAGCTAAATGTGTAAGCAGCTCAGTTATCCACTGACTCTGGCATAAACCACGGTGTGTGTGTGTGTGTGTGTGCGTGTGTGTGTGTGTGTGTGTGTGTGTGTGAGTGTGTGTGCTCTGAATGCAATACTATTGAATGAAATATGAAATTATTACTCAGCCTTAAAAAGGAAATTAATTTTGATGCATGCTACATGAACAAAACTTTAGGACACGATTCTACGTGAAATAAGCCAGTAACATAAAGAAAAATATCATGATTCTGCTTATACGACGTATGGCAGTCAGGTTCATAGAGGGAGAAAGGAGAATAGTTGTTGCCACAGGCAGCAGGAAGAAAAGAACAGATTTAATTGTTCAATGAGCACAGAGTTTCAGTTTTATAAACAGTTATAAAGACAAACAGGGGTGACAGTTGTAGAGCAAGATGAATGTATATAATACCATTGAATTGTATACTTAAAACCAGGGGTAAAATTTGTGAATTTTATGATTAAAAAAAAAAAAAAGAAAATGCCAAAAAGCAAAGCAAAACAGAGCAAGGTTACCTTCATCCTTCTGGGCTGGGGCACTGGGATAGTGGGGTACCAGGAGGGTGGAGCCCCACTCGCCATCAGTCTCCAGGTGCTGAGGGCCCTAAGGCAGTGGCCCTGGGGCTGGTATTTCAGGGGAAGCAGGGGCCCTCTGGTTCAGAGGCCCTCATCTGTTCAGAGGGGTATTCCACCTTCATGTTACCCTGGGAGCTTCCATTTTCTAGCCCCTACCATGAAAACTGACACCGCCTTCTCGGAAATGCTGTAAGTTAAGTGAGATCACGTCCTGAAGGGCCGAGTAGGTAGAGTGCACTCAACTTCTTTCCTCTTCCTCTGTCCAACCCTTCCCCTCCACAGGGATGAGTCAGAGGAGGAAGGGGCCAGCCTTAGGCTCTCTCAGATCTCCTGGGGATTCCTCTTCCTCCAGGAGAGTGGCCCCAGTGCTGTGGCCCCTGAGCCGTGTAGTGAGACCCACAGGAGCGCGCAGGCTGACAGCCAGCTCAGAGGGAACGCCACTGCATGCTCACCTGGCTGTCTGACTGCTGTGATGCCTGGAAGCGATAACTGTCCTGTAGACAGCTGAGTAAATGAATGAGATGGGACTAAGACACTTGTGTTGAGGGTGCCAGAGCATAATTTCCAAGGTAGCTGAGAGGTCTTTAGAAATGGAGCTAGTGATGTCCACTGATAGGCTGGAAACAGAACAGCTAGGGGATCACCTATAAGGTTCAGATTGTCATGAAAACTCCTTCACAGACAATTAGCAAAAGTCAAATCAAATGTGAGCAATTTCACTATACCGAGTGAACCAATCCCCCAATTCTACTGATAAGACTTTATCCTTAAGAAATACACACAAGGATGCAAAGTATGACTGGTTGAGCAGATAAAATCCCACTGGCATAAATATTCATTCATAGAGAACTGGTGGTGTGTCCACACTATGGAACAAGAAACAAAAGTGGGGTAGAGCCATATCTAGCAAGGAATATAGAGCTAACCTCTACTGTTAAAGTTTGGGAGAACCTAGAGTCTGTGTATATGTGTGTGTATGCGGGGGACGAGTGACAATAGGAAGTTGTAGCAACTATTATTTATGACACAATTTTGTTGAGAATAAATCAACAAAACAGTACATTGAAAGATAGAGTATAATGATACTAGTGATAGGAGAATGAAGAACACAAAATTTTTCAGTTTTGAACAAAGTTTTTAAATATATTTTTATAATCAGAAAAATAAGATGTCAAAAAAATAAAAAACGTACTAAAGTTAGCTTTTGTTAGGTAAGCAAATATGAATATATTTTAAATTTGGAACAAATATAAAATAAATGCCAAGGCTGATACATAAATTCAGTTCTTCACTTTCAGAAAGGAGAGAAAATGGAGAACACACAAGAGAGGCACTCTAAAAAAATTCTTTTTAAAATTTCATAATGAGTAAATTAAATTTTTAAAAATGTTCAACAAGATTATGTTCAGGACAAATTGTGTCTTTCTTTCTAAACAATTGCATTTCCACAAATAGAAGTCTGTTCTAGAGCAGTTAATTTAAAAAGTCAACATCCAGGGTCCGGGGGGTGGAGCTAAGCGATAGAGCATTTGTCTGCCATATGTAAGGCCTTCAGCATGCATGGGCACGCACACACACACACACACACACATTCATGCATGCACGTATACACAGATAGAAAGCAAACCAGTCAGCCAACACACCTAGGGACTCTGAGAGAGCAACACTAAGACCCTACTCTTATTATAAGACCTGAATGAAATCTATCACCAAAGAAAAAAGTGTTTGCCTTGGCTTTGTCTATCCGGTTTATACTCAGTCTTACTAAATGTGAAGTGTTTCTTAGCTTTTTAAAAATTATTATTATTATTCCCCTAAGGAGCCTAAAAGTTACACAACTGTTTCCTACCTTCCTTTGTTAAATATTTTTATAATAGATTGAGATATAAATGGCTACTGTAAAATATACCCTTTCAAAGTAAGCCATTCAATGATATTTAGAAGAACCACAATAATGGATCATTACCAAAGTCAGCCATGGAATATTTTTAGCACACCAAAAAGAAACCTTCCCTCATGAGCACCACTTCCCACAGCCCTCAACTCCTGTCACCCTAATCCTAGGTGACCACTATTCTTACTTCTTATAGATTTCCCACTCTGGACATTCCACAGAAATAAGATTATGTAATATGTACCCTTCTGTGACTCATCTTTCCCTTTGCACCCCATTTTCAGGGTTCACCCATATTGGAATCCACATCAGTGGATTCCTTTATTGTTGAATAATATTCTATTGTAAAGATGCGCCATGTTTTGTCTATCAGCTCATTCGTTGATAAGACATTTCAATTGTCCTTACTTTGGCCCTTAGGAATAAGGCTGTTATGAACCTCCTGGCAAGATGTGCTTGTCTTGGGTATAGACCTGGCTTCTGCACTGAGGTCTGGGTCACACTGTAACTGTATGTTTAGTTGCAGAAGGAACCCACAGATGGTCTTCTAAAGCACCACTTTACATTCTTCACAATACATAAAGGGGGTCTTAACCCTCTACTCCTTTATCAGTACTTTTTCATTATAACTTTCCTAGTGGGTGTGAAGTGGTATCTCATTGTAGTTTTTATTTGCATTTTTCTAATGGAAAATAATGCTGAGCATCTTTTCATGTCCTTTATTGTCCTTTAAAGGTCCTAATCTTTATTGTCCTTTAGAGAAATATCTACTCAGACCTTTTGCCCATTTTTAAATTGGGTTATTTTCCCTTTCATCATCAAGTTGTAAGAATTCTTTATACATTACAGACACCAGGTCAGATGCAGGAGCTGCAAGTATCTTCTCCCGTTCTGGGGGCTATCTTTGCACTTCTTTGAATATGTTCTCTGAAGTATACAAGCTTTCAAATTTCAGGTTGAAGTCCAATCTGTAATTATCTCTCCTGTTATGTGTATTACATCTAAGAACTAGTGTCTAATACAAGGTCCTAAAGATTTATGTCTACATTTTCTAAGAGTTTTATAGTTTTTATTTTTAAAATTTTTAATTTTTATTTTTTTTGAGACAGTCTCGCTTTTATAGTTCAGGCTTGCCCTGAGCTCAATATGTTGTCCAAGCAAGCCTCAAAATCACAACAGTCCTCCTGCCTCTGCCTCCTGAGTTCTGGGACCACAGGAATGAGCCACCACACCCTGCAAGTTTTATAGTTCTTAATGTTTTTTAACAGAGTTGACTTTTTCATACAATGTGAGATAAGACTCCTACTAATTCTTTTTCACGTGGGTATCACAGAAAGGACTATCCTTCCCCTATTGCATTGTTCTGGCACCTTTGTAATTGGTCCTACATGTGAGGTTTACTTCTGGAGGCTCAGTTCTATTCCACCGATCTCTGTCTACCCTTATGTTA
Source organism: Petromus typicus (assembly GCA_004026965.1). NCBI lineage: Eukaryota > Metazoa > Chordata > Mammalia > Rodentia > Petromuridae > Petromus > Petromus typicus. The sequence continues at coordinate 90,191 of PVIR01000022.1, forward strand.
CTAACATACTGTTTTGGGGCTGAAGCTCCCCAGGAAACTTGAATTTAGGCTCTGAGCCTCCTCCAACCTTGTTCGTTCCTGGTTGTTTTGTGACTCTATTGTATCCCCTGGAGCTCCATATGAATTTTAGGATCAGCTGGTGAACAGGAATCAGGGTGAGCTAACATCAAGCTCTCTCACTATAGAAGCTCGGTTTTTAGGAAAGGTGAGTTATCTTACAGCATCAATTACTATCAGAAGGCTACTGAACCGTGCTATTACATGCTAAAAGTATTTTGATCACAAGGAAAATCACTCCCTATGGAGAAAAACAATGATGGCTCTGAGACGTTAGGGGCATTCCCAGCAGAGCAGAGCAGTGAGACAATCTGCTCACCTGTCTCCAGCCCTTGGCAGGATGTTCATTCAGATTTGTAGCCGTTCTTTCCTGGTCTTTGGCAGCACCTTCTTTGTCACTGGTTTCCCAGCTTCCACTCTAGCATACTTCTCTTCCCCAAGTGGCCCTCTACCCTGAGGCCACTGTGTAATTAATTTCTAAAGCACTCATCTGACTGGACAGCAAGGTGAGTGTTGGGTCCATCACCCTTCATGCCAACTTGGACTGCAATCATATTGTGGCAAGAGAAAAAAAAAAGTTCTCTTTCATTTAAGCAACCGTGAATTGGGTTTCTGTCATTGCAGATATCCCCATTATGGCATGGAGATCAGCGGGACTGGCCCATACCCACAGACTGGAGCTGATGTGGACTTGTAAAAATAATGTCCTAATCCCCTGGGGCACAGGCACAGGCTTTCAGAACTCACAGCACTAGGTGGTGGAGTAGCAGTGAGAAGCGCAGTAAGGATAAAGGAATCGAGTTAAGAGAAGCACGTCTGTCTAAAGATGCACTGGCTATGGGCAGTAGGTGTTTTAGGAGGATGAGACTGCAGGGAAAGGGGACAGCAGAGAGGTGACTTATGATTTTTAGCTGAAGGTGAGGTCTGGAACTGGGCTACAATAGCAGGAATGGGAAGAAAAGAGATCATTTAAATATGCACAAGCTTTATCTTGTTTGAAGAAGAAAACCTTGAGGATAGAAACATGTATGTGGGATGATTATTACTGAACCTATTACTACTGGCCAGGGCCTTCTCCAAGTGATCAGCTCTGTAGGTGTCTCCTGCAGAGCTAACCCCGGTGCAGCTGTAAGACACGTACACACGTGAGAACACAGACAACTGAAGAGCAGCACGTGACCAGGCACTCGGCACATGCGAACAGTGCTCAAGGCAGACAACAGGGCAGCACCCAGGGACAAAGAGGCTATGGGCAGTTGGTTCTATGCAGATCCGCTTGTGGCTCTGGCCAGTCCCTTCGGCAGAAGGGACAAGCACAGCTCTTTCTGCTCAGAGCCTGGGATAACCTTCTTGGAAGGAGCACTTTTTTCACTTTGAGATCCCACCACACCGTCTGAAGTGTGGCACTAGTGGCTATACCTCTAAGTCTTCACCCATTTGGGACCTGAGGGTCTTGTTGGTTTCAACTTGAGATGGGTTTTGCTATGTGGCCCACTGGTCTGCAATGTGCAGGCTGAAATGATCCTTCTTGCTTCGGCCTCTTGGAAAGCTGGGATGACAGGCTCATGTCATGGCATCCGGCTTGCAATTCCCAACTTTAAATACACAACTTAATGAAAAGTCAGTAGGAGTTTCACTCTTAAAACTTCAAGTATAGCCATTGCTCACCCAAAGCCAGAGGCAAACACTGAAGTAGCCCCAGATATAACAGGGCTGGAAATCCTGACATTATTTGAATCCAGTTAGGCATTTATTAAACCCATACCTGATATACTACTATGTGTTAGGTTGTGGCCACACCAACATCAGTAAGATGTTACTTTGGCTTTCAAGGAACTCGAGGTCAATGACCTAAATTACACTCTTCCTCCTTTGGATTGTGGGTGTCAACACTGTGTCTCACTGACAGGAAAGCTGACTAATACAACATAACAGAAGTACTACACACACATGTATACATGATCTCTGGAAGGTTGTGTTAAAAACTATTACTGTGTACTGCCTCAGGAGAAGGAAAGTGAGACACAAGAGACTTTTATACATGCTTTTGTGCCTTTTAAGTTTTGGTCCACATGACTAGATCCTCTATTAAAAACACAAATAAAATTATGAATATAAAAGATAAGTAGAAAAACAGACTCAGCATAAATAATCTTAGCAATGTCTCTAAAAAGCACATGAGGAACTGCTAAGTTGTCTCTAGGAATGAAACAAGTATCTAGGGTGGGGGAAAAGGTCGACACTGTCCACTTATATGTGGAATCACATACATTTCTTTCATGTGCACACGACCTTAAAAGGTAAACACTGCATGTGTCCTAACTGGACATACATTCTACCTCAAGCACACAAACATGCACGTTTTTATTAGGCTACTATTGGAACTAAGCAAAAATAAACAACCTCCTGTGTGCCTGGATAAGCTCAAGGAGAGAGCATAGAAGTCTTTGTATGTAGTTCATCATCCTCACAGAATAAGCTCTTGCTTTGTGAACAAGTGGTCTTGTTTTTCTTTTCCGGGGATGCTGCTCAGGGAGACTGATCAGAACAGTGAGGTGCCAGGATTTTCTCCTTTACAGCTTTGTCCACTGTGGAGAAGGAGGCCATCACCCTAAAAATAAGGGGCTCTTCTTGTTTCCTGTACCTTTGATATGAACACAGACATATGAGTTTATACAGGTTTAACACTTTGTGTATGATTCAACACAATTAGTGTTATTAGGACAAAAATTCCACAACCAGTATTTATCCTCCAGGTGAAGTCTTCTGGGCATGGTGGATGAAGAGTGAATATTACAACGGAGCAGAAAAGCTGTTCAGAGTACTGCCCTGGTATTTCAGAAGCAGCAGTAGAACCCCGGATGGGCAAGGTGAACTCTTGGTCATGATGCTTTCCTTAGGATTGTAACACACTACAATTTACTGTTTACTGAGAACCCAGCTGGGTCACCCATTTTCAAGAACGTAGGTGTTCTTGTTACAGACATTCCCCCCTACATTTGGGCTGTATCATCTGAAGGTAAATCATCACCATTCTTTACTTAAAATGTATCTCAACCAGATATATAGGTAGATACCATGGAAATGAAGTGCTTACCTGCCAGGTGCAAAACATCACAGTAATATGTAGTTAGTCTTCCCTTTTGGGGTAAAGGAGGAAAGAAGCTCCTGAAACCTACTGAGGAACAGGTCTCTTCACAGAAAAGACAGAAGAAGAAACAAGCAGCAAATCTTTGTGCTTCCCTCTTCTTCTATCCAGTCCCAGCTAGCAACACAGAAAGGGGGCAAAATTCTAGCAGGAAACCACTGTTGAAAATAACCATCCATCTCTGAAACCTTCAAAATATTTTCTATCCCCAATGGAGGTTGTCTAAATAACAGCCACTGAGACTAGATTTCAACAATGTTACGAAACCATTTACTGTTTTAGTAAGAAGTCATTTTTTTCTTTTGTTTCCAACAAGAACAAGCAAACTAAAGTACATAGTAGCAAAGAGACAGGAAAGGATGTGGCTTAGGTAAAGAAAGTAAGACTTCTACAATCCCTATCCCTCATGGGCATAATGACTCAGATGAGAACTGATCATGACACACCAACTGTTGCAGACAATTTGGAAATAAACAGCCAGGCGCTACTGACAGCCTTCACTCATTTGGGACACTGAGCTGACTTCCCAACTCGATATAGGTAGCAGTGAAAAGAACAACAGAATCAATATGGCTTTTGAGTAAGGAGAACTGAGTCAGTTACCTGCAAACCACACGGGTTTCATCAGTAGGGGACATGGATATGGACACACACACACATACACGTCACTACTCTGTCTTCAGCTTCCCCAGAAAGAGCAAATGGCCACTGCAGAGGCAATGACAGCATCAGCCTTGGCTTGCTACAATCTGTGCAGCTACAGTGCCTAGGACATGTCTGTGAGGGTGTGAACTATACTCCCTTTAAATCTATGTTACAGCTCTGATCCCCATACCTGAGGATGCAACTGCACTTGGAGACAGGGCTTTTAGGTGGGTGTTAAGGTTACATGAAGCCACTGGGGTGGACCTGACCCACTGTGAACAGTGTCCTTCCAAGGAGCGACTAGGACCCAGGTAGAGAGGGGGAACTCTGAGGATGCAGGGGAAGATGCCATCTAAGAGTGAGGACAGACCGCTGAAGGAACCACCTCTGCCACCACCTTCATCTTGGACTTTCAGTCTCCAAAATTATAGAACACAAAATTCCGCTTTTCAGGCCACCTGGTCTGTAGTCCTTACTCAGGTGGCCCCACAAGAAGCGAATACACTCTATTCTGTAGAGCAGGCCAAGGGAGTGTGGCCCAAGTAGTGGAACCGCCCTCATCGAAAGCTCTTGGGTTTGGCAGGAGAACCATTCTCTAGAAAAGCCTGAAGGTGCTGGGGGGACAGGAGATGGCTCTGTGACATGCTTTGTGTCTCCTCATGGCTTCTGCTTATGCCTCCTCCTCCACTATGCTCACCCCTTAGGGAAGGATGCCAGAGCTACCCAGGGGCCAACCCAGGAGTCTAGTGTTCTGAGCCCTCCCTCCCTGTCCCCAACACCAGTTCCTGGAGCTCCCTCTCCCAGGCATCGCTCAAATTCACCATGGTGCATCACCTTGAAGCAGCTGTCCCTGAGACCCAGTGAATGCATTAACTATCCTCTGTTCCTCTCCACCCAGGACATCTTCCAGCACAGAGGGTGAAGGGCAGGGTGCAGATGGCCAGGGGCCTCACAGGCACCTTCACTGTTCCCAATGGTGGGGACCTCAGCAGTAGACAGGACGTGGCCACACACGCTGCTAAAATGGCTCTGAGCTTACTGGCCCCAGGTGCCCATTCATTTCCCGTGTCAGTCCCCTGAGCAAGCTCACCCCTTCCTCCTGACCTTGACATGTCCCTCCCTTACCTCAGAACTTGCAGGGCCACACTGGTGCCCAGTTACAGCTCACTCCCCAGAAGATTGCAGTCACCTTCCATGAGTGCCCTGCAAGAGCAGTTCTCACATAGCCACCAGCATGAGGTTCTCCCATGTCCCCAACCTGCCCCTCTCCTGAGCACAAAGCACACAGCCTCAAGGACCTCAGTTCATCTCTCCATTCTTCATCTCCGCAAATGCTCCCATCATCCCTTGCTGGTGCCCAGAATGTTCTTGCAGCAAGAGACATCTTCTGAAAACCTTGTCCATTTCTAAGCTTGCATATTTTAGGCTGAGTAGAGCTTAGGGATACAACACTCGCCTAAAGTGTGAAGCTCTGGTTTGGAGTCCAAGGCTGATCAAAAACAAAGAATCAAAAATGTGTATCTTTTAAGACTTGTTCTGGAACACAGTGGGTGTATTTTTGTTTACCAGCTGCTGTGTGTTTGCTGCTTCCTAAGAGCACAAGATGCATTTTGCCCACCGAGCGTGGTGGCTCATGCCTGTAATCCCAGCACTTGGGAGGCAGAGGCAGGAGGATTGCTACGAGTTCGAGGCTCACCTGGGCTACATGGTGAGCTCTGGGCCAGTCTGAAATACAAAGCCCAACAACAACAACAACAACAACAACAACAACAACAACAACAACAACCCAAGTTGCATTCTACATTTACCTATGACCTTCAGCTCTCAAAAGAGATGATCTCAGACAAGTCTGTGGTCTATAGGGATATGTATTACTTCAGAGCTACAGCATAGCAAGGATTTTACAGTAGAAGTTCATTTTTAACCAATAGGGTAAATATGTGTTACCATGTGATATTATGGTACACGCCCCCAGTGCACAGTATGTACACAGGGTAAACAGACCTATAGGCCCACTGATACATCATGCCACCTTTGAGTTTCCGTCTTCTAGGACACCAAGGTAAGCACTTCACCCGCGTCATCTCTGAAGAATAGAGAACGAACAGTTATGTCACCTCTATGGGAGTAGGAGCCGGGGCTCTTGCCATGGAGGTGGTGGTCCCCAGAGAAGTTGAGCGTGGACACGGGTTCAGGCCAGAGCTTTCGGGGAAAGGATCTGGCCAGCCAATTCTAGCAAGTGCCCTTGTAGCACCTACCAAGGAACGACTAAACAGGTGATGACACAGAGCAAGGAACTGCTCTAGGCTTAAATGACATGGGACTTGTTCTCCAAGTTCACTGCGGATGTTTAGTACAGCTTAATAGGTGTCCGGTGCAGGGAAGTTACAGACTGTCAAAGTGTACCTGGTTGATTATTCAGACACGTGTTCCAGTCAGGAGGCAACAGTGATCCCAGAAGCACTGAAACTGCTGGGGAGGCTCTGGGTGTCGAGGACACCTCCATTTGAGCATTCCAGTATGAGAAAGGGACACTACTTCTTCAAATAATGATGAGGCTCTCTGTTCTCTAAATCTACAACTCTGCACATCAGAATGTTAGAAGAGGATTTATGAACTTGCAAAAGTTTGTCACTCGATAAACTAGCCCCCCTTATACCTCCCAGCAATATTAAAAGAAAAGGCAAAGGCATCCGAATGATGGCACTGTGTCGTGCTCCTGAAGCAGGCTTCACCCTACAGACGTAGGTTTGTGCGGAACACAGCTCTGGTTTGTTACAGCAAACGCATCCATCTGGATCACAGACTGACTCACATGGAGCTAACAGGCCCCCAGCAGAGACGCACGTACTCGTTCATCTAATATAGAAGTTAACCTCCAACTTAGTGTAACTTTCTCTAGCTGTCCTCTTTCCCATCCTTTTCTTTTCTGAACCCCGTGTCTTTGCATCAAGCTACACTTCCTTTTCCTTTTAAGCTTTATTTTAAGGCAGGTCTTGCTAAGTCTCTAAGTCGCTGGAGCTGGGCTCAGACATGCCACCCTCCTGCTCAGCCTCTCAAAGCGCCATGCCCTACTATTTACTTTCATAAAACTCTTGAAATTTCTGTTATTGTTGCCAGATTTTACATCTTTTCTCTTTTTCAAAACTGCTCTTATTTGCTAGCCAAGAAACCTAACCACTATTTATACTCACAGGTAGCAATGATCATAAGGGAATTTAATAAAGGAGAAGAATGTATTATGTACAGTAATAAGTATATGGAGCACATTTGATGAGAGAGTCAGTAAAGATATAATTATGTGGTTATCTATACCTAGAAACAGTGTTTGTTACCTCAAAGGACGGGAAATGTACTAAACTGGAGGATTTAGAGAAACACGGTGCTGATATATGACGAAGCAGATGGAGGGTCCGCAGGCTGATTAAGTTCTTGAGACCCCCAAGAAAGGAGATGAGCCTACCACAGTTTGACCAAGTGCACTACATAATCCTAGGCTGTCTGAAAATTCAGCTTATAAGAATAAATACTACATCTCATATGAGCAGTTGTTAGTGGAGCTCTCAGGTGCTTTAGTGCACCCTGACCAGCACAGCACCGTCGAAGATGCCACGCTCCTGGGGAGGATGGGGCACCTGCTCAGGAGAGGAAAAGTGCAGTCTTGCCAGTGGTGCTGCAAGTAGGGTCAAACCTTACAGAAACTGTAGCAGGGGATAAAGCGTGAGCTCAGTGGAGAGAGTTTAGGGAGGAAACAGATGCTGTCCAGTCAGCTGGCACAGCTCAGCACTGGGCACACCTGAGTCTTGTCTGCTGTATCTCACCAGCAGGTGCCCCTGGAGAGGCCAAGGATGGCTATGTTGGGAGTTTCTCACTGGCTCTCTGGGGGAGTCTAACCTGACGTCCTTCTCAGAGCTCCAGGAGTTTAACAGTGCCCGCTATCCCTAGAGTACCCAAAACAGAACAGTAACATGGCTCAAGGGCAAAGGGGACACCTGGAACTCACATTTGGGACATGACAAAGTTTATACATTGGGGCATTATACATTAAAGTTAGGGCATTCAGATTTGCCTAGACTTGATCTGCTTAAAAATCCATACACCACTGTAAAATAGGACAAAAAGATTCAAAAGGGAAAGGGAAGTAGGGAGGGGGTGGAAGAAAAGAAAGAAAGAAAGGGAAAATATGAGAAAAGAAAAAAATAGAAACAAAGTCTATGTAAATATGGAGGAGTAAAAGGGTAGGAAGGGGGATGGGGAAAAAAAAAAAACAAACCAAGATATATCATGTCCAAGTACAAATTCCCAATGATGAACATGATGATAATGTATACCTGAAATGTACCAGTAAACTTCATGGAATAAAAAAAAAAAAAATCCATACACCAATACACAGTGCAGCGAGAGTTCTAAAAACTTGGAGAAAAAAAAAAGGCGAAAAAGTCCCAGACTATACCTTTAATTCATGCTGTTTATTAATCATTAGATATGCTAAAGACAAGGAATCAGAATCACCTTATCACTTTGTTGGCAACGCAGAATGAAAAAAATGATCCTGCAATAGCTGAGAAAAGCTGAGAGCATTAAAACCTTGTTTTCATAAAGCCATTAAGTAGGAACAACTCAGAAGAAACACAAGGGTTATTATGTCTGGTGAAATCGAGAGAGCTAAAAGCCACCTAAAAATCACACACGAAGTTTGCAGTAAAGATGGTGGGTTGGAAACACGTCCTGAGCTTTGCTCCTTTCATGTATCCCACTGCTGTCAACTTTCAAGGTCAAAGATAACAGGAGAAAGAAGTCACAGAATTTGGACACAAGAAAGCAGATGAGTGTCGATGGGCTCCAGTGACCTGCAGTTAAATGGTCAGCTGGTGTCAGGAAAGGCATGAAGCAGCTGGCGTAGGAGAATCACTTTGAAAAATTCTGTGGAACATTTACCCAGGAGAAAACCACATATTCTTGAGGAACGAGGAATTTGACTTCTCAGAACACACTCACAAAGATGAGTTTTGTAGGCCCAGTAAATGACAGAAACAAGAATATTCACACTAGATGTGTTCATAACAGTCCCCAACTAGAAATACTAGGTGTGCATCGGTAGTGGAATGGGTAGATAATGTGTGATCTGTCCATCAGATGGGATTCTCAGCCATATAAAGAACTGTTGCTACATACGGCAACCACAGATAATGTACCATGTGATTCCATTTTAATGAAATTCAGGCACAGGCAAAAGCAACTAACTGCAATGGGAAGTTTACTGAAAGGGGAGAGGAAGGAGTTCTGGGGGTGGCCAACACCCTGCATCTCACTCTGGCTGGTGGTTACGAGTGGATTCACATGTCCAAGCTCTTCCCTTCGGATCAGCTGCATTTTACTACTGTATATTAAACCCCTATTAAAGAAAGTTAAAAAATGAGTATGAATAATAAGGTCTGTTCTGTATTAGTTGCCCCTCCCAAGGCCCAGACCTTTGTAGTGACAGGTATCCTTGGAAAAGGCAATCACGGAAAGCTAACTCAATCGATGACTTGAATGCTCATGAGACTAGACCACTGGGCTTCTCGCCCTAGGATCAGAGAGGCCCTCGGCTTGTACACAGTGAGCAAAGGGGCTGTGAGAGCCAGTGGGCACTGGTGGGGCAGGAGTGCCACAGTGAAAACAGTCCATGAGAGGCTGACAGGGAACTTCACCGTGCAGCCTATTCCTTCTACTGTTTCTGCAGCCTTCCATCAGATCTCCACTTTGGAGAAGATTGTACTCTGGGGATCCTGAGAGCCAAAAAGAAATGACCTAATAACACTGGGATGAGAACTTTTACCATTTAAGGCAAACATCATGGGAAATAAGTTTCCCACTATATTCATCTGCTTTTTCATGTTCTTTATTCTTCCTTTTGAGTGCTGCACTTTTAAACCAGAGCAAGCAGACAGGGATCAACTGGCACTCAAGGAAAATATTGAATATGACAAACATACCCAAACAATCAAAATGAGAAGTCAGTAAAGAGAAGGGGAAAAGCCATCATTTCATTTTTAGAGATGTGAGATACTGTGCTCATTATACAGTGGTAGGGTGCTACTTCAATCAGCACCACATACCACAGTGGCAGGCGTGGTGGCTCTCGCCTGTAATCCCAGCACTCGGGAGGCAGAGGCAGGAGGATTGCTGTGACATGAGTTTAAGGCTGAGCTCAGGGCCAGCCTGAACTACAAAGCGAGACCCTGTCTCAAAAAACAAAACAAAACAAAACAAAGCTCTCAGAAGTTAAAGTAAGAAACTACGTAAAATCAAGGGCAGGGGATTTAGCTCAATGGTTGCACTGTCTGTCTGGCAAGCGCAAGGCCCTGAGTTCAATCTTCAGTACCACATATCACAGTGCTGGGCGTGATAGCTCAAGCCTATCATCCCAGCACTCAGGAGGCAGAGGCAGGAGGATTGCTGAGAGTTCAAGGCTAGCCTGGGCTACACAGTGAGTTCAGGGCCAGGCTGCACTACACAGAGAGATTTTGTCTCAAAAACAAACAAACAAACAAACAAAAAGTAAAAATAATGGTAGCAGAAATAAAAATCAAAGTCTTAGAAGATAAACTTGAGGAATTACTTCCAAAAGTAGAGTATGTAAGGAAAGTAGGGAGCGATGGGCCGGTATGTGGTGGCCAGACAGGAGGTCAAACATTTAAAGAATGAGTACTGGAAAACACTGTAAGAGAAACAAATTGATGAAATAAAAGAGAAAGATCTTCCAGAATGGAAGAGCATGTGCTGAGACAGATCAAACAGTTTCCTATCAAAGTATATTACAGTGTTACCTGAGCACCCTAGATAAAACAAGAAGATCCTCTGTCTTTCCAGATTCTATAAAGGACTGAGTCACAAGAATCGATTACAATTGAATTAAATTTCTCAAAGTCCATACAGAATGAGCAAGGGACCAAGCCTTTGAAATTCTGAGGACAATGGTCCCTCACCTATCACTGTATACACAACCAAACTAATCAAGTTACCGGCTTAAAATGAGGGTAAGATGGAGATATTTTCAGATATACATTCTTTTACCAAAGCTAGGGGAGGACATCACCCATCCGAAATGGAAAGAAATGGGTATCCAACACGAGAGGAGAGTAAAGGTAGCCCTTAGAAGGTGAACAGAAATCTCAAGATGATAGCTGTTGGCAGGCTCAGCAGTCAGAAACGAGGCCTCTCACAGAAACTGCACCAAGAAACTGCAATTGACAGAACACTAAGGACTTGATTTACTGACAGAAAATTGATGTACTCATCCCTCTGGAAGAAGAGTTAGAGGCTAAATTAGTACACTGAAAGATCTAGAAATATTTTTTTAAAATAAAGCATGCAGGAAAAATAAACATGGCATACTAATGATGCATCTGTGGATAATGCTTAAAATTACATATACAGAGGTAAGACATTATCCATACATTTGGTAACCTAATCAAGATGCAACAACAGTTGGAAGACGTAGGGATACAAAGTGAGAGGGATGGAGAAAGGATAGAGCCACTCTTTGTGATGCACCCAAATCCATACACAGCAGTAAGGAGATTCAGGAACAACACATGTTAAGTTGTATGATGGTTGTCTCTGGAAGTGAGCTATGTGCACGTGCAGTCATGAGCCACGGCTTTCCCCAATGTGCTGTGCACCACAATGTCATCTGTCAGTCCACGTGCACACAAAATATTGACAAAGATGGAAAACTAAAAAGTACAGATTTAAACCATAGCTTGTTTTTGGTTACTTTAAAATAGCAATTCTGTAACTTACATAAAGTATTACACAATAATTTTTGCAATTAAAAAATAACTTTTTTTGCCACCAAAGGTATTTATTGCCTGGCTCCACGGTTCACTTCAACTTCCCTATGAGTCTGCAGTAGACTTGTGACATCTTTGGTTATGGCCTATAGCTAGATGTCCCCCTTGAAGCCTCACACAATCATAGGAAAGACTTTTCAGAGGTTACTGTATCTACGGTATGCTGCTGGGCTCAAAGATGTGATGCCAGGGTTGACTAATGGTGCAGTGCTAGGATTAGTGCTGCCCCAATCCTGAGTGCTGCCTGTCCTAAGGGTGGGTAGCTTGAATAAGATATAAGGGACAAGATGAAGGTTGCTTGTTATCACTTGCTGCTTGCTTACCACTCCACTGCCTTCTGCCCACCATGAACTCCAATACCCCTCTGCCATGCCACCCTGCCTTGGAGCTCGCCAACTACAAACTGAATCCTCTACAAACTGTGAGGTAACTTTGACTGCTAGGTATTTTGTTCTAGCAATGAGAAGCGTAACTAAGACATCCTTCCTCAGAGCAGAAGAGAGAAGCAGTGGAAGCCAGCACGGGACCATGCAGCAGGATGAGCACCATCTGAAAACCAAGACACAAGAGGAAGTCATGTCACACAGGGATGGGCCAGAGCAAGGCTTAGAGCACTCCTACCTTCCTCATTTTCAAAAGCTCCTCTCTGCTTATCCACACTCAAACTCAGACTTTGGAGACAAGTCAAGACAGAGATACCCCCAATGGACGCTGGGTCAAAGACAGGAGAATAGGGTGAACCTCACAAATGAACAGAGGGGAAGGGTCTAGAGGGTCACCAACACGAGAAAATGCAGAGGTTGGGAGACCCTGTATGCAATTCTCCTTTAAAGGCCTGAAAATCTGCTCACACCATGAAGCTTGCCATGCTCCACAGGAGATCATTCTGCCTTTCCAAAGGGAAAGGATGTGGTAAAGATCAGATGTGTTACACAGAGATCTGCATCAAGATCCAGGTGTTCTTTCCCCACAGATAAAGGGCGGCCAGTGTAACAGTATGTACAATTAGACTGCCTGCTTTATAGGATTGTTGTAAAGATTAAGTTCATATCTTTGCAAAGCACTTAGAACAATGCCTGGCACACAGGAACCCCTATATAAATCGAAGTTATTATAGATAAAAATAAACCAGGTGAAGAAGTGACTTGCTCACAGAGGTGCTATGAGAAGTCATTCTCTATCCAAATTTGCTCTCATGCTGGTTAAATGCTCTTGTAAGAGATTAAAAGGACCTGCACCTTCAGTGTCCAAGTGAGGAAATAAAGTTATATTTAGATTAACCCCAGTGGAAGAAGAGCATGAAGCCTCGATACCATCATTTCTACTGTAGTGGAGGCCAATCATTTCTACTGTAGTGGAGGTGGGAAAGAATCTCCTCCACACATACCCAGGCATCATGATCCCTTGGGCCCTGGATCCTGACTGAACCTGGTCTCAGAACTTTCGTGTTCTGACTTGCTCTGAGTGAGCAGGGCACAGGCGAGTTCTTGGCTGCAGAGTGACTTGGGACTTGCGGCAAGCCCAAACTCAGTAGTGGGATGAAAACCATGTGTAACACACCCCAAAATACAGACACTCCTCAACGTATGATGGGGTTGTGTCCTGACAGGCCCATCTTACACAGAAAATATCATATGGTGAAAATGCATTGAATTCACTGGTGTGACTGTGCTGCCTGCCCCAGCTGCATCTACAGGGAGCATCACACTCTGCATCACCAGCCAAGGCAGAGAAACAAGTTCAGAACTCAAAGTACAGCTTACATTTATTTATTTATTTATTTTGGCAGTACCATAGATGAAATCAAGATCTTGGGCTTGCCATGCAGATGTGGCACCACTTAGCTATACCCTCGGCCCCGAAGTATATTTTCTATTGAATGTGAACTGCTTTAGCACTACGATACAACAGAAGAATCCTAGGCTGAGCCATTATAAGTCAGGGACCACGGGTACTATGTAGCTCCATTCACAGATACGGAAAAAGCTCAACATCTTTGAATTTTGGCTTTCACTGCCCCAAATCTTCCAGCTTCTGTATAAAAAAGAATCGAGATAAATTCTAGCTCAGACAGGCAAACACAAAGAAAATGGAGAGGGAGAGACCCAGGCTTAGCACCCCAAGTATGTCCTCAGTGTCCATCTGTGCAATGCCCTCTGCTGGGTCAGGGGACAGGACACACAGTTGTGCTCTCGTGGAACATGGGCTTTAGTGATGGAAGTCAGTCCACCAGTGTGGTTAAACACGGGGCATTAGATGATGCTAAGTGCTGAAGACAGAAGTAGGGCTGTGAAGGTGTTAGGATGGATAGTGGGAAAGGAAAGAATTGCAACTTTTACATAGGAGACAACTGCAAGAAACAGCTGCTGCGGAGAGGGGGTGGAGCACTGGGGCAGAGCAGTAGCCAGTGCGTGTGAGGCTGGGCTTTGACCACCACAACAACTAACATAAAAAAAGATAAAAGCATGTTATGGGCTGAGCCTGCAAACATCTATCTAATGGCATTTGCCACAAGTCTATTTGAGAATGAATGTATCAGCGACCTTCGGAGCTTAGCCTCGTATGCCCAAAGGATTCTGTGAAGCACGTGTGGCTGCAGTGGCTAAGGAGCCAGTAAGCCTCAAAAGGAAAGAGGAAGCTAGCATCAGGGGCACAGGAGCACCAGGATGTTGGGCAGACAGGGAGCAGAGGGAGGACCCAGCAGGAGCGACACTTCAGTCTTCTTGGAACCCATTCCTGCTGTGTCAGGGACACCTGCCTGCAATGGGACAATCTGGTCGTTTTTTAAAATATAAAAATGCCAGCATTTGATTTGGTTCACTCAGGGCAAAGTCATCCTGATGATCATAAAGACTGATGTCTCTGCAGTAACACATGGCTAGTGCGGTACTCGAGGTGGGTGGAGGGCCTGATAGCTCCTGTGTCTGGGTTTGGGTAAACTGTCTCATTTTCTAGGTAATTTGGCAACTCAAGACACATAACATGAATCTGTGAGATAACTCAAATGTCCGTCACGAGGAGAATAGCGCATCAAAGGATGGTGCATCCTCCATGGAGCGACATCCCTCAGCCTTTCACAGCGACACTTGAAATAACAAGGAGGCTCGTTTATGTTACACGAAGAACTGCAGCACATAAAACTGCAAATAATATATGAATTCAACTATATAAAATTTTTTTTTTTTAAGATTAGGAAGGAAATATGCCAAAAATGTTAATAGTTATTGCTTCTGGGTGGTACAGAATTATGAGTGATTTTTCTCATTCTTCTCCCTAAATTTCTTTCAATTGTAAACCTATTACTTTTATAATCACACACACAAAAACCCCTGCATATTATTAAAAAAAATCTTGTGGGGATGAAATGTCTGTGAATATTTTAGTTCGCAAATGTGTAACTCTGAGCTGCAAGCCATGAATATAGATGATCACTGTTTTGTTTACTCTGAAACAAAAATGCTAGGTTTTCTACGAATAACAAAGAGCAAAATCTGGCAAAGTTCTTTACCTATTTAACCAGGAAAATACTGTGCAAATTATTTGGTCTAAGACTACTGACTAACTGTTGGGTAAATGCTTATAAAGTAGGCTACCATACAAGGCATGTGCTAAAAATTATAACTTAGCTCATAAAATGAAAACTACTTCAGTAGAACCTAAATACAAAACTCACCCCAAATTACTCAGTTGCAGCAGTATCAGCAAACTGCTTTGTCAAAACATGTTTAACACGGAAGCTATACTCTGAGTCAACGCAGGCTCTCAAGTGCCTAGGCTAGGTGGGGGCTGTTTACTAAGGCAGGTGATGGGCTTGAGTGAGAGGCAGGCTTGGGTCTGCATTTTGCATTTGTCCCTTTGATAAACGCATAATCTTGAGCATATTTAAGAATGATAATGCTCCCCACCCCCCAGCCAAAACTGTCATGAAGATAAGAACATGTGCGTGTTGTGTGCCAAGGACGAAGACTGGTTTACTACGGACATTGAATGACTGAATGACGGAACCAGGTGAATTCGCCTCAGGTACAGATGCTGGGAAACCTGTTTGTGGTTGCAACCCTCTCTCTGGCTAAAAGTAGCCACTGACCAAGAGAAAAAACAGAAATTAGTAAGGGAGATTCCAGGAAAACTTAGGCTTTTCTTGATACAGGGTTAGGTATTAGTGGCACTGTCTCCCTTCCTTGCTTCTTCTCTTAGAGAGAGAAATAACAGCTGGTCTACATAGCCATTTTGCAATTATGAGGAAAGGAAGAAAATGGCAGAGATGCTGAGCATAATTCTAAAGCTACTGAATCAATGCCAGAAGCTGTCCACCGTTAGCCTTGTAATGTAAGAAAAACAAGTCCTGCTTCATATGAGAGTTGTTGTTTTTTGAAACCTGGAGGCAAAAACATTACTAATGAATACAAATCGTGACTATAATCACGTCTGGTCCTCACACTCAAAGGGCTCACTGACTCCTGAAGATGAGCAATGACAGGAGCTCACAGATACAGTCAATGTAATACCTGGATGTGAGTGGCAGGGACAAATAAGCACCTAAGTTCTCCTCTCCTCATGAGTTCGGGCTGTGAGCCAGCAGGGGGAGCCAAGAGCAGCTTCCCTGGTGGCTGGTGATATGATGCTGGGAGGGGGCACAGGGTTCTCAGAGGGTGCGCGGCCCTGCCGCAGGAGAGGTGACAACAGACCTCAGAGAGGGGACAGGCTGGTACACAGTGTGGAACAGAACAGTGGGAAGGGGCGGGGCCAGAATTCTCTGGGCTCTACCGTACTTATCAGAGGAAGGATGCTGATTGATAAGCCAACAAACGCAACCCTCTTCCCACATCTGACCAATGGGACCTCAGTAGAAGTCTGTCTTGCTGGGGGTGCCCAAGGAAGTTTCTGCTTTCCTAGCAAAGGACAGCTGGCCTAAGACTACCACCGAGCAAGCATGGAGATAGTGCCCAAAGTTAGAGGGCCTCTAACTTGGGACCTGAGATAAGTCCAGACTCGGTAGTGGGCTGAAAACTATGTGTCTCACACTCCAAATAGATGCTCCTCTAGAGTCACTATCTCCCACAGGTCAGGGAGATAATGCCCAAAGTCAGAGGGCCTGGGTTCCTGAGGCACTGCTGGGCTGGTGCAGGGATCCCTACTGCCTAAGTTATTAGTACTTGGGCACCTAGTCCCAGCCAAAGTTGCTGTTAGGCAGGACACAATGCTCCTGTGTGGTAAGACACAGCAATAGAAGACAAGTTTTTGAATATTCTCATGATAAGAAATGACAAGTATTTGAGGAGATAGATGCATCTATCCTGACTTAAATGTTATATAATATATAAATGAATCAAAACATTACACGGCATGATAGACAGAGGATTACCCACTAGTATTCTCTATTTTGTTATAAATTTTTTCATTAAAAACATAATAACGATGACAATGAAATTAAAAAATCATG
This sequence comes from Petromus typicus, assembly GCA_004026965.1. NCBI lineage: Eukaryota > Metazoa > Chordata > Mammalia > Rodentia > Petromuridae > Petromus > Petromus typicus. Next base: position 107,322 of record PVIR01000022.1, read on the forward strand.
TCACCCTAATAACATGCATAATTTTTATTTTAATGTATCCGTTCAGTAAAAACAAATTGATGTGCAGGGTCAGCCCCGCCGACCACACTGACTTAACCTGCTCGCTAGGTTACTGTGCCTGTAGAGCTCTGTGAGCCAGCACTGCCCTAGATAACGTTTCCATCTGTAAGCCAGGAAAATGGCTTGGCACAGCAATATAATGGGGCCCAATTATGACAAAATATGACAATAACTTCAGGCCAACTGGCCGGTTGGCACTCACAACCTAGTGAGCAGGGCGGCAGAGAGGGTAAATCATCAGAAAGAACAGTTCTGCCTTGTAAATGGCACTGGAGATGCTCCAAATGGGTTTATATCAGACATTTAAAAATCAGCAGAAAAAGCAAATCCTCTTTTAGATACTTTTTTGGGAAATAAGTGGTGTGACAGACTTGTTTATGGAGCACCAAGGAGAGTCACATGTGAGTGGAGAGAGATGTCTGAGTCATTAGCAGTGATCAGGAGACTCTGATGTGTGATTTAAGGTATTAAGTTCAACTCAGAGCACTTTCTGAAATGGACATGATTATGTGCTTCCCTCATTAGGGGAAGAAATTACTTGGACATTACCAGCCCATTTGCACACAGCATCAGAGAAAATCACTACGGGAGTTCAAAGCAAGCATTGTGCATTTTTATGAGATAAAAGACTCGAAGTGGACAAACAGAACATCACTGGGGTTTCACGAGCAGGCTGTCACTTCACTGTGTCACCTGCATGCGCACAGAGTACAGGGCCACTCAGGACAGCGCTCACACATACCTCCCTCTTCTGGACAGCCAAAGACAACCACGTTTACAACAGGACAAGAGAAAGACCTGCTTCTAAATAAACGGAGAGAGAACTATCTAGAGATGGTCATAATACTTTCAGAAAAAAATGTTAAACTGTAGATACGTCTGTTAAAAAATTTCATTGTAACTGCAAAACCAATAAAACATACCTGACAGAGGAGGACTGCAGAGCCTCTTCCAGAAGAACCTTGGGGTTTTAAATTCTCAGACAAGACTGACCATAGAGGTGGGAATTTCAAACCAAACATATCATGGGAATAGTAACTATTTCAAATACTAAAAAATGATCATTATCAAAATTTTTATTTTATTTATTTATTTATTTATTTATTTATTTATTTGAGACAGGGTCTTGCTTAGTAGTTCAGGCTGGCCCTGAGTTCAGCCTCAAACTCATATCATAGCAATCTTCCTGCCTCTGTCTCCCGAGTGCTAGGATTCCAGGCATGAGCTGCCACGCCCGGCACTATGGTATGTGGTACTGGTTGCTGCTGGGCGTGAGTCGCCATACCCAGTATGGTATGTGGTTAACCAGGGATCAATCCCGAGCCCTTGCACTTGCAAGACAGGTGCCGGAAACACTGAGCTAAATCCCTGCCCCCCTATGATGATTATCAAAGTTAAGTAGATATGGGAAAATTTATTTTGCCTACTACCAAAACATAGAATATACCCGCCTGAAAGATTTACTCCTGAACATTTAACACCTTTCCCAAATGGCCACAGCACCTTCTCTGTTCCTTTCTTAGGTGAGCAATGATTGACTGCTGAAAGATAAAGTGTGCAAGGCACTTTCTAAAATACCTGGGAGGGGAGGACTCAGATGAAGAAACTCATGTCTCAAAGCAGGTAAGTGCACTGTCCAGCAACTACTTCTCAGGGTTAGTTTAATATCACAGGGAAAGGAGAGTGTGATAGGGTCCTGTTTACAAGGAGGAATCAAGGGGCTCAGCCACGGTCCCAGCAAGGCTATGATTTATTATAGCAAAGCGACATGGAACGATCAGTAAAAGGAGCAGCACACAGAAGGAAGTACACAGGATCAGGCGTCAGGTTCCAAATGGCCTCCACCGATGCAGCCAATAGGATGTGCTCACCTCCACGAGCCAGGGATGTGATGACACGTGTGTTCCACTCCCAGCTAGGAACCCACCCACTAGGGCCTCAGTGCCCAGGGTTTCCATCGTGGCTGGCCACACAGGCACCCCCTGCTGACACACCCCCAAATCCACCTCCCACAACACACTGCACGTACATACAGTCCCGGCACCGGGAGCCCCTCAAGCCAACCTAAAAGAGGACAGGAAACCTGTAAGGACTCATGGCCCACCGTGGGAGCAGGCCTCCCTGAGGATGAGTCTCACCAAGCTGAGGCGGCAGCTCTTCTGCACACACACACGGTTTGGTAAGCGGTACTATAAAACTGATCCCTCCAAAAGAAAAGAAAACCAAACAGATGGGACGGATCCCGGCCACAGGTGACAATCAGTCGCTGAGTCATGAAAGACCTACAGATCGCAGACCTTCCAGCTTTCAGAGAAACTACCGCAGAATACCTGACAGACCTCAGGAGAAAGAATGACTGCTTAGGGCGGGGCTGAGGCACAGCTCACAGGAGGTGACTGTACCTGCCTTGCAAGGTCCCAGCTCCATCCCAAGAACTGCACCTTGAGAAAGAACGAGAAGGAAAAAGAAAAAGGAAAAAAATGAATGATTTCTTAAGTCAGAAACAATGTAATCACCATCACAGAAACTGAAAAAGTAGACTCTGTTAAAACTTGAAAATTCTGTTCATCAATATAACATAGTTTTAAATAAGAAAATTAAATCTCATAGGAGATAGCAAAAACCAATATAAGTTGATGAAAGATCAATCTAAAATATATGAAGAAAAACTCCAGGGTACTAAGTAAACCACATCTATTTCAACGGACTGAGATGGAACAGAGAACTGAGAGAGGAAGGATCCGCGCTCAGAAAACATACCAAAAGAGGCTCAGCTCTCCAGTCATTACAAAGAGGAAATTAAAACCACAGTGAGGACTTCCTGCTGCTTCCAGCCAAGGCACTGGAATACACAGTGGATTTGCCCTCCTGCGTGAAACAATTAAAATACTAGATACAGCAAAGAAAGCAGGGGCGCCTGAGACAGTGGCTTGGGGGCCAGAGGGGGACAAGACACAAGTGAGACAGGCTGTGCAGCTGCCAGCGTGCAACACAAACACTCCCCGGGTCGTGTGTGAACAGGACCCAGGCAGAGCCCAACATCTCTTTACCTCCAGGAAAAGGAGTTGGGAGAGCAGGAACTAAAGTATCAAGGGTCTGAAGAAGGGAAATGAGAGCAGAGGGCAGCACTGACTGAGAACTCCAGACATCTGCTGTTCCCCCACTGGCTTCCAAGCACTGACCACAGAATCACAAGGGCCAGGTGAGGCCAAGAAGAGACACACATGCAGACATGAGTGGAAACAGGCTCAGGATTCATGCAGGGCCGAAAACAGCTCTCATGCCACTGTCCTAGTGGAGAACTTCCTAGCTCGGGGGCATCAGATGAAACTTGGAAGGGGCCTGCTCCAGGAGAGAGCAAATCTTGTGCTAAAACAAGCTCTGTGCTCGTTCTGCTCAGTAGACTTAGAACTGAGACCAAGAAGACTCACTATTTCCATAACTGTGTCCTAGAATGGTTCAACATACTTACAGAAGGGCTAAAATATTTAGCAGTCAGCAAGTTAAGATTTGCTAGGTTTGGTATCCAATCCCAAACTGCTAGAAACCCAAAGTAGAAAAATAATACTTATAATAAGAAGAAAAATAAGTCAACTCAACTTATCGTGAAATGACACAGACAATAAAGTTGGTTCATGAGCACATTAATGCCCTGGATGCGTCCAAGAAACCAGAGGGAAAAAAAGGAAGGCACAAGAGATTTAAAAAGAAACCCAAGTTGAAATTCTAGAGATGGAAAGCACAATGTCTAAAACAAAAGACATATTAAAGAGTTTACATCTAATTAAATACTACAAAAGAAAAGATTAGTACACTTGTCACTCTAAAGCAGAGAAAAAAGACAACATACATACGCAACATAAAAACAGGGATATGAGTGAGTCATAGGACAACTTTAAACTGAATAATAAAAAAGCAACAGAATCTCTGAGAAGGCAGTAGAAACAGAAACAAATATGTAAAGAAACTGGCTGCAAATTTCCCAAATATGATGAAAACCATAAAACCCCAGATCTGAGAAGTACAATGAACCCAAACAAAATAAACAGGAAGAAAATAACAGCCAGGCCTATTAAATGGAACATCCTAAAACCAATGACAAAGAGAGAGAGGGGGGAAAAGGCAGTCAGAAAGAACAGAGTGTGGATTACAGTGGATTTCTTGGTGGAAGCAATCAAAGTCAGAAGCCCTGAAGCAACTCACTCAAAGTACTCACAGAACGGAAATTATAATTGTTAAGTCACAATTCTATGGTGAAAACAGCTTACAGAAAGAAAGGTCAAATCAAAGCTCATGGACAGACTGAAATCATCACAGCAGCCCTGAGCTGGGGTGAGGAAGTGTTAAGTGGATTCCCCAGGATGGAAGGGACTGGACGCCAGGTTCCACCCTGAGCCAGCTCAAACAATGAAGCCACCCGAAGGGCAACCGCGTAGCCCGCGTTTTTCCTTATTATTTAAACCTTTGAAAGAAAATTATATGAAGCAAAGTTACAGGCAAGGCTTGTCTCTGTAGGAGTGAAGGGGAGGAGAAAACAGAACCAAGAGCAGGAATGCGAGACAGGTGTCTCTTGCCACGAGGCTCTTACACAGAACATGGGTGACATCACCAAGAGGTGGACGGTGAGAAGCTGAGATGAACGTTGACACAGCCACTGAAACACTGCACCCAATGGCAAGATGCCAGGAATCATAACAAAACAAGCAGGAAGAAGCCAGGAAGAGAGAGAAGGGGGGAGAAGGTAGTACAGATAGAAAAACTGAAACAGATAGCATCCCAGAAAGGTTTAATCCCACCAAAATAAACACGCTAACATTATTACATGTAAATGAATTCATCCCTCAATAGACACAATACAGCTAAATGTGAAATTAAATTTGTAAAAATCTATGCAGATGGCTTGACTGGAGGATGCTATAATGACTTTAATAAAGACATTGTAGCACTGCAGCCCAGCCATTCCCATCTGAGGTATCTGTTTGAGAAAGCTTATATCCACACAAGTCACAGAAATGTTCACGGGAGCTTAGTCGGTCAAGACCAAAAACAACCAAACGTCCATCCAGAGGATGCTGATAAACACGTGGTGGATGCCCACACAATGCAAAACTGCTCAGCCAGAAAGAGGCGTGAACCGTAAACACACACAAGGACAGGAATGAATCCCAAACTGACACTTCACGAGTAAGGCCAGCCCAAAGACCTGCACACATGCCGTGCGGTCAAAAAAATGCAACACATGTTTAAAGATACAGTGCCAATAATTCCCTTCGAAACATCGCCCTCGCTTGAAACACACTCTGTGCAGCACTTCTGGAAGTCCTCTCTTGTGAGTGTCTTTAGCTGCAGGGTTACGGCTGCTCTCACCTCTTGAACTGACTGAAAACGCTCGCCTTGACTGAGGAATCGTTTACCAGAGATGTTCACTTTGGAGGACGGACGGTCAGACGCAGCGCACGCCAGGCCTGATGAATGAGGTGAATGCAGACACAGCATAGAAGTCTGATGAACTTGCCTTTTCACTGGCAGCAGTGTTCACCTTGTTATTTTTTTTTTTGAGACAGGGTCTCACTTTGTAGTTCAGGCTGGCCCTGAGCTCAACCTCCAACTCACATCACAGCAATCCTCCTGCCTCTGCCTCCCGAGTGCTGGGATTACAGATGTAAGCCACCACGCCTGGCACTGTGGTATGTGGTACTGACTGCTGCTGGGTGTAAGTCTCCGTGCCCAGTATGGTATGTGCTTACCCAGGATCCAACCTGGGCCCTTGCTCTTGTAAGACAGGCACCGGAACCATTGAGCTAAATCCCTGGCCCCCACCTTGTTATTGGTATTAGTCGCACCTCATAAGGAGTCTCAGAAAAGAGCACTTCTGGAACTGCTTCGGAAAGTGCAAAAATCGGGGACATATGTGTCGAAGCATTGCGGAGTATTCTGAGGGATCCTGACAGCAATGTGTCTTTTACTGAAATAATGTTTTTTACTTAAACACACGCTCTTTATGACTCAATTTGTAATACAAAAGCAAAAGATGCAAATTCATCTGTTACGACAGACAGCAGAGCAGTGGTCATCTCCAGACGGGCAGATGGCAGAGGAGGGCGGGATTCTGGAGTGAAGTAAGGAGCTCTGGAGCAGGGACAGTGTCTTCGTGGCAGGGATGGTTCCAGTGTATACACAGAAACACTTGCAAACTTCATTTTTAATATGTGCGCTTCTTTATATGTTAATTATACCCCAATAAAGCCATTTAAAAATGTACACTGTAAGTATGGGAATTTTTAAAATGTATGTCAATTATATCTAAATAAGACTAAAGGAAAAACAAAGTTCATTGTCACTTTATACACAAAAGACTATTAAAATCAGAAGCCTCCAAATTCCAAGTGTTGGTGAAGAAATGCCTTGCAGACCCTCACACGCTTTCGGTAAAGAGAAAACTGGCACAAAGTAGGAGTGCTAAAGAACATCACGTGGAGAGGACCACGCCCTCCTGAGCGATCACTGCAGAACGGCAGGAAAAAACAAGAGCATTTACAGATATATGGCTGGCAGGAGCAGAAAACAGGAACCTGTAAACGCAACAGCATAATGCAAAAGTGGACAATGGCGCCATCACAGATGGGAACACTCAAACCCAGTGAACAGGCGTGGAGGAGAACGACACAGAATGAGGCCGAGAACTGTAACAGAGCCGGGCAGGATGGGAACCGGCTCACATGAAGTTTACAAACGTGAAGTAAGCCTGCATGTTTCTGAAGAACACATACACATGCCAATATAATAAACCTATAAAGAGATGGTAGGGGAGAACACCTCTGAATTTAGAATAGTATCTGCCTCTGGAGGAAACTAGGAATGTATCCACAGGGGTACATTCAGGTAAGATGCCTACTCAAAAATACTTCCTTCCTTTCATCCTAATTCATGGAAGGTAGATGTGATGGCTACAGCACTTGCAACCATTCTGTATGCATGAAGACAAGAGGAACACTCTGAAGATGAAGGAGAAGAAAGCCTTAAAAACCTGGGTCTTAGGAATAGTCAGAATAACTACTCTTACATCTGTCATTACCTGAGGGAAAAATAAACTCTTCTCTTATATATGTCATTATTGTTTGGATTTTCTCCTTAATCCCGAAAGTTTCATCAGAAGCTTATAGTGCTTTATTTCTTACAGTGGCTGGTAGAAACATGCATAGTCATTACATTCATCATTAGACTATTTTTGGTATACTTTCTGGTTTACAGTTTGTCTAATAAGCCAAAACTTTTAAGACTTTTTATAAATGTAACCCAATGCCTAATCCTCAGTATACTTTGCAGTACTGAATGCTAAAATACATGGTGAGTGCCTAACTCCATAAATAACACTGAATTGGCAACAAAAAGAAAGTTTCCTGGAGTTACCAAGGAACTAGATACAGTGCCAGGACTCCAGCCTGGTTTTGCCTGGCCCCGGGCTGCACATCTCCCGCTACACTCCCATTGACTCCATAAGAAGCACAGCTTTGCCCTGCAGACAAAGCTTTCTCAGCAAATGAGTTCCACTTTACAAAGTCAGACACAATGGGGATACAGCAGGGGCAAAGAACTATTTTAAAATAAAAAGATTTGTTCTTTCATTAGGAATGGCCACTGAAAGATCATGACAGGACCTAACTGTCCCTCAGGTCTCAGGAAGTCTGCTGCAGGCTGGGTTATAACACAACCATGCACCTGGGTGGCTGCCGGAAATTCACTGGTAGCTGAAGAATTTCCAGTCCACACCTCCTCTATCCATAGGACAGGGGGCCCATCTGATCCCCAGGGCGCCCACCAGTCCTCACTAACCGTCTCTGCTCTGCTACAGTTGCCTTAGGCTTGGAGAAGAAATCAATGAGCATCAGTTTTGAGGAGGCCAAACTTATTAAATGCCAAAAACCAGTTTCTCTGGGGTTATCCCAGCAGTTAACAAGTGAGGAACAAGAGACACTCTGCAAAGATATGAAAAATCATAGGGATATTTTGGCATCTGTATGGCAATACGAATTCCGAGCTTTCTTGCCTTTTAGATTTATAAGCTAAGGGATAGTAAAATGTTTCTATGAGCAACTTCTAGAATTCATTCTTGCTTTTGTTTGTTTGTCTGTTCTGTTTTTAAACTGGCCACTGGGTTTCCATTGCTTACAACCAAAGCCCTTTCTTCTCCAAGCACAGGGAGGACACCAGCCCCTCCCTGGCCCTGAAAGGAGGAGGGCAGGGCGGTCCTGCCCACTGGGAAGGCCTCGGAGGTCTGATACTCTGTCCTGTTGTTACACACAATGTGTGACACCCACAATTTAAAGGAAGAAGGCTGTAACACGGTTCACAAGTATGGCGGGCTGACTCCAAAGGCAGTCACTGTAGAAGGGTGTGGGGAAGCAACACTGTGTACTTAGCTCAAGGAGGAACTTGAGGAAGCATAGTGGGAGAAGCAAAAGAGGAAGAGGAAGAGGAAGAGGCCAGGGACTGGACTAGACTCCAAGGTCACTCCTCCAGGGATCATCCAGACACCCCCAGAAGGGTGCTCCACCAAGTCCTGGTGCTCTACTCCACGCTCACTGGCACAGGAGCCAACTGTTATCTGGGGACTCAAGACACTGGAACTTCTGCTACCACTGCCTCTATTTTAAAAGCTGAGCTGTGCAATAATATAAAGCAGGGCAAGGATGATCCTGTTTGTTCACTGAAACTAAAAAAAGGTGCTCTTTGAAGAAGGTAGACGGGCTGGAGTGTGAGAAGCAGAGGGAGAAGGAAGGGAGGAGAGAGGGGAGGAAGGACAGGTGGAGGAAGAGAGGGGGGAAGAAGACAAGAAAAGGTCATGAGGTTCTGGAGTCACCACCTCTCCTTGCTGCGTACATAGATCTAACCTCCGTGCTCAGATCTATTTCCCGCCCCTGGAGTTGGCACAGCCAGTGTGAGTGGGTTTCTGTTTCTCATAACAGAAGTACCTTTTTTTATGTGTTACCAATGATCAAACTCAGTCCCCAGACCAGAAGCACCTTTCTTCGAGGCCCTATCAAGTTCCCTTTCCCTAGTGGCCCCGGTGCCCCCTCACCGTTGCCCTCCTTTCTGTTGTTCACCAGGAACACATTTTCCTGCTTCACCTGGATCTTCTCCCAGGACGAACAACCCTTCTTCTGAGACATCGAGCCCTATCTGGTGACTGACTGGGAAGAGGGGGACATGTCCTGGCTTCTCCAGGGCAGACTGTGGAAGACCAGGGTAAGAATGACAACTAACATGGCCAGGAATCAGCTCTGGGAGATGGCCGGGAGCCCGGGTACCCACTCATGATTAAGGTGACCTCACAGGGGCCTCTGCAGCTTCTTTCTGGCTTTGTTATTTCTCGGAATGGCACAGCTTTTCCAGATGGAGGAGAACTGAGGGACATTTAGTCCGTAAATTGCATCTAAGTCATGGGAAGCCACACCCAGGGACACAGTAGCCTTTGAACCTACCCAGGGCAGGTTTTGGGTCTCCGTTTGATAGCAAACAAAATAATAAATATCGATCACAAAACTGGCTTCATTCCAGATCATGATGACAAGATGTCTCCCAGACAAAGCCAAGTCTGATGGCTTTGCTGGTTTGAACAAAGGTCTGCTAAGGTGAGCACATACCTGGGGCCTCTCCTCCTCAACAGCAGTTGCAAACAGCCCACCAGGCTGGGGGCACAATTTCTAAATCTGATCTCCGCACATCCGATGAGATAGACTGAAGTGATGAGAGCAGAGTACAAGCAGATTCTTCATCTCACAAAGGATTCACTGCAGAGCCCCTAAGATCCTCTGGCGTATTCTATTTATAAAAATCTAATTTCACAGGAACTTCTCCCTGGCTGAAAGGGAGAGAGAGGGCAAAAGGAAGAATGCTAGGGTTTCTTGGTCCTCACAATGGATCAACTTGAAGAAAAAGTTACAGTTCATCATCAGAAAAAGCTGGGTCGCTGTGGAACTTCTGCCTGGGAGAGAGAGCAGGGAACTAGTAGCATACTCAGGCTCTTATCAAGTGTTCTCTCTTGGATGAGAAGCGGCAAAAATGGGCCAACCGATGCCTCAAGGGTCTTTTAAGCCACATAATTGCATCATTTTCATGGTGCGACCCCGGTGGGTGCATTAATTACAGACAGTGTCTAAGCGTGGCACCCCTCACAGGCATAGCAATATGCACCCTGACCTGTCTACCTGTTATGCTGTTAAGGCCTTTTTGCAATAGACAAATACTTTTGAGGAGGCTCCTTTTCACATAATATTAACTCCCTCTCTTGTTTTATCATATAAAAATAGCTAGCTACATGCAGCAAATTTGGAAGATGTTTGAGACAATATGATGTAAAATCCACACTAAGTGGTATACAGCTGGGCCTCCCCCCAAAATGGACAAAATATATTTTTTTTAAGTTGCCAGTATAATGAACACAGAGACCTTTTCTTCTTGTTATACAATTAAGTACATAGCATTTTCACTGAATTAGGTATTCTTATGTCATCTAGAGATGATCTAAAAAACAGGGGTCGAGGTACATAGGCTATTCACAAATACTGTGCCACTTCATATAATCAGCTCACAACAGGGCTGGTCTTGGTATCCTTGGAAGCAGAGAGTTCTGAAAGCAACCTTCATGGGACACCATGAGTAACAAGCAAGATTTCCAAGTGATGGTGGGTTGGGAGGGATACTCTACAAGGCACCCCAGAGAATCAAGAGTCAGTCCGGCTCCCGAGCAACTCAAACAGGTCCACAGGACTGGCCTGGAGTCCATGCTTTGGAGCTGTGGGTACAGACAGTGACGATCCTAAACACAGGGCGAATGCTATAATTTACAGGAAACCACACTGCATCTCACATGGGGAGTCCCATGCAGAGTGCCCCAAGGAGGTGGCAGCAGAGATGTATCTATTTAAAAACAGCAAATAATCTAAGAAATACTAGGAGGACCAGCTGGTGAAGTAAAGCAGATAGAAAAACACAGTTGAGGAGTCCTAAACAAGCTAGGGCACAACTTGAACTTGAGATCAAAGTTATACATCTCAACTACAATGCTCTTCCAAAACATATCCTGATTGTTTTTCTCTCAGGGTGCTAAGCACTTATGTTAAACACCGTATTAAACAATTTTCTATGTCTCACTTCTAAAATGCTTAGGTTCAGTTTTTTGAAAAGCATTTATCTTCACAAGCTATAACCTTAAGGGTGACTGGCCATCTTGATCTGCCCAGTGCTGAGGTGTTTCAAAGACCTTTTGGTGCTAAAATCAAGATAATCCCAAGAAGATGAGGCTGAATGGTTACCCTGACTTGGAGTGAGAGAAACTCAAGAGTACAACTACAAACATTAGTGTAATGTTAAGAGTTCAATATAACGCAAGTGGTACCTGCTGGATTTACCAACCTGAACTGGGCAGAAGACCTTACTGTTATGGGAAATAAATCCCACATAGCTGCATGCTTCCACTGGTCTCTCTGAACAAGCCATGGTTTACAGACAGCATCTCAGATCCTAGGCACTGATATTCTACACAGATCCTGTTTACACACCTCGTGTCTGTGCTGGGGACAGCACAAAGGGAAGTCAGCAAAGTTACACAATGGCCTTCTACCTGAACAGATTCTCTCCAAGAGGCCCACTGATCCCTCCGCAGCAGAGCTGTTACAACTATACTTCCATGACAGTCTTCCTTCCCTCCTTTCAGAAGAAAAGGACTAGCGAGTCTTCCTAGCCTGCTATCAGATGACATCACATTAAAACACTGTGTAATTATTTACAGGATACAGTGGTGTGTCAGAGCATTTGGCTGGAAAGATCACATTTTCAAGTAAATCTGATCAATATCCAGGACTGCTCTAAAACAGAACAAAATATGTAGCAAGGAAAAGCAGAGAAATTAGACAAATCACACAATAAACAGCCACATTTTTCCATACAGCATCTTGTCTGTCATGTCACAAAAGATTTTAGAGTATCTGAATCTCTTTTTATCCCTCATGATGCTTCCTCCTGCAGCGAAAGGGCCATGGTGCCAAGTGGGCCAGCATGGTGTCAAACGAAAATAGAGGAAAACGATGACATCATCCCATTCCTGCCACCTGTGTCCATCACACACCCTGTAATGTGTGACCTTGTTTAATCCTCCAAACAACTCAGGGCTGTGGATGGCATCATTCCTGTTTGCAGATAAGAAACCAGCAGCTTGGTGCGGTCCAGGAACCTGTCTGTGGCAGGTGGTTCCTAAATGACAGCCTGGGAAGGATACACGAATCAGCACCAATCCCGCCCTTCAAGTTTCTGAGCACTTATTACATGCTAGCTAATGTGTGACCATGTTTCCCATTCATTATTTCCACTAATCCTCCCACTGGCTCATTGATAGAGGTATTGTTTTCTATGTTTTATTAACTAACTAGCCTGAAGTCACAGTCTCAGCTAGTCACATCTTCTGAGTCCAAAGCCCAGACACAGCCACCATGTTCCTGGGTAAATGGCAGTTAATGATGGCCCAAGCTAGCACCTCATTAAGGAAATAGACAGATTATGTAATTTACAATAGAATAACTATTAAAAACTGATCGTGCTGGAGAAGGTTTTGAGATGACAGAGTTGGAGCTGACATAAGGATGACAGAACAAGTTGACGGATGGGCTGGTAAGGCCACGGTGTACACAGTGCTCACTGTGTGCCAGTCCTGGTAGTCCAGATAGTTCACTATCTGACTTGCTGCCACAGAAAGCCTCTGCAGCCTCATTTGCAAAGGAAGAAGTTTTAGGACATACAGCCATTGTGGAATTGAGCTAGGTGAGGATGATGATGGGCTGGTGCTCTCAATTCCCTCCTCATCCTGCCTCTGTGGAAATACAGAGGGAAAGGAACAGAAAGGCTTCTCAATGGGATGTGTGAAGAACAAGGATCCTGGGCAGGACTGCACAGGAACGGGGTGTGCAGGAAAGAGATTCAAGGAGGAATCCTAAAGGGGCGCCTCCTTATGATCACAGAACCATGGGATGCTGACACCAAACCGAAGCCAACCCTGAGAGGAGAACAAGTGTGGCTTTCACGCAGAGGTACTGAGTGTAGGTTCTGTGGCCAGGCAGATGTGCCTAGCAGGAAACATAAGATCAAAAGCTGGCCTTGAAGCCATAATTTAGGAAACAACTAGAAGAAAGTTTCCACCAGCCAGCTTCTTCTGTTAAAAGGAAAGAATCTGCCTATGTAAAGCAATATGGAAGGATATCAGTGAGCTATGATTCTTAACAGAAGTTAGACAATCAAGTTTGGAGGCTCACAGGGCAGAGGACAACAGCTCTCCAGTCCTATGCAGAACTGTTCCCAGGGAGAGATGCATGTCTGTGCACAGAGGCCTGGCTTGTCCTGCCGATCCTGCTAGTGGCAGCTGCTGCAATGCTAACCTTTGGCTGTGGCTAGCCCTGGAAAGTGGGTGCAGCTGCCGTCACTCTCTAAGGTGCAGAATAAACAACTCCTCCTCTCACCATAGCACAACCGTCGGATTTGGTGCAGGTAGATCTCGGAGGTCCAGATTGGGTCACAGGGCAGAGTTCTAGCTGCAGAAAAGCTAGAAAGAGCATCAGGGCATCCGGCTCCTATCCGAGCAGGTGGTCTATAGTTCCTACACACAGCTGGGAGGGAGCTCTCCAAATGTAAGGACAACACAAAGGCACTGGGGGGCCAAGGACAAACATCCTCCGTAATTACCCTGTTGTGTCTTTTCAAGTAAATGACTGCTGAATTTATCCTGTAAGTAAAGATAATTTTACATGTCAAAGTGAAGAAAGAAATTCAGGTGGTCACGTGAGGTTTCAGGCAGGGTGCTCACACTCATTTGCCCTGGGGACTGCCATGCGGACGTGGCCTGTTCTTTATTATCAGGGACCTGGTGGTCTCAGGGTGTGCCATAAGCAAGCCTGCTCACTAAGGATACCAAGGCCATCTTTTACTCAGAAGAGCCGTTCATTTCTACAAATGTACCAAGTTCAAAGTGTTTAAAGATCCCTAGATCAAGGACCCTGGGAACAGTTTTTAATTTACCGATAAGGGAAATTTTAAAATGTGACATCTTTGAGTACTGCTGCGCTAGTATATTAAACAAAGAACAGGAATTCCCACACCAAGGTCTTGCTATTAACCTAAACTCAATAATGCCAATATGGCTCGGGGTTGGTAAGATGGCCTAGATTGTAACTAAGTGTCGTGTTTCCATTTGCAAATGTAGCTATGCCGTGACACAGATGTGAAGAAAGATCATTCTGTGCACAGATGTTTAGATCCCAAAGGGCATCTAGGGCTGTCATCACCTTTGATCAGGTAATGCTTGTCCCACTTCAGTCACTTCTTTACAGGTTTCTATGCAGCCTTGGCCCAGTGGAGGGCAGCAGATAAAAGGATTTACCCTAGGATGGGTGTAACTCAGCAAAGGGTGGAGGATGGTCCAGCCAAGCTCTTCAGTGCAGAGCCGAGTCCCAGCTACATCACCAGGACCCAGCTTCTGGGTAGTGTTCATCTATACAAAGACGCTGCACAGTGTGGTAGTTCCACACTATGTCAAGAACTACCACATAGACATAACAAGATCTGCCCAATTTCTAGTGACCAGGAAGGACTAGTGGGAAGGAGGGAAAACTGTACTCTTGGAATGGCTAGTCAGGAAGAAGTAAGGGAAAGCTATGGCCACTGGCAATGTAATTCAACTTGGCAAACTTCTGGCTAGTGTCCAAAAATCTTGGGTATCACCCCCCAGAAAAGAACATTCGTGATTCAAACTGAGAAATGAAAACAAAAGAACAGTCATAGCAAATAGATCCTCCAATATTTAGGATATCATCTGAGGACTGCAGGCAGGGGGGTGGGTCACTCTTGGACCCTCCTTCTGCCTCTTTTTTTTGTTTGTTTGTTTTTTTCTGGACTTTAAATGCTTCATTAAAAACATGGTTTCACATTCCTTTCTTTGGGAAGAGAATGTAACCCAGAGTCAGCAAGTTAGGTTTCTTGGGCCACTTAGGGGTATTATGTAGCAACAGGGTTAAAAATTAGATTGTACTAGATGCACAACATAGCAGGACAAAGGACTAATCTCCATTTTTCTAAGTATTTTCTTTTGATTCAATAATTGACTTCTGAGAATTTAACTCACAGAATAATGATAAAATAGGGTTGTAATGGATAACAAAACGTGGTATATCCATAATGAGGACATTACTCAACGATGGTTATTATATGGATGAATCAAGAAGACACGGTGCTCAGTGAAGGAAGCCAGAAACAAAGATCCACATGTTATATAACCCCATTTATACAAAATATCTAGAACAGACAAGTCCATGAAAGAACAGTGTAGTGCTACAGAAGTAGTGGATGAGGCATGAGGAATGCACACAGGTTTTCCTCTGGGCTGATAAAAGTGTTCTAATATGAATTATGGTGATGTGTCTACGCTAAAAAACAACAGATTTAAATGGATGAACAGGATAGTGATTACAAGTGGATAAAGCCATTATAAAAATAAAACAGTAGAAGTGACTGTAGATCTTGGAGGGCATTAAATAGCAGCCAGTGTTCTAAGGACTTTTGTAGGTCATCTCATTCGATTCTGGTGTGAAACTTATCAAGCTGAAACTATTATTATCCATGTTAGACAGATAAGGACATGCAGCTACAGAGAGAATAGATAACTTGACCAAGGTTATCCTGTGGGTAAACAAGGGAGGCAGAATTTGAATTTAAGCCATGGGGTTCCAGCCTGCCACCTTAACTGCTGCCCATGTCTAATGGTGAGGGCTCCAGGCAGGGCTCCCTAGCCTTGGTCACAGCACGATACGGGATGCAACTTGCGTCCACCAGATGGGGATCAGTTAAATGCGTGCTGGCATCTTGGCCATGGACAAGAGTGAAATATATCTATACACTCTGCCGTGGAAAGATGCCAACAAAAACAAGGTAAGCAAAGCTGTCTTCTTTGCTTCTGTCTGTATTTGTTAAAAATAAAAAGCTCTATATATCCAAGTGTATGTAAACGTGACAATTTTCCATCATTTTTCAGGAAAAACCCTGAACTATACTTTTCCCCCCCAAGAAACAGGTCAGTGGTGGCAGAAACATTTAGGGTTTTTTTCTTTTATGAATATTTTTTAGTGGTATTTATTTTTATCTTGCCTTATTTTGGGGAGCACTACAGATTGAACTCAGGGCCTTGTGCAAGCTAACCAAGTGGTATGCCACTAAACTATATACTCTTCTTTTTAAATTTTTAAGACAGAGTTTCACTAAGTTGCTCAGGCTGGCCTTGAACTTGAGATCATCCTGCCTCATTCTTAGCCATATAGCTGGGATCACAGGTGTATGGCACCCTGGCCGAGCTGCCTGGCCCTGCTAAGCACTATGGAAGACATCTTCAGCTAGCATACCAGACAGGGTCTCAGAACAACTGCCTCTCGCAGCACCATACCACACTGGGACACGCACACGACTGCCATTTTGTTTTACTTGTACATCCTTATGCTTTCTGCTCTGGCTAATCTATGCACTTTCTGCAGACAGACACTGCTTATTTCTTGATAAACAGTGTAAGGTTCATAAATAGACCCTTGATAATATATTTGCTGTTAATGATTAGAAAACAAGTGAGTAAGCTAATTGAAGTCCTAACTGCAACTGACAATGACAGGGTGGTAGGGGGGTCTTCAAAGAACACTGTTCTGCCATATGAATCAAGTTCCCACTGAGACTGGGAATATGGTAGCATCAGGTGCCATGAGTGGAACTTAAGAAAATAATTTATTCCTTTGATTAAACACATTTACTTTCGTCTAGTACCAGAATTTATAGAGCCATAATCCTTTTCATCTCTAATGCTTTCATTATCTTTCCCTAATTAATTGAGGTATGTAAATTCATTGATCTCAAACTTTGCAAGCATAAATATCAGTCATGTAGTGATCTGCCGCCATACTGCTAACAGATCAAGCTTAATCAGGTCCTACCAATTTTCAAATTATACATGTTATTACACAAGAGCCAGTTAATTTTGCATCTGAAAGCTACAGCTTATTACACTGGCTGCTCCCAGACATTTATAGCAACTCACTGTTGAGTCTGTAGTGCTCAACAACTTGGTGTACAATTAATAAAAAGTCTTTAACTGTTTGACATAATGATAGGATTTAGTATCATATAAAATTTGCTTAAATATGCTTTTGGTTAAAAAATAAATAAAAAGGATTAAGGAAGGTAAACCGCCCAAGTAAAATTTCTAAAGCTGTTACTTTCTAGATCAATATAAAATTTCTTCACAAAGATATTTATGGAGTAGAGTAGCAATATTTCACCCTACTAATATATAAACAAAGAAAGGAATAGTAAATTTTTTATATGACTCAAATACTATATACTGAACAGAACCTGCAATAGTTTTCCAATAAACTATCAGAAACAGGGGAATAATACAGAATTTCACACATGTAGGCAAGTTTCTAAATCCTAGAGGTTGCAAAATATATATCCTCAGCAGTCTCAGCATTTAAATGTTCCATTTTCCAACTTCTCATTATATTTTTCACTATGCATTCTGATCACTAGACCAATTACCTGATAATTGAACCCCTTTGGGATCATGCCCCTTTTTAGTACTTCATTTAGTTGCAGAAAATAGGTCCATCAAGGAGGTGAAATGTTCTAATTCCAGGAAATGAGTGTTTAGAGCAAAAACAACACTAAAGGGAAAACATAAATATTCTAGTCAGCTAAGCAAAAGCTAGAAGACATTCGTTTTGTTCGCACTATGCCAGTGTGCCAAGGGATCTGCAAGCTTTTGCAGCTCCATTCCATGGTTCCAGAAAGCCCAGGAAGGGTGTGGGGGGCAGGGACTCACTGCTGTTCTCCTGGGGTGGAGGGCGCTGGTCAGTGTCTGGTGTCTGAGCAGCCTTCCACTCACTTTTGCCCCACAGCCTCCTATGTCATGCTCTGCTATGAGCGAAAGCGCTCCCAGGTGGAAGCAGTACACAGAAGCACTCAGATCAAAGGCTGTACTTGTTCCTGGGTTCCTCAAGGGTTCTTATCCTGGGAGCTGGGAAAGATGGGGGTGCGATTCAGTTCTCAGTCTGCAGATGTCTGAAGAGGGGAGAATATGGATATCTCAGCTCAAACAGGTGGCCACTTTGCTCTTGTGTCCCTTTTTATTTCATCTGGGCTCTCAAAAGACTGATGCCCATTGTCACATAAGTGAGGCCGAGTCTCTGTGATGCAGTTCCCTGCTATAAACACTGCTCTCTTCCAGGAACACTCCCTCGGGCATGCCCAGGGATAATATTTTCCTGGGCACTGCCTTGCCCAGTGAAGTTGACACACACAATCGCCTATCACAGAGCCTTTAAAGGATCTTCTTTCCACTTCATTCCTCTGGCATAACTACAAACACCCTGAACTTGCCGAGTTTGACCAGGCTCATTATCTGGGCAAACCCTACTCACTGACTCCACACTTAAGAAACCTGCCCCTAGGAACCTTCCCTGTGGACATTACTGGTGCCTAGCAGAATGTCTTTCTATTTTTCTTTTTTTCCTTTTAAATCTAAGATTTTCTAGGAAAAGCCATGTTTCTCTTCGATATATCTATAGTTTGGCTTTGGCGACAATTCTTTCTGGCTAAAATTTCAGCTCGACTCAATGAGTCCTGAATTAACCAGGACTCATTAGCTCTGTCCCCTTTATTTTTGCCTCTGGTTTTGACTTCTTATATGTACTTATATTTTGTTTGGTTTTGACTTATATTTCTTATATTTTCTTATTGTACATTTTTGTTCCTTTAAGCCTTTTCAAATGTCTTGTAGAACAAACATGGCAAGGATCTCAAAAGAAAATTTTAGAAATCTAAATGCTGGAAGTCAGACAGAATTCTATAGAACTCTATAGAATTACCCCCACTCCATTAACCAAACACCAACTGTTAATCAGTTTATTATTCAGCCCCAGCCATTTCTTTTCATTGAATGATCAAAGGTCCACCTTTTCCTCATGGTTTCAGTATGTGGAGCGTATCCCACTGGACACTGTCCAACTCTGGTTTTGTTTTGTTTTTTGAACCTGAGACTGAACTGGTGACCTTGTGCTTGCCTGGCAGGAGCCAGAACCACTGAGCTAAATCCCTGGCTATTCACCTTTTTCCTAGATATAATTGAGAAGCCTCCTGATCTTTAATTAAAAGTAGAGGTCCTGCCCCTGTCTTTATACTTTGCCTCATCAGAATATCCACATGTTGACTCTGAAGAGCCAGTCCAATTGGTGAAAGCAGGAGAGGAAATGCATACATGCATGGGCTATTAATCTGGGGCCAAAGGCACAGGGGCTCATGCTGTGACAAAGGACAGGGAAAAAACTAGACTAGCAATAACCTCTGCTATCTAGCATCTCCTTCTGTTCTGACACTGGCAGAAACTTAATGAGGTATATATTAAAGCCTGGAGATGTTTTCCTCCACAGAAATGACATGGATTTTTTTCCCCATCACATTACAATTGCTGCATATCCTGCAGAATATATTGAATTCATTGCCCCTTGACACTAGGGCAGTGATTAGCCCCATTGTTAAGTGTGTTATATAACAGATCATTATGATGTAGATGATTATGGCTTGTGTGTGGATGTTCCTCTAAAGCCTTATGTGGATGAGGTGGGGCTTTCTTTTTCAGAAATGGTTGAATGTGGAATATGTAATGCTGGGATTAAGGGCAAGAGATTGCTAAACCATTACAGGTAAGTGACTGTTTTGGCACTGCCCTAATCCTGGCAGCCTGGATGGGATCAAAGAGGCATAATCAACTGAGAGTATGTTAAGGTCCTTTGTTGCTTCTGCTGTCTTCTGCCACCATGAATGGTTGCCCTGCTGCCACCCTGCCTTGGAGCCAACCGATTACAGATTGATGCCTCTTTGAGCTGTAAGCCAAATAACCCTTTTCCCCCTTTTAGTTTTGGGTCTTGGGTATTTGTCTCAGCAATGAGAGAAAAGTAACTAAAACAGAGATTATCAAAGAAATATATGTGTTATTCTAGCAAATATTTTAAAAAATATTTTGATAACCATATTTCAATATTAATTTGTTCCCTTGGAAGTCCCATGCATTTTATGCACTTAACAGTATGACTCTATGATGTGGACCACAAGCTTCATAAACCTGCAATAAGAGTCCAAAGCACCCTATGGATTAAGATACCCTGACTCGGAAGAACCGATGCTGTTATAGCAGCCAGCGAGACTCCTCTGCCATGTCACCATGTGACAGATGCCAGCAGGGTGGAGGGATGATCACGCACCTAATCAGAAACAACTTTTCAAGTAATGCTCCAAGTTCCCTAATTAGTAATATTAGGTAAATTAGTTCAAACCACTTTAATCAGCCTCGGCAGAAGGGAGGTATTGTCACTGATTGCCTGTATGCTTTCATAGCACTCAGAATGGATGCGAAAGGGGGAGGGAGCCGAGGGGCCTAGCTGATTGCTCCCAGGTTACTGCTCAGCACGCGGCCACACCCGGCACAGTGGAAACGCTGAGCGCAGGCAGCCTTCGTCCATTCCAGAGCCTGGTGGCATTTTGACTAAGGGGTTGCATTCTTTCACACAAAAAACTCTTTTTGTTCCTCCATGGTAAAGAGGAGTGTACGGTAAAGTGTGCAGTAAACCGTCTTTAAATCTTGGCACTCCTTAGAACCTAGAGTAGGTACTTAAAAACGCAAGGCTAATTACACAGTTTGAAGAAATGAATATAAATTAACTGAGCTTCTTAAAAACAAAACAAAAAGCACACTTCAATCTGGACTAAGGATTTCTACTCAATAAGGACTTTATACGATGTGGGTGGAAGTCAGGACTTACACAAAACAGATCACAGGGCAGGAGTGAAGTCTGCCGGTGAGAGAAGTCCTCCAGAGAACCCAAAGCAGAGCGACTGAGTACCAGGCTGGTGCAAATGGCAGGACAGATCCCAAACCCAGCAGATGCAATTCAACTTCCAACCTCAGCAGATCCGCTTGGCTGCCCAACTCCACCAGACTGTGTCTGGTGATCGTCGCAGTAGGGTTATTTACATTTCCTCCAACCTGAAGTTCTGATTAGGGAAGAGGACTCAGAGCTTGAAATTCCCGTGTGGAACGCAGGGCACTGATGAAATGCATAACATGTACCTAAGATGCATTAGCAAAAGGATATTTCAGACAGACTGAAAGGTAAAAAGTAAATCACAGACTAATATTTAAGGACAAGTTGTTTACACATATGTGCACTTTTAACTATGGAGACCTCAAGGGACGGAAGTGGGAAGGAGGTTCACTATTTATTCTAGATGTAGATTTGAAATTATTACAAAGAGAATCTATCCACATTTTGTCTGTATAATTTAAAACTCTAATAAAATAATAAAATAGACCCCTAGCTACTTTCGTTTGACTCCTATAAGAGATTAAAATAAAAAAATTTTCATGTGTTCAAGTACCTGTACTCTTCATTTCTAAGGTGAAGCACAGATTTTGTTCATTTCATTTATTTTATAAGTAAAAGAATCTAAAATAGTACCTGATACAAACTTAATACAGATTTGTTAAATCTATTTATTCATCTATTTGAGCAACATGTAGGGGTACTTACGACATGCTACTTGGTAAGGACCTAAAAACATATACCTGATCGCTCATCTGATCTGCATTCAGTGAGTAACTTCCACATGCCTCACAGTGATGCTACACCACACACTCACACACAGCCACACGCAGCCGCACACAGCTGTGCACACACACACCCATCGCCCTCCAGACATTCAGAACTAAGTCCGAGGGAAAGTTAACTTAGAGGGTGGAGGGATCGATCAGGCCCCTCTCCTGGCCTAAGCCTTCAACCTGGCTTGAGTCTTCAAAATTCTGCCATGGAGGCTTTGCTTCTCAGGGTTCCTCTAATACCAGAATTATGTTCATGTGTTTGTGCTGCCCAGACTAAGGAATGTAAGCATCAAACCCCCCGGACTGTGTGAGCTGCAGAAGGACAAATGGCTCCGTTCTTTGCCTAAAGTCCAGAACAAACAAGCAGTCTGTCTTCGCTCAACAGCTTTATTTTCCAACTCTACATTTATCACAGACATCGCAGAGCCAGGAGGGAGTCCAGGTGTTCTTCTGGCCATACCTAGAAGAACTGAAACTGTGGCCCAGCCTTTGGACCTAATTTAAGGAAAGAGTTACCAAACTAGATGAAGCTTGACTTTTCAGCTCTCACTTGGGCCTTTTTCCTTAAGGAAATGCATAATCCCATTGATCAGAAGTTCTCCTTGACATTCCCATGGCATCTCCCATTCTTCAGACTGGATTCATCTCCCCACAGCCTACCACAGCCATATCTGCAGAAGCCTAGCCCTTCTCTACCTTGACGTGAAGACTTTTCTACCTGAGTGGATTATTCTGCACTTATTGGTAGCAAATATCACCTTTGTGCATGTACCCTCCCCTCCAATTTGTCAAAGTCATTTCTGAATTCAATTCCCCCATTTTCATATTCAGTCACTTTGGTCTGAACAGAAATGTACCCAAATAATCAATCATAAGACGTGTGAGGCCATTTTAACTTTGAAACTAAAATAGGGGAACTGTGCAACAGACCTCTGGAAGTTAACTTGGGGAAGAACATTAAATCAGAATGAGGAAAAGGCTTCTGCTTCTGGTGATAAAAGGTTTCTTCGTCTATAAATCCCAAAGTATCAATTCTGCAGATTCATAAATTCTTACTCCAAACTCTCTGGGCCAGATAGCATTTAAAATTAGAGTTCTTCAAACTTCATAATGGTATTATAGGGCACAGAATATATGTTAAAACATCAGTTGAGCAGAGGCTCCAGCAACATCCTATAATGAAACCAGGACTATTGGCTGGCAAAATATAACAGCATTCTAAGTAAGGTAAATGAAGATTATAAACAATCTCCTGTCAGTTCTGGGCAGTGTTGTTGCCAACCAAATTAGTTTCTAGTTTAAGAAAAAAAATCTAAATTTTCAGAGCTTTCTGAATTTTGGAATGATAGATGTGGGATTACACATATGTGCACATCTCAAATTGAAGCCTCAGTTCTATCTCTTGAACATAATGTGTACAGATCATTTTAAAGCACACATGTACGCCTGTTTTCCTGAATATTTCATTAACGTTCTGCTGTGGATGTTTTCTGCAGGCAAGGGAAGGCTTCAGTAATTCAATCTGTTTAAGAAGCGAAAAAAAAAAAAAACTATAAACTCAAAAAGAACTTCCTTTGAAAGTTGACTATAATGGTTTCCCCATCAGCTAAAAATAACAATGATCAGGTGAGCAAAAAGCACAGACCCCAAACTCTCTGAGTTCCATCCATGCTGTGCTACCTGTTGTGGGCTGAATAATGCTCTCTCCCACTAAGATGTCCAAATGTAATTCCTGGAATCTGTGAATATGTTTTTTCCACAGCAAAAGAGGAACAGACAGAGGGATTAGAGTAGTATCTTGAAACAGATGATCCTGAGTAGTACCAAGGATCTATACCACAGGGAAGTAGGACAGTCACAGCAACAGAGTGTGAGAAGGTGGACAGAGGTCAGAGAGGAGACAGAATGCCGTGTTGCTCACTTTAACAGTGGAAGAAGGGACCAGAAGGCAAGAATGGAATCTCTGAAAAGAGGCTGAAACTTCTAGGAAGGGCACAGCCCTGCAGACATGCCGGGGCTTCTGGCCTCCAAAACTTCAAGAGAATAAATGTGGGTTGTTTTAAGCCACTACAAGAGCTATAAGAAACAAATACACAACCTATTGAAGCATGCCAATGCAGGCATGGCTTCTTTAAAGAATCGGAGTTTGTGAGGCCACGTCATCACCTGAAGCTGAATCTTGACTATTCCCCAAATGGAGGCAATATCCAGAGAACAATTCAGGGCAAATTCACATCGAGGGATGAATCCAATTTATAACATCACGTCTGTTTAGTTCACAGCAATTTTTAATAAATAGGAATGGACAGATGTATGTTAGTAACAAACTTCTTAAGGCTCACCGAACTATCTTGCTCCCTAAATGTACCAACACATCTTGATTTGTCAGCTCCATGCATAACTGCTGGAATCTAACAAGGCTCCCGGGGACACTATCCATGAGTCAATGCCTCAACGTCAGTAGGACCAACAAAAGTAACCCCAGGCTTTAGAGTGAAGGACTGAAAATCAATGGTCTCCGTACTGGTACAAATCTTCATTTGCTGCTTTTAATATAGCTAATCCCATAGGGAACCATTACAAAATAAGAAAATGCCTAGATAACCACAAAGATGTCAGCAGGATAAAAACATGTGTTTCAAAGCAAATGAACTTTGTCTAAAACAAAGAAGATTGAATTTCTCAGGGTTGTCCCCATGGGCCTTGGCACTGGTCACTCTTCTTTCTATCATTATTTCTGTGCTTTCCTTGCCAGACTCAGGCTCCCCAGAAGGCCCTCGTCTCTCATTTTATCATTACATCCAAAGCATTTGACTCTGTAATAGGCACTCTGCACATGAATATCTGTGGATGAATAAATATTGTGATGGATATTTATAATGGAAAACTGTATTATTACTTTCATTTAAAACACATTACTCTGAAAGTTCTTTTGCTTCATTCTGAACTTAAATCTACTTGGGCCAAGATATTTATGGTAGAATTAAAAGTATGCTTTATGATTTTATCTGCCTGTTAATATATGCATTTGATAATGAACAATATGCTAAGCAGTCAAATCAAATAATTACTTTTCTAGTGTCTGCCCCTTCATAAGATCTAAATGAGAGGGAAGCCACTTATGGCATATTAAAATAGAACCAGCTCAAAAAAATCGTTTACTCTCAGACCACAATGCTCAAAACAGTTATAGTCTTCTCACTAGCTCAAAAGCCCCACAAAACAGTCCAAATCTTCAGAAGAGATTATGGATTCTGTTCTAGGCTCACTGAATATGAAATACATGTTTGAAAATCTGCCAGTTCACATTTACAACACCTTTTGACCAACTGGTATGGCTGACCATAAAAACTGTATGTTTAATTTACCTGTGCCCAATATATTCTATTTCAGAGGAAATATAATAGCATGGAAAGTTTTTATTTTAAATCTGATTTTGAAATATGACTGAATACATTAACATAACTCAGAACAAGTTGGTAAACAGCTACAAGAACACGTTACATAATCCCAGTGAGCTCCTGTAAAGTCTGTTTTTAAAGAAAAGAAACTACTGGACAGAATACAGTAATGATTAACTTTGAATTTTATGTTCAAGAGTCCAAAAGAAGTAGAAGCTCAGCACACTCTGTGGTCCAGAGTGACAGTCTGTCCCGAGGTGCCCCGAGGCCATATCCCCCCAAAACCAGCTAATTGTACATTACTTGGAAGTAGATCACTTGGAAGTAGTCTATTTGGTCAAGTAAGATATTGCCTTGGCTTCTCTGAGGAAGCTCAGTCTTTTATGATTTCTAATTCCATTAGAAGCCAAGGAACTGCAGACACTTTCTGTGCATGACTGTGGTCACATTCTTGGCCACAAGTCAGCGAGGGAGGGTGAGTTAGCACACAGTTAAGATTCAGCATGAAGACTACCTCTCTACAAGACAAATTCAGGGCCAGCCCTGCACATGTGTTTCTGTGCAGAACTGCTGGGATGGTCATCTCTACCACACAGGTACGCAGCTGTTGTCCTTATACCATATGGGCCCAGACTGTTGAGATTTCAAAGTCTTTTTGTTGCTATAGGCTTTTGACTTGGAAATGGATCCTCTGAGGCTAAGGAGTTCATCTGCATTCACGTATCCGACAGTAGCACAGAGCAGGGCTGGCAACCATAGGATCGAATGTGGCCCTGTTCACTGGGTGCTCTTCCTTTTCTCCTCTTCTTGCCACCATTGGATAGGACAGGGGCTGCCCTAGGGATGTGGCATCAGTGGGTTCTCGAGTACATGGACATAGTCACATGTATGACTTGGTGTAAAAAATGACTAACTGAAGAAACAGCGTTCTCAAAGCTGCTACTTACTTTCCATGTACTTTGGAGAGGAAAGTTCTGGCTGCCCCTTTTCCATTCTCCCAGCCTCACTCTGGGCTTTGAGCTGGACAGAAAGGCTGCTCACAAGTGAGGCTTAGGGTAAAAATTGATGTACCCAGGCTTCCTGCACAGCGCCTCCGCTTCCAGAAGAGATGGAAGTCATGGCAGGTCCTACTCTACAAGTTAAGTTATCTCAAAACAAACATTCACAACCACTGCTGGACTTTCTGGTGTGATCTTAGGTCAACTCTGTTCTATTAAAAAGAGACAGGGACACAGGTAGGGGGCAGAGGCCATAGCAAGGAACTCTGCCTCCATGATGGGCGGGGACAGTTTCTACTTGCTTATACTTGTTCACTGGGCTTTAGCCCTGCCTGGGAGAAAAAGATATCAGAATGGCGGGGGGTGCGGGTAGGGGGTAGGGGACACGGACGGAAGGGACAATGACACGGGACACAGTGCCAGAAGACGTTTGTTACTTGTTATCTTTTCGTTTCTGGCATTTTCACTTTCTTCAGAGAAACCATCCTGTTCTTCAGACCAAGTGGTTGTGGTGGAGCTGACCTCATAGCCTGGCCTAGCTTCTGAGGCCACATGAGGTCCTGACTCTCATTAGATATTCTTATTGTTAAGATTTTAAAAAGAAAAAAAGAACATCAATCTACAGTTCCCAAGAGCTATCAGAGAGAATCTGTATGCAAACCAATAGAAAGTAGAGCTGAGCTATAGAGAGACCAGGTCCTGAAAACAACCTCTGAGCCCCTAGATTCAGATAAACCTGAAACCTGAAACTCATCTCTTCTCCCTGGATTTTTAGTCTCCTGAGGTAATGTGATCCTTAGGAAAAAGAAATTTAAGCCAGTTTAAGCTAGATTTTTTTAACTTGCAAAGGAAAAAAGCACCAACAGACAATGAGAGAAATGAAAGTGTAAGAAGAAAGAAAAGAGAAGAGTAACGGTATGTGGAAACAGTTCAATTCTGTTCCTGGAAATGCAGAAAGGTGACATGGGGGAATCTGGTCCATTTTTCATATTAAGCTTGGATCATCAGCACTGTAGCTCTGCTTAATTACTGTGATTAATCTTGCTAAATTCTAAATATAAAATGAGTGGTTACATTCCTTGCACTCCGGAGAGGAAATTTCTCATGCTCAGCGATACTACAATAGTCTCGAGGAGAAGGACTGAGCCAATACCAAATAGAGATGTCTTCAGAACAAGATCATTCTTTTTTCTTGCCCACACACAGTCCTGACTGTGTAAAGGATTAAAGGTCGTAAATGGCAATCTCAGTCTTACCTGGCATGGCATGGATGAGGTCGCCGCACAGAACAAAGAATTTGGGTTTGGGGTCCAGTTTGTTGATGGCCTGAACAGCCTGTTTGGTGAGGCGGATCTCCTGGTGCCATTCATCACCACCATGGTCGCAGTCCCCGGTGGACCAGGCCTTCATCAGCCCGAACTGCGGGTCTGCACCCTGGATGAAGTAGAATGGGCCTTTCCATTTCCTTTCCTCTTCTGGGAGAGACAGAGACCGAGAGAGAAATGAGTCAGGGAAGGTATCCAGGTTACCATGCAAGTGGATACAATATTTTCCTTAAATTAAGTAGGTCGTTTTAATAAGCTGCTGTTCAAACATACCATTTCCCTGTCACAGGGTAGAAGATTTTGATTTATACTAATTATGCCTGGGACTGGTGATTCCCAAAGGCCACGAGAAACCTGTGGGCTTTGTGGGCTGCTTCAGCCATGCAACCAAGCTGTTTGTTTAAAAGCCTGATGGCCAAACCGACACATGGCGCCACAACAGTACCATATAGAGGATATTAATGTTCAGTAATAGTGTTCTAATTAGAATTAAAAATACCCCAAGTTGCACACTGCCAGAAGTATTATATTTAAATTACTAGGTGAAGTGCTTACGAATCTTTTCTGCCAGGCTTAATGGCACCATTTGCACTGTTTTGGGGGATGTGACAGAACTTTAATTATAAAACTTGATGCTTGAAGCTCTGGCTATCTGGTGGGAAATGTGGTGCCAGAAATGAAAATCTTGAAATGAGTAGATCCATGTGAAAAAAATAAGGAAGAAAAAAAAATCAATGCTAACATTTAAAAAGCAGCAGGAGATGGACATCAGCGTGGTGTGAGGTTGGATATAGGGAAAGAAGAGAGTGGATATATTTAAATGTATAACATGATGTCTTCACATTTATATACCCTGTGATTACTACAATCAAACTAATTAACATACCCATCACCTAACATAGTTACCTTTTTTGTGTGGGGAGTGAGAAAACATCTACTTGCACAGCAAATTTCAAGTACACAATACACTGCTATGAAACAGTCACCACGCTTTACCTTAGGTTTCTAGAAACTACTCATCGTTTAAAATAAAATTTTAACTAACATAAAAACAGTAATTTTACAAGAAACCATGTGATGTCTTAATACACATATATACTGTGTAATGTTCAAATCAAGGTAAGCATATGTATAATCATATCATTTCTTTATGGTGAAAGCATTCAAAATCTCTTCCGTTTCCGGAAATATATGGTTCATGATTATTATCTATAGTTACTCTACAATGGAACAAAACAGTAGTTGGCCCAAGATTCTTTGTGTTCTTGGAAGGATTCATTCTAGGTCGCGACTGTTATCACTGGGATTGCTTGTCCAGTAGGTTCTGTTGGGATAAAGCTTCTGAGGCCTTGGGTCTCTACCCTTACACACCCAAACTACCACGGGGATCTCCTTTATACAGTTGGCATAGCTATGGGTACGTATAGGTTTCAAACAGTTTTGGCACAGAATCCTTTCTTCAAACAGACCAACACTGAAAACATGAATTCAGAGATGCCTTCAGGTAGCAGGACCTAGGACTCGCATTGCCAAGTGGGGCCTAGTGATGGAGTCCAGCCCCAGGACCCTTATCTTCAGTCCCCTCTTTTATCATCTGAGCAAACTGAGGCCTAGAGAAGTGATATGACTTGCTGACTGGCTGGCACACTAGGCCTTAGTGCCAGGGACAAAACAATCCCATCATTTTGAGTCTTCTATTTTTTTTTTTTACAATAGTATGTAATCCATAAGGGGATACACAGCATTTCTTTGGAGGTCACAACCATATTATAACTTCCCATGTCCATGTACTAGCTAGGCCCCACCTGAAGTGCTGGCAATATGTGAGTACCACAAACAAGGAGGTCCCTGACAATTAGACCTTTTGGAGGAGAAATAATAAGCAGATAGACAGGCAGGGAACTGAGTCAAAGAGTTCTCTGGCTCTGACAGGAAGCAGGGATTAGTTTAAATGAGATGGTCAGGGAAGGCATTCCTGACACTGTGATGAGTAAAGCTGAGATCTGACTGCAAGGAGGAGCCTTTCTACATCCTATGGCCACCACTCCACAAGCTTGCTCTAATCTTAGAGTGGGCCTCTGCCTGTGCTCCACCAGTCTTCTTAATTTCCTTTGCAGAATTAAAAAAAATAAATAAAAAGACAAGTGGAAAAAAAATACCTTCACACACTTCATAGAACAAATGGTATGCTGATGTCAACCCACCAGTCCATGGTCTACAACTCAGCTGCTGGCAATATGTGAGTACCACATATGGTACTGGATGGTCAAAGGCATTCAGATCCTCTTAGAGTTCTGGTCATCAGCTCACAAGAAAGAACTGCAGCCTGCCAACAACTCTCCGAATGGATCTGGCAGAGGGCTCCTTGTCCCTGAATGAGTGTCCCAAACAGATCAGAGCTGCAGCTAGGAGTGATGGCTCACTCTAATCCCAACAGTATGATAGTCTAAAACAGGAGGATTGCCAAGTTCAATGCCTAGCTGCTGGCAATATGTGAGTACCACTGCTCAATCAAGTCACCCGTCAGAGCTCACTGTGCATGAGCAGTGTGGGAAACTCTGGTGTGCAAAGGATGGCGACCTGCTAGTACTGGCATTTTCAGCTCACATTCCCCCCGCCCTACCTGTGT
Source organism: Petromus typicus (assembly GCA_004026965.1). Taxonomy (NCBI): domain Eukaryota; kingdom Metazoa; phylum Chordata; class Mammalia; order Rodentia; family Petromuridae; genus Petromus; species Petromus typicus. The sequence continues at coordinate 137,465 of PVIR01000022.1, forward strand.
GTGGCAAAAAGATGAAGATGGTCCCCAGAGATCCTGACTAGTGATACTCACATTCTTGTGCAACCCTGTGTGTGGGCTACACCCAGTGACCTGCTTCCAAAAACACAATACAGTGATAGGATGTCCTTCAGAAAGCAGTTTAGACAAGGACCATGGCCTCAACCTGCACGCCAATCCCTTGCTCTGGAGGACAAAAGCTGTCATGTAAACAGCTCAGTGGAGCGGCCAGCACGACAAGGAACACAGGGAAGCCACTTAAGACTGTCAATTTGATGATGACAAGGCACAACATACATTTAATCTAAAATGAATTCCAGCAGCTGAATTAATACTCAATCTGCTTTATTTGTCTTAAGAGGTAATTTGTTGACTTAGGGATCTGGATTGTCAAAGGCATTCAGATCCTCTTAAGAGTTCTGGTCATCAGTTCACAAGAAAGGAACTACAGCCTGCCAAGAACTCTCCGAATGGATCTGGAAGAGGGCTCCTTGTCCCTGAATGAGTGTCCCAAACAGATCAGAGCTGCAGCTAGGAGTGATGGCTCACTCTGTAATCCCAACAGTATGATAGGCTAAAACAGGAGGATTGCCAAGTTCAAGGCCAGGCTGGGCTACACAGTGAGTTCAATGACAATTTGAACTACATAGAAAGACCCTACCAAAAAAAAAAAAAAAAAAAAAAGAAAATCAGAGTCGGATCTGATCACTTGATTCTATCCATAGGGGATGGGGGGAGGGCAAGCACTCTGCAAATCTGTACTGATTCCTGATAGAAACAGATGATGCATGCTTGCTGCTACAAATGGCTAAGCCTCATTACACAGGTAGAATAAGGTAGTAGAGACAAAGAGTCAAGGAAGAAAACGACTTCCAGGAGAACTGAAAGTGTGTTGCACAAAAAAAATTTGAGATTCAGCTTCACATTTTAAAGTTAATTGTTAGCAACATTTATTCATTTTAGTAGAATAATAACTTTTGTGCACTGATGAATGCATTTAGCTGTATTCCGACTTCTGAGGCCCTTTGAGGAACCATTTAAACTGTATGAATTAATCAGAACCAGATCCAGGAGGTGATTGGCACCCAAGTTCGCAGCATAAATCAGCCTTACAACAGAGTTCACAGACAGTTCCCTACAGCCAACATCTGAACAAGTAGTTTCCTATGACAAATAGTTATAGCCTCAGAAAGTCAATAGTCCTTGGAGCTATTAAAATAAATCTTTCATTACTTATTTTAATAAGAAACTCAGACTGTCAATTTGATGATGCCAAAGCACAAAATAAGTAGATTCGATCTAAAATGAATGACAGTGGGCATATCAATACTCAATCTACTTTATTTATCTACTAAGATAATTTGTTGACTTAGGGATCTGCATTCTTAAGGCTCCTGGATCCTCTTAAGAGTTCCTACTAAGAAGCTTTGGTCTCATCTTACTTTGAATCACAGCTGAATTAAAGACATTTGGGGATTTACAATACTTAGTTCTGGAGGGAGGAATATTGTAAAGGTATACCTCTGCCATTCTTCAAAAGGGCAGTGTTTTACTTTATAAAACTGAGTTTTAACAATAGCTACATTGAATTATTTCATCAATTCCAGGCTTGTACTCAGGTCAAGGACGAAGTACTGTGTATGTCTTAGCTGGGTGACATCTGGGAAGGTCAGGATAAGTCAGGATAAAGCAAGGGTCTGACCCTCAAACAGACCAGCTTTCTTGAGAGCCTCACCATAAGACCCTTTCCAGGCATTGTTCTGCCTATCTGCTATATGGACAAACTGAGGCACTGAGGCCCTTCTACCATCATGCCTTTCTGCCAAACAAATGAAACTGTTTGATCATTACAAGGTGAAAAAACACTGAAGAATCTTGGTTTTTCCCAACTTTTCCCAGATAATGAACTTTCTATGAAACTGACCAGTTACAGGGTAAACACCTGACCTAAATCGAAGAGAATTGGCTGGAATGAAAAAGGAAAGAAACAAAGTGAGGATGACATAACAATCTCGAGAACAGTCTATCATGGGCACAGAGAAGACTGTGCTGTGGACCAGCAGAATCAACAGCCCCTCACGTAGGTTAGACAAGTGGAGTCTCAGGCCCCAATTCTAATCAACTGGGCAGGAGCTGCATGCGAGGGAACCCCAGGTGGTCTGTGCAAATGCAGGGCAGCAATGCCACCAAGGAACTCTGCTCTGCACTTTGGAGTCTGGTGTGTTTGATAAGAAATATGTAGCGTGATTTCTGTTTCCCTAAATTCAAATACCACTCAGAGGGCTTTTTGTTGTTAGCGCTTGTGTGTTTTTGGTGTAGTTTTGATTTTTGGTTTGCATTTTGATTTTGGTTACTGCTCATTTGTAGGGTCTTGCCTATGTCCAGCTCAAGTATCTGGGCCTAAATATTTCTCAGCAATACTGAGGACCATCTAGTTATCACCTTTTAGACTGCCTCTCAAACCAAATCAAAATTCTTAGGAAGAATCTGATTGGGAAATTCCTTCCTAATAAATGAGTTCTAACACATTAGATGTTAAGTACTGTTTTCTTATTGTGGAAAGAGCAAAAGAATAAAGTGAGTTGATTAAATTCAGATCTTATTTCTGATCCAGATGGTCCCAAAACAAGACTTTAATCTTTACAAACACTTGACAGAAACGCTGGATGATGCTGACATTGTATCTGGTGTTAATACACAGTAAAACATGGATCTATTTAGCTAATGTTAACTAAAATATCGAACTCAACTGCAAATAAGTATGTCTACACTGCATTTAATTTTTTAACAAGTTCAAAGAGATGATAACTTGGCTATCTACTGCTACGTAACAAATCACTACAAATTTAGCAGCTTAAATCAATATACATCTACTATCACCTATAATAGATGTGTCAATAGAATTCATAAGGGGCAGAGTCTACCTTCAAATTCACATACTTAGTTACAGGCAGGACTTAGCCTCTTGGGGTTACTTGAAAGCACCAGTTTCTTGCTGGCTATCGGCCAGAGACAACTTTTAGTTCCTCTGACAGCAAATAGATTCAACAAAGGGAGCTTGGGGAGGATCTGCCAGTAAATATAAGTAAGAATCTTATGTGACACAACCCATCACTTTGGCTGTGCCATGTTCTTTATCATCAAGTTGCTTGGTAAAGGAAAGGAATGGTGCAAGGTCTGAATACCACGAGGCAAGACCATGGGGTACAACTGAGAGTCTACCACAGACAGTAAGTAGCTAAAAACTTGAGCCCAACCTCACTCACTTAACTCATTTCAGTTTACTTGAAGTTTGCTCTCAACCCTCTACTATGCAGCTGAGTGTTTCCATTTATTGTGGCCACTCTAGGCAGGCTAGAAAAAATTCAGAAGCCTACCTCTTCCCACCAACGTACTAGAAAATGTCAAGGCTGGAGAGATTCTCAGAACTGCCTCAGACAGCCTTTCACTTTAACTACAGTGGGAAACTGAAGCCTGCCTAGGAGGTCTCGAGGCTCAAGGCTCAAGTTCAAAGCTACATTGCAGCAGCTTTTACCCAAAAGCTGTTCAGGATTTCAGTGCTGCTGTGTTGAAGAGTTGGGGTATGGAATGGGTCCCAGGCCTCCTAAAAGTTATCCATCTAGATACGGACATTTTTGTCTCCTCAAAGTTTCCTTCTAATGAAATGTCTCAGTAAATGAGATGGCTGCATAAAAATAATGCTGGCAAGGCCCAGCACTTTCTCCCAGTAGCCTGTGATGTCCATAGTTCTTGCCAACAGCACAGGGCTGATTCAGGGTACAGGATGGAGTCCAGACTCTCATTTTTTGAGGGTGCTAATTGGTGATCTCCTCCAGATACAACAAATTCAAGGTCTGGCTAGCAGATGTGTTCTGTTTGGCCCACGCAGTGTTTATAAAATTCTGAATTTGTTGCCAAAATTTTTAATTCATGAGTTTCTTATATATGATTGGGTTTCTGGATTCTCATGGACAATCTGGCCAATCTGAGTCCAAATGGAGCACGCTAAGGATTAGCTGGGGCTGCACAGCCCCTTCATATGGGGTTGTGCTCTTGAATGCATCATGGCTCCCATGCTGCCCACTCCGCCCAGGCCCTGCCGGCATCTGTGATTGCCTTATCTATCCCTTCCTTTCATTCGGCTCCAGGTGAGCAAGGGAAGACTCAGCAAAAGCAAATACACTGACCAAGATGCAACAAGGGATGAGGGACAGAAACTGCTCCTTCTGCTGCAAGCCTCTGATTTCAGAAAAGGTAATCATAAAGATGGGACTGCAAAGAAGCTGTATCTAGCTATGGGTGCCTATGTCTATTTGAACAAGGCAGGGAAAAAAAAATCTCTCAGACCATTTCCTCAATCAAATTTTGAAATTCATTTAAAAATACTTTTAAAGGAAAAAATGCACCTTAGAAATCAGAATGATCAATTGTACACAGATTAACAAGGATTGGCTTCTTCTCACTTCTACTCCCTGGTAACAGCCTGCCACAGAAACCATCTTTTAAAATCAAGGGAAAAGGGCCTGGGGATTTAGCTCAGTGGTTCCGGCACCTGTCTTGCAAGCGCAAGGACCTGCGTTCAATCCCCGGTAACCACATACCATACTGGGTGTGGAGACTCACCGCAGCAGCAATGAGTACCACATACTACAGTGCTGGGCGTGGTGGCTCATGCATGTAATCCCAGCACTCGGGAGGCAGAGGCAGGAGGATTGCTGTGATGTGAGTTCAAGGCTGAGCTCAGGGTCAGCCTGAACCACAAAGCGAGACCCTGTCTCAAAACAAAAAACCTAAAAAAATAAATAAATAAAATAAAATTAAGGGAAAAAATAATGGACTTGAAATGATATTAACTGTACATAAAAGGCCAAAGTGCTTTCCTTACATGCTATAATCAAGTGCAAAGTAACAGCATGCAGAGGATACTCTTAGAAGCCTACAAGAGTTTACATAACGTCTTACAAATAAATTTTCCTATGAGACTCTGTTCATAGGCCAAACGTCCTATCTCAAACACATTCACATTGTAATTCTCTTTAGTCTACACGTTCAGTATCATAAACTTAATGTTTCTTTGGATTTGTCTCTAATATATTTCCTTTCACTCATTTTATTACCCTTCCAGGGTATATTTGTCGACTGTTAATGAAAGCTGACTTTTAATATATACATCATGAATTAGAGATTTCATAGATCTTTTTGAGATAGCCATGAATTATACTAAGTGTACCCTTCAAAAGCAAATGAATCACTGTTTCCATCATCTATCTAGAAAAAGGCCACGGAGAGTCATTGTGGTGTTAATAGCTAACACTGTAATAATCCGTGCTCTCATGATGTGCTAACCCGTTACATGCAACTTCAAATAATTTAAGGTAGAATACAATGATAAACAGCTCTCACTGGAGTATTTACAAACAAAAGTCCCAGCTTTCTAAGTCTAGTTTGGGAAGACAAGGTCAAAAGCTAAGATACCGACTGAGCAGTCTGAGAGATTCTTACCATTATAACATCACATGAAGGCAGTATAGGAATATTTTAATAATTCGAGGTTTTGGCTGCTGTTTTTATGACTCAAAGTAATATATGAGGTGGAAATACTGGGTGGCCACACTTCTCCATTTGATTAGGAAGCCAAAGAATTAACATAAAAATTGGTAGAGCATAATATTCATTGGACAAGTCCCACACCACAGCCTGGAATCAGTACCTTATACTCAACATTTCCACATTTAAATTTATCATCTTCCATTCACTCATCTTGTTCCTTTTCCAGATGTTTCCAATTTTCCTACCATGATCTCTAGTTCCTCATTGTACAGATCTTCGGATTGCGCGTCAGTGTATATATATAGCCAGCCAAAATGTGGCATTCCACACCTACCTGCTGCAGCCCTGCTTCCAATCCCACCATCGTCATCCCCTTGGGTCAGATCTTCACCAATCTATCTGAGAACAGGGCTAAAGAATCAGTTCGTCCCGTTTTTTACCCACCTTAGGCAGCCGTTAAGCTTTCTTAATTCCTTGTGCTGACAAAGCCAGAGAGTCTTTTTCCTATTCTCAAATCTCCAGAAAGCAGGGCTCAGGTTTGCTTCCCACTCCAGCACATGTCAACACAGATCACTCAGCACTGGTGTGAGATAGGCAAAGCAAATATTTGGGAAGAGATAAACATAGATGTCAATGGATTCCTACTAATTCTGACACTGGGAGTTAAAAGGAACCCAAAGCTTCTTCACCTGTTCTATCACTGGTGCCATTAGATCAGCGAGTCTAGCCCAAATAGACAAGGGATGATTTTGACATTTTGAGATCCCAAATCACTGGGTAACTTAAAAATTATTAAATGTGTAAAGACATGTTTGATGTTGCACTGGGTACTATGGAAAACCACTGAGTAGAGACCAGGGATGTTGTTAGCATCTCAATATACAGGGCAATATCCACAACAAAGAATGATCCAGCCAATGACACTGGTAATGCAGAGGTTGGGAAACCCTACTCAAGACATGATACAGAATCCCTCCAAAACAGATCACTATCTATAGCCTCAAAACTCCACACTTCCTGTTCCTTCATCTGGTGGGGGAGTCTCCTTTTCATTCTACCAACTCTTCTTCCGGAAGTCACACCTATCCTGTTCGACGACTATACTACAATGCTTGCCTCCTTCCCTGCATACAGATGGCAACTCGGCCTCTGTCACTCATTCAAGTACCCATGTTCTGAGCAGCCAATCTGCAATGATGAGTTGAACCAATGACTGAACATTCAACAGTGGTCAAGATTCAACAGGCTCGATTCTTTTTTTTTTTTAAAGTTTTTTTGAGACAGGGTCTTGCTTTGTAGTTCAGGCTGGCCCTGAGCTCAGCTTCAAACTCACATCACAGCAATCTTCCTGCCTCTGCCTCCCGAGTGCTGGGATTACAGGCGTGAGCCACCACGCCTGGCACTGTGGTATGTGGTGCTGATTGCTGCTGGGGTGAGTCTCCATGCCCAGTATTGTATGTGGTTACCGGGGATCGAACCCAGGCCCTTGCACTTGCAAGACAGGCGCCAGAACCACTAAGCTATATTCCCAGCCCTCAACAGGTTCGATTCTTAAAACCTCATAGGATAGTGGGTGAGATGGATAACAAAATATATAACTGGACTAGTTATGCATAGTTGTTAAGATCTCACAAGTGAATACTGTATAAGGCTAGAGCAAGAGACAAGGGTGAAACCATACCAGAACACAAGGCCTGTGAGCAGTTTAAGCCCTTGTCTGACTTCGAGTCTCCATTGCCTCAAAACCTTTACGTGGTACCACGGTAATCCAGTATCTACGGCTTGAGTGCCTCTATTCAAATCCCATTTCCACACGAGGCAATTTCCTAAACCTCTCCGAACCTTATTTTCCTTATATGCAAAGAAAAACAGAAACCCCTCAAAAAGAAGAATTGATGAGTTAATATACTTGGTGTAAACATAGAGTAAGTGGTCAAATGTAAGTGACTGCTAGTTACCATGACTGTTATTCACAGTCACCTCAACCCTGTTCAGCAGAGATAAGGCTACTGGAGTCTTGTCTCTTTGTTCCTATGGCACATGGTAGGTCTCAGAAAACACCTGATGAGATTGTATATCTGCATACTTTGTCTTAAAAACTTTTATTTCACACAGTGTAGCTACTGCTTTGGTTACAAAACAACAAAGATGGTTAGCTTTACAGCAGCCTGGAGGCTTTCTGGCTAAAGAGCAAATGCCAATGAAATGCAATTTTTGCAGTTCCTCACAGTAGCAATCTGCACAATGAATCACCATCTAAATGTCTTTAGCAAAACCTTTCATCTTCTCTGGGGATTAATTTTATTTCAGTGGTAAAAAACAGTAGCTAAACAATATTTACCACTCTGGGACTCTTTTTGGTTTAACAATCTAAAAGTTCCACAGTCAAACTGTCAGACTTAATGCAGCAGATAATAGTGTCCTTCATTAGTGGTTGCTTGGGGACTGGGGGCTTGTGACAATGATAGAGATCAGGGCTTCTTTTTGGGGTGACAAAAATATTCTAATATTAATTTTATTGACTGTTAATACAACTCTGTGGCTGTATTCCAACTCAATAAAATGTACACTTTGATACTTTAAAAGGGTGCACTGTATGGTATATGAAGAGCGTTTTTTTTTTTTTTTAAGGGTCTTTCAGGACCACCCCCCCTTCCCAATTAATGGGGACAGAAATCCTGAGAGTCTCCAAGTTACTTATCTTAGGCATCAAGTAAATTTACCTAGCCTCTCTTTTCTTAGCCTAAATGCACCCAAGAGGTGGTTTTTGAGATTCACAAAAGCTTCTGAGTCATGGCTTGGCTGCCACACTTGCCATCCGGGGATGGAGGACTTGCCAGAATCTTTATCTGCAACCCCTCATAGAACTGAGATAGCAGATGGCCAGGACTCTCTGGCCAGGTGGTTTCCAGCACCCCTGGTTTTGGCCTATACTATTTGAGACAACAGTTAAAGGGAGAAAAGACACTTCCAGAACCCTCTCCCACTTTTTAGAAGCAGAACTCCATTTGGAGTTTTCCATTTTGGTGGCTGATTGATGTGAGTTTTGCCTCCAATTCCTTCCATTTCCCTGCTGAGACTGCAGGTAGCTGCTGGCCTACACAGAGCTTTGGGACAGCTGGAAGGCAACATGTTCTGGGGGCAGATGCAACCTTGTAGGTTCAAAAGAGGTTGTGAAGCCGAGAAAGTACACTTGCTCCAGGCGGCCACAATTCCAGAAGCTACTATGTACCTGATGAGCAAAACCTCCTGTAGCAGACAATGTGAACAGGGCACTGACTTGCAGGACTGCCTGGTGTGCACATGCCAGGGATTCTACTGGGTAGCTGAATATCTCACTTTCAGCTCTGTTTTGTCCAGAGTATCCACAATGCCTTAGGCAGAAACATAACAGAAACAGGAGCACTGTATTCTTTCGTATTTGTCAATTTATTCAATATCAAATGATCACTGAATGTCCACAACTGCCAGACACTGTCCTCTTCTAGGCTGGAACTAGAATTTCCTAGTCTAGAGATAAGAAACAAGGGCAAAGTCATAGGAAGAAATGCACCTGTATGAGTTGCCATTAGTGTTACAAAGGAAAAGATGGGTCAAAACAAATGGCAAGGACATAACTTAGAAACAGACAATAATCACAGGCTTCTCCAACTGGGATCTGAAGAATGAAAAAGGCATTAGAAAGAAAAGGAGAGAGGCAGAGAAACCATGTCAAAGTGGGACGGACGCTGTATGATTTTACAGCAACAACTCTGAATGCTGTACAGAGTGGATTTCAGGGTAACACTGGGTAAAGAAGCCTGCTGTCAGTGTCTGGGTCAGAATGTGGGGTGGCTGGGTCACTGTGGTGGGAAATGGGAAGACAAGGGTGGACAAAAATCACAGATAAAGTAGGGAATCTGGAGGAAGGTGCAGTCTGGAGTGAAGATCTAATATAGTATGGGGAGCAAGCACAGCTACGGGGCTAGGAACCAGAATATAGAACTCTTATCTGCACCTGCCTGCTTACTAGCATAGGGGCCTAAACCATCAAATGTCTCATAGCTACGCATAGACTAAGTCAACACAAACCAAAGGTAATGTGCACATGCTCTCAGCTGCACCTTTAAGCAGATCTAGCTACCACTCCATCTTCAATGTGCCTGAGGCCCTGAGATATCTGGAGGGGGGGTTGTTTTTAAAACAAGGTGACCTGGGGAGTTTGGACATTTTTTTCAAAACATATCACAAGTGGATCTGATTCTAAGGAGTGGGAAGCAGCAGTTCCAGGGCTCCTGGAGTCTCAGTTGGCCCAGATCCATGCAACAGCCCCTTCCTCACTGAAGGGTTTGACAACAGTCACCAAGAGCACAAACATGACTGTTGTCAGTTGTCTTGGAAGAAGATGGGCTCTGGAGAGGTTTTCAGCAGGTCACTCGGAACCTTTGGAGAGGACCTCTGAAGCTCTCCGTAAAAGGGACCTGTGACAGCCTGGAACAAGCTGGCGGCTCAAGCTGCGGCACCGCCTACCATCCTGCACTCCACACACTTACACACCTGCTCCGCACGGGGTCTGCACATCGCATGTCTGTTGTGAGTTGTTCTTAAATCTGTTGATGCTGCCACTTATTTTTAAATCATTTAATTTGACAAAATGTTAACTTAAGAATATGAATGTAAAAAAGCGCCATTTACAATAAAACTAAAATGAATGCTTTGGGAAGACTCAATAAAGGGAAGTGATTAAAAAACTAACATTGCACCGCTATGGAGGGGGCAAGTGCTACACCTCTGAAGGAAAAAATGCAAACCAAGAATAATTCTGCACTCAGAATGCTTCCCAAGTAATACTGAATTAGGTGTCGCTAAAAAAAAAAAAAACCCAACTGCAGAAAAGATTCACTTTTGGTGGATATTCATGCGTGAAAAGCCACACATAGGATCAGGTATAAACAGTGTCCAAAACATGCTTTGCTCCAACCTTAAAAGACTGGTAAATACATGCACATTTATAGTCTATACTAAATGAAATGTTAAAAGTGATCATTCTTTATGGCTTCCTTCTTTCCTTTTTTTCTTACCAACTACAAGGTTTCCACTGAAATAAATAACAATGGAAATTTCCTAATAATCAGATACTTACTCCATACCACATACAAAAATTAACTCAAAATAAACATTGATCTAAGTAGAATTTAAATTACAAAATTCCTTAAAAACTGTGGGAGTAAATCTTCACAACTTGGCATTAGCCAAAGATTTCTTAGATCTGACACCAAAAACACAAACAATTTTTAAAAAGCACTGATAACTGTGTTTCATCAAAATATAAAACTGAGGGCCGGGGAGTTAGCTCAGTGGTTCCGGCGCCTGTCTTGCAGGCGCAAGGGCCTGGGTTCAATTCCCCGGTAACCACATGACAATACTGGGTGTGGAGACCCACACCCAGCAGCAACCAGTACCACATACCACAGTGCCGGGCGTGGTGGCTCACACCTGTAATCCCAGCACTCGGGAGGCAGAGGCAGGAGGATTGTGTTGTGAGTTTGAGCCTGAGCTCAGGGCCAGCCTGAACCACAAACGTAAGACCCTGTCTCAAAAAACCTAAAAAAAAAGAAAAAGAAATATAAAACTGAGGCTGAGCACAGTGACACACACTGTGGTACTCGGTAAGCTAAAAGGATTTCGAGTTTGAGGCCAACACAGGCAACTTACTGAGACCTTCTCTCAAAATATTTTTTAAAAAGTTAGAACATTAATACAACAAGTAGTAACATCTACAAAGTAAAAAGACAATCCAGAATAAAATACTTGAAAATCAAACATTTGTGAAGGGACTTGTGTTCAGAATATACAGAGAAATCTTACAGCTCATATTAAAAGCTAACACAACTTTAAAATGGACTCCCCTCCAAAAAATCTCCAACAACAACAACAACGGTGCGGTGACACACATTTGTAATGCCAGCCACACAAGTGGAAGGATGAATTCGAGGGCAGCCTAGGCTAGATAGTAAGATCCTATTATCCACTCATGCTCAAACGCAAGCAGGTGTGTGCACCCACACACAAAACAGAAGAAAGCTTTAAACAGACATTTCTTCAAAGATGTATAAAGGATCACTAAGTACCCACAGAGATACTCAACATTTGGTCATTACAAAAATGCAAATTAGGGCTGATGATTTAGTTCAGTGGTTCCGGTGCCTGCCTTGCAAGTTCAGGGTCCCAAGTTCGATTACTCGTAACCACTTTCAACAATGCTGGGCATCGTGACTCACACCTGTAATTCCAGTACTCAGGAGGTAGAGGCTGGAGGATTACTGTGAGTTCGAGGATTGCCTGGGCTACATACTGAGCTCAGGGCCAGCTTGAACTACAAAGTGAGACCATCTCAAAAATAAATAAATAAATAAAATGCAAATCAAAGCCACACTGACACACTACTTCTTGCTCATTTGGATGATTATAATTAAACAGACAAGTGTTGGCAAGCACACGGACAAATTGGAACCGATATACAACGCCTGGGAGAAATGTAAAATGGTTAGGTGCTTTGGAAAACAATTCGGTAGTTCCTCAAAATGTTAAATGGTTAACCAGTAATTCCAGTCTTATACTTCTAACTCAAAAGAAATGAAAATACCTATTCATATAATGCCTTGCATGTGATTGCTCATATTCTTAAAAGACAAAAATATGTCTAAATGGTTGAATGTTCATCAAGATTTTAAAAAAAAATCTGAATCTCAGTGGGTAAGTGGATAAGCAAAACGTTGTTACTGATAAAATGGAGCAATGTATTATGTATTACAATGTAGACAAACCTCAAATACATGCTAGTGCAATGAAGCCAGTCACAAAAAGACTACACACCATGATTCCACTCAGATAAAATACCCAGAAAACAAACATTTATAGAAGTAGTTGGTACCTGTCTATGCTGAGAGTAGGAGCATGTAGACATACTGCCAAGGGGCACAATGTTTCTCCGAAGGGAACCAAGATGCCAAATCTAGATTGAATGCCTCATTGTAAGTTTTCTAAAAATTATTGAAATGTGAATTTTAAATGAATGGCTGTTAAGGTACAAACTGTTCCTGAGTTAGATCCCTGATATTGGGGGAAAAAAAAAATCAGAAGGGTGGCCATTGCTGCAACTGTAACTTACCATGTGGTTGAGAGGCCTTCAGAACTGGTTCAAGGCAGGAGTTTGGAAACACACTGAAAACACTACCTCACTAGTTATTACAATTAAAAAGGAAAATGCACTCAAAAATAAAAGTAAATTTGTCTTTTGAAAGCGTCATACTGTGAACTTCACACGCTCTACGACAGTTAACCTTAACTGCTAACTATATTGGATTGAGATGTCCAGGAGATTAGTAAAGCATTTTCCAGTGTGTCTGTGAGTGCTTCCAGTGATGACTGGCACAGGGGCCTGGCAAACGAAGCGGGAAGCCCATGCTGAATGAGGCAGCATCCCAGGTGGAACAAAACCAGGATGAGGAAACCAGTCTGCACTTGTGAATGCCACTCTGCTAGTGGGGGTGTGTCTTCTGTGCCATGGACATCAGACTCTGGCTTCTGCAGGCCTTCCGTGAAAACTCATACTAGTACTCGCCAGGAATGCTCCAGGTCTTGAGCTTCAGACTAGGCCTGTATCCTTGGTCTCTCTCGTTCTTCAGCTTCCAGCTTCTTGGACTGAGCAGTACTTGGTCTTTTGGCTTTTAAGTATAGGTATAGCCACTGTAAGACTATCCAGCCTCTGATCATGCAACCCAATCTAATGGATCTTCTATAATTATATTCTATTGGTTCTCTTCCTCTAGAGAACCTTGACCAGTACAGACTTCAGTATCAGAAAGAAAGCCATGGGCTGGGGATTTAGCTCAATGGCAACGAGCCTGCCTTGCAAGTACAAGATCCTGAGTTTGATCTCTGCTATTGGGGAAAAAAATCAGAAGGGTGGCCATTGCTGCAACTGTACCTTCTTACCATGTGGTTGAGAGGCCCTTAGAACTGGTTCAAGGCAGGAATTTGGAAACACATTCAAAAGCAGATACAGAAAGCTTAGAACACAGTAATCAGAGTTTCATGGGCAAGTCCATTGTGAACTCAGAAGACCAAAATGTTACCAAAAATGCCAACAGTAAAGACTACATTTGTGAAGTTTCGGATAGAAATGAAGATTCTATTGAGAAATGGACTACATGATATCTGTGTTGTGTTTACATTCTGGCAAAGAACTTGACTACATTTGGTCTATGTCCTGAGATTTTGTAGGCAGTGGAATCAAAGGCAATGAACTAGTTATCTGGTGAAGAATATTTCAAGGCACCAAAGAACTCAGGCTGTGGCATGGTATTGCTGGGTGTTTTTAACCAAATTTATACTAAGGATTAGGAGCAACAGTAGAGCAGAAAAATGTGAAAATCTTGTATAAAGAAGCACGCATGAAGTTGCAACTAAGAAAACTGTGGCAGAAGACATTTCTGCCCCTAAAAAGAAGCCAAGTATTCTGCACTGAGGCAACAGGAAAGCTACCTTGAGGACATCACAGGAATTGGCCAAACTCCACCCATGCCCAGACGTAAAAATGTAAAAGTGTAACTCTTGCTCAAGTAAGGTTACCCAGGGAACTGCCTTTCCAGAAGGGATTCATTTCATAGTGATCAGTCATCTGGGCACACAGAGGCTTCTGAAACCATAGTCTAACTGGGCTGAAATTGCTCGAGCCAGCTCGAGCAGAGAACACAGCCAGCCCAAGGGAGAGGCCTTGTGGGTTGCAACCAACAAAGCTGTAGGAACAAAGCTGCCCACGGCCTCTGGAAATCACATCCTACCACCCTTTCACTACCTGTCCCACGTGTCATAGAGCTGAAGGACTTAGTATTTGCCTTGCTGGATTTTGGTTCTATCTTTCCCTTCTATGTTCCCATCTCTCCTTTTTGGACTGAGAATGTTTACTCTGTACTACAATACGTTGGGAATATGTAAACTACTATTATTGTTGTTATTGTTGTTACTATTATTATTAGCTCTCAGCTAAGAATTCATCTGAAATCTCAGTCTTCTGGGACTGCGATTTTCAAAAAATGATACAACTGTTCAGACTTTGATGATCCTTGGAGACGGACTGAATGTACCTTGTAATAATGGGATAAACTTTAGGCGCCACAGGTAGACACTTGGGGTGTGAATTTGAGCTGTCCCCCAAAACTCAGGTATTAAAGACTTGATTGCAAGCTAACAGACTTCTGAGGAAGTGACGGGATCCTGAGGGCTCTAGCTGACTTACTCCACTGATGAGATCATAGCTTTATCACATTACTGGGGAGTGATGGAAAGAGGAAGCAGGGCCCAGTTGAAGGGAGTGGATCACAGGCTCTTTCTCTGGGGGCTCTGTTCCCTCCTTTTTCTGCTTTCTGCATATCATGAAGTAAGAAATTTTTCCTTGTCATACCCTCTGCCATGATGTTTCTGCCTAGATAGAGGCCTAAAAGCAATGTAGCCAGCTAGCCACGGACTAAAATCTCTTAAAATGTACCAAAATAATTTTATCCATAGTATTTTATCACAGCAATGAAAAGCTGACTGCCACTCACACTTAGTGCATTGGTCACTCATATCTCGTAACTGAGAAAAATGAGACAAAACCAACATTGTTAGTCATAGACTGAAAGTAGGAAATTTCCTTGAGCAATTAAATTTTGTCGTTATTTGAACAAAATAATTTGCAAGTGGGCAACTCCCCAGAACCAGTTCTGAGAATTCCAACCAATAACGGGCCAGAAAACATTCATAGAAAAATAGAAGTAGGCTATATAAAACAACTTATGGCTCCAGCTTAGTCAATCAACTGGTTACAGCTTAAACAGACAATTATTTATATTCTGTTAACTGGCTACAGAGATCGTACAATCAACAAGTGTCCAGTTTGGTTACTACAATTAAACTCTGCCTATTGCGCCCAATGCAGGTGTCCATTCCAAATTCATGACCTCCTTTAACAGAATCCTTCTCAAGTTAGAGATAATTAATATGGCCTAAACTTAAGGCACAACTGAAGCACTCAGATCATCTTCACTGTCATGTTAGAACTTTTGAAGCCACAATATTAAAAAAAAAATATTCAAGGTAAGGTTTGCAAGAGATAAGGCAAGGGGTTTACTGAGCTCTATTTGACTTTTCAACATAACAGGGTTTGAGAGAAGAGCAATGGTAATTGTAACTGCAATTGTAATTGGCTCCTCTGAAACACATGCAGAGGTTGAAAATATCCAGAGAAAAATAATCATTTTAAGTGGCCAGGAATTTAGCTCAGTGGTTCAGGTGTCTATCTGGCAAGCACAAGGTCTTGAGTTTGATACCACAATGCTGGGCATGGTGGCTCACACCTGTAATTCCAACACTTGGGAGGCAGAGGTAGGAGGATTGCCAAGAGTTCAAGGTTAGTCTGGGCTACATAGTAAGTTCAGGGCCCTTTTGAACTACAAACCGAGACTCTGTCTTTAAGAAAAAAAAAGAAAGCCACCCAAGAGTGGTTCGCTGAGAAGGAAAATATTACAGTAGTAACATAGCTGGAAAAACAAATTGACAACCTACAAACAAATATATTTTAAAAACATTTTTATCTTTACATTTACCTTTCAGAATTTGTTCAGAATAGATGTCATAAACCTCTCAAAAAACATTTACTTTCTAGGAGAAAGCCATCCTAATTAGAATACCTGTCAAAGAAATATAATTATCAATCTGTCTAATTAAAACGAGTATCTGAAATACATTAGGAGTGTAAGGTCAGGTAATGTGCGCAGTTGCTTTTTCCTAAACATCCAGAGCCTAGTGGATTGTTAACAAGAACAGGTGACTGTAACTGAGCCGCACATGTCAGATTACTGGAAGTTGAGGGAGAATACCGAGATAGTATTTTCTCAGATTTGCCACCAACACTCTTCCAGGACCTTACCACTCTCCCACTGAGTGTCACAAAGCAGAAAAATAATTCGATTCTAGCAGAGACTTACAGAAGAAACCTACTTCAAATTTGGTAGCCAGGCAAAATCTTGCAAAAATGAATGACTTTTTTTTTTTTTTTGGTTTTTTGAGACAAGGTCTCGCTTTGTAGTTCAGGCTGGCCCTGAGCCTGATCAGCCTCAAACTCACATCACAGCAGTCCTCCTGCCTCTGCCTCCCGAGTGCTGGGATTACAGGCGTGAGCCACCATGCCTGGCACTGTGGTATGTGGTACTGGTTGCTGCTGGGCGTGAGTCTCCATGCCCAGTATGGTATGTGGTTACCGGGGATCGAACCCGGGCCCCTGCGCTTGCAAGACAGGTGCCGGAACCACTGAGCTAACTCCCCGGCCCTGAATGACTTTTTTTGAGACAGGGCCTCACTTTGTAGTTCAAGCTGGCACTGAGCTCACTATGTAGCCCAGGTGAGCCTGGAACTCACAGCAGTCTTCCTGCCTCTGCCTCCTGGCTGCTGAAATTATAGGCGTGAGCCACCGCGCCTGGCATTGTTGTATGTGGTTACCAGGGATCAAACTTGGGACCTTGAGCTTGTAAGGCAGGCTACGGAACCACTGAGCTAAATCCCTGGCCCCCAGAAATGAATTATTTTAAAATGAAGTGTGAAGGTCAAAGAGCTAGGCTCACCAGCCCTTGTAGGCACAGGAGCAAAAAGCAGCTACCAAGGCTCTCAGGAGAAAAAGGGCTTGTCACTTTTTAGTTCAAGAAAACTCGTGAGGCAGACTTGGGCAAGGGAGAATATAGCAGGTATGAAGCAAATGGTGGGGCTAAGTAAAAGCGTGCTGGACATCTTGGGGAGACTGCTCTGAAGTTATAAAGTTGGTGAGCTTCTGGGAGGAAATTTGATTCCACGAAAAAAGCAAAAAGAAGTTGGGGGGAGAGGAAGCATGCTCCCTCTAGACAACTGTAACCGCGTTCATTTTAACACAGGGTTACAGATATATTTACAATCTGGTAACCCTTACACTTACTTGCCTTGTGCTATCAAACTTTTTTTTTACAGCGTGGCACATTATCTAAACCCAATGTCCAAGCTCCTAACGCCACCCTAACTCCAGAACGCCTTCCCTGTATTAATGGGCGGCTAACATCAATAAATGACTCATTATAATAACCGCAATTGTGTCGCATATAATGTGTTATGGTGAAACTGTACTAAAAGCAACAGCCTCTAACCTGCGCCCAGCGCTTAGCCAATGTCGCCAATAACCTCGCTGATTCCTGTTCTACAGAAGAGGAAGCTGAGCACCGTCAAGGCAGGGTTTGGGACTCAGAATTCTGCTTTGCTGCTTTCCTGTCTTAATCTTTCGGAGAAGTCAGGTCCAGGCCCGTGAAGACCCTGCGCAAAACCCCTCCGCTGTCCTCTCCACTCCACTGCCCCAGAAAACCCCAAGTTCCAGCAGCCCTGCCGATATTGCGGTCCCCAAATAGTGCAGCTCGCAAAGGGGTCCGGCTGTTAGCGCGCGCAACCGGACCTCAGGTTCCCCCGGCGGAAGGTTCCGCAATTCCTTCCTCCCGGAGCGACAGGCCAGCAGTACCTTCGAGAAACGCGTCCAGGGTCCTATCCCGGGCTCTGTGGAAAATATCCCCCACCTTCGCAGCCGACATAGCTAGCGAGTTTCTGGCTACACACTTCTAACGAGGGAGCGGAGCGACTCTACACCGCCCAAGTACCCCGTTCGGCTCCCGGTTGTGCCTTCTGCTCTGGGCGGGAAGAGGAGGGATGGGGCGGGGCTCCGTCTGTCAGAGTGCCGCTAGTGCTGCCTGGTCAGGACCTAGGCGCCCGCGGTCCCTCTGGGATCGGCCTCTCTGGGATCGACTTCAGCGCCTGGCAAGGACCAGGTTTCAGGCCCACTTGGACTCTGGCTACCTGTGGACTCATGCTTTGGGGCTAGGCTTTCCTTAAAGGTAGGGTTTCCTGATTTAACCAGTAAAAAAGTACAGCATCCCCTTGGAATTTCATATATTTTTAAAAGATGAATTAGCATAAGTGTATCCCATGTAATACTGAGGAGATATTTATACTTGCTTTTTTTTTTTTTAACTGTTTCATCTAAAAGTCCGTTTGAACTGGTCGACCTACTCATTACCAGGAAACTTTGGTAAGGTCCATAAGGTCTGGCCCTTATCTCAAAACAGTCTTAGAAGTCTGTCACCGAGGTCTCCGACACTTTTACCTTTGGACACTTGGAGTTTCCTAGTCACTATCAGTCATTCTGTTAGTATTTTGCCGCGCTAGGCAAGAAAGACTGTGATAAACACTCTGTATGCAGCTCACTTAATCCATACAAGGCCCGCAGGAGTTGACGCTGTCATTGTACACATTTGTCACGGGTGGAAACTCAGTTGTAGATACATCTGGAAAAGCAGTAAAGCTACAGACTAGCCAAACTGGAGTGTATCCAGCTCTGACACCACTGCACTGAACTGTTAAAAATTTAAATTCTGGAGGGCCGGGGATTTAGCCCAGTGGTTCCGGCGCCTGTCTTACAAATGCAAGGGCCTGGGTTCGATCCCCAGTAACCACATACAACAATACTGGGTATGAAGACGCATGCCCACCAGCAATCAGTACCACATACCATAGTGCGGGGCGTGGTGGCTCACACCTGTAATCCCAGCACTGGGGAGGCAGAGGCAGGAGGCCTGCTGTAACGTGAGTTTGAATCTGAGCTCAGGGCCAGCATGAACTACAAAGCAAGACACTGTCTCAAAAAAGAAAAAAAAAAAAAGATTTTTTTTTTAAAAAAAAATTCTGGGGTGGACCTGTTGAATCCAGGTCTCTAAGAAAAGAGTCTGTTGTTAGCAAGCTCCCCAGGGGAGTTCTTAAGATCTGCCAAGTTCGGGAAATTATCAGCTAGCCAGCTACATTGTTAAGTACTGTCTGGGTGGCTGATGTAGCCAGTATGACCTAGAGTCCAGTACGAATCATACTAGATAAGAACATAAACATGAATGGGCTCTAGTCACACTGCGGCAGTTCATCCTGGTTCTACCACTTGATAGCTGTATAATCATTGAAAATGACTTTCTGTGTGCCTCAGTTTCTCTGCCCATCAAATGGGAACAACAGTAGTTATTGTTGTCTAGGGTTGATGGAAAGCTTAGATGAGTTGATTGCAAATGGTGATATGCTCAATGGATATAAGCTGTTATTTTTAAGTGCTATGTTCCTGTTCCCCACACAAGTCTTGGCCTTGGAGGAGGATCTTGGGAAATGTGCACTGTGAATGAAAAGTCCAGTGTTGGGCAGAAGTAGGTGTGTGGCCCAGCCACCACCTGTCTCTCATCCACTAATTGCAGCCAATTCATTAAACATGAAAATGCAAATCCAATGCTCTCTTTGCAAATACAGCACCTTCTGCTTACTGTGCGTCTGCACCTGCTAAGCTAACATGCCTCTGGATATCAAGGTTCTCCCTTTAGTGACCCTTCCAGGTAAGCTCTACCCCACACATTAGTACACTGTCTCCTAATCTGAACCTGGACTCACTATTCTTGATTATTGTTCTCTGTTCTCACCCTTCATTGCACTTTGCACAGCTCATAATTATATGTTGACAGGTGGAATTATTTGTTTAATATTGTCATTCCCAACAGAACTGCGGGGTCTATTGTTCACTAGGCAAGATGTTTCAGGCCTAGAAATGCAAATCGCTGTTGTATGAATAAATAAGTGGATTACAGTAAGTTGCAAAAGGGCCCTATTTTGATCCTGGGCAACAATTGGGCGTAGCTCTGTTGTCGGATGCTGAGCAAGTTTCAGAACTGCGCAGTGGTGTTGGATGCTAGTGATAACTGTGGCTAAACCTAGTCACTACTGAGACCTAACAAACTGCCTCATACCTGCCCCATCCTGCCCTGACCACCGTGCCAGGTTGTGGCCCTATTGCAGACCACTAACTTGGAAGACAGTTAGGCAAGACTGGGCCGTTATCACAGAAGCACTCTGTATATAGCCTGAGGCCCATTCACTGAGAGGATTCAAAAAAGAAAAACTACTGCACCCTCATACTTCTGCTGAGAAGGAATGACATTGATTGATATTTTCAGTAGGTATCCATCACCATGCGTAAGGACAAAAACCTCCTGGGAAATTTTTGTTTAGTCTTTGTAAGCTGTTACAGGACTAGCTTCCTGTTTTGATTTCCATTTAACCAAGATTACCTAAATGGCTATAGTCTCATTGGTTGTTGGTCCTAATTTGTCCAACCTCTTGATTTCCCATTGGATCAGTGTCACCTCAATACTGTACTTGCACTCTTACCAGTTGACTATAGCTTTGTCCCACCTTGAACTCACCTTACCTCATGACTTTGCTCAATAAAACACTTTTGAGAAATGAAGTGGGTGGGAAAACTGCTTTCTGGTCTCCCTTCTTTCACTCTCAAACAGAAGCCTTTTTTCTCAAAGTAAATTTTTCCTACTTGTAACTTCTCTTGTTTCTAGAATTTGCTCTTTGATTTTAGAGAACACAGCCTCGGCATTTCAGATTTCTAGCAGGTTGGGAGTTAAAATATGTCTCTCCCACTACATGGAGGTCCTATATCATGACAGAGGGAGGCACTGGAACCACTGAGCTAAGTCCCCAGCCCTTGGACGTCCTGTATCATATGCTCTGTAGCCTTTCCATTCTCCTCCAGTGGTGATCCTTCTGCAGCTACGTTTTTCATTTGTTTCTCCGGCGGCATGGAGAAGCCACATAAAGTAACATAAGATCTTTGGGTATCATATAGATGTTTATTAGGTACACTTCCCCACAGTGCCGTCATATAAGCTTCAGCTTCTCCTGAAGTGAAGTGATCACAGCACCAACCTGGTTTTCCTCAGGATGAAGCACTAGACAATGTTTCTGGAATGTTTTAAATGCAAAATACATTTTTGCTGCCATTCTTGTTAGAAATGTTATTACTGTTCTTGTTGGAATGCTCTCGTTTGTCATTTTTCTAGTCAAAATTCTACTCTTTCAAGGTTGTGTTCAGGGGTCGTGTTACCTGAGTCAAGCTCAATTTCATCACAGATAACACCCTCACCAGAGTGGGGTCCCTCCTGTCACTTGGACAGTCCCCCCTTCACAGGAGCAGGGCGGTGGTTGCGGTTTCAGCCGCCAACCTCGTGAGATGCCTCTGGGGGTTAAGGAGAGAGAAGAGCAATTTCTTTTTTCCCAGAAGCCCACAGTGCACACCCTTTGTACTACTGCAATGCTAGTGTACGTATGTGCTCCTCTCTGGACCAAGCTCAGAGGAGAAAATGGCATGTTTAGATTGGCACAAGCCCTAAGGGCTGCCTATGGGGAAGAAGGGCCATTGATTTAATCCAACCCCGGGGCTGAGAAATGGAAGCATAGTTCTTTTAAACTGAGATCTTGATACCATTGTCCTCCAAAAAGGAAATGAGCCTTTTTATTTTTTTAAGGGGTGTGTGTGTGTGTGTGTGTGTGTGTGTGTGTGTGTGTGTGTGTTTGGTATTAGGGATTCAACTCAGGACCTTGCACTTGCCAGGGAAGTGTGGTGCTACAATCCTGGCCATTGAGCCACTTATTAAAGACCCCGAAGGTAATATAGACCCTAACACTTGCCAGCGTAAGCATGGCAGTGAGATATGAGCAGTAAGCACCATGCCCCCTTCAGGCATGTTTAAAACCTCCCCCTGTCCTTCCATCCTGACTGTGTGGCAGCTGATTCCAAATGTGCTGGTATTTAAAGACTCCGGTATATTATTAAGAACATCAGTCGCTGTCCACAAAAGGAGCAGAACCATTTGTTACGACACTCCAAGGCCCTGGGCGGCTGAGCTTTTATAGTTCCTCCGTCTACATTTTTATAGATCGTGCGGCTCCTGTTGGCACTCAGGCCAATGAGCAATCACTCCTCACTCTTTCTGGCTTCTCCCTCCACCAGATCCTTACCAGCTGCCTCCTCCTCTTGTTTCTTATCTGCTCAGATTTGTGAATCCACATAGCAAGGTCAGTAGCCTTCTGAGCCTGATGGACTTCAACATGAGTCTCAGCACTGGAACCTGAAGCCTCATTTAGAGAAATGTGCTTTATTTGAATGGTCATAGTCATAGTTGCTTAGACTTAGAGATGTTAATTTTAAGTATCAGCTTTGCTAGGCTGCAGAGCTTTGCTTTAACACATTTCAGGATGTTTCTCTGAGGGTGTTTTTGGAATGAGATTTGTATTTACTTTTGGCTTTTGAATCAAACAAATTACCTTCTGTAACATGGGGTGGGCCTGATCCTATCATTTGATGAACAGAGGACCCCCGTGCTTATCTGGCAAGTTAGAGGGAACTCAGCCTGCAGACTCTGTCTATGGATTCATTTGCTTCCTGTCGGCTCTGGTTGGTGGGAGTGCCAAACCGTGCACATAGTTCAAGTCGGTGTCAGCATTTAGAGTGAAGGGTATCCTGAGGAAGCCCACTTGTGATGTATGCAGGAGATGCGAAAGCACACGTACCTACCTAAGAGGTGAGGGGCCCCTTGCCTGTACCTCTTCATAGCTCACACCATTGCACATGGCGCGGAGGCGTGAATGGGGATGGGATAAGGGTAGGAATAAAGGGAAGCTCACAAAAGGCACGGGTTTGCTAACTTTGCCATGTTTGTTTTCTATTTCTATATTAACTGAAAATTAAATAGCTTGGTTTTTAGACCAGGTCAAAATGCCTTGTTTACTCTGAACTTGACAATAACAAAGGGTGCCTTAAAAACTTTAACCAATGTAGTTGATATTATCCTAAGCTTGTTATGAACAGGACAGTAAAAATTATTTTTCTCTTTCTAACCTGCTAGAGAAATTTCTGAGATGTTCCAAGCTAGACCATATGCTCCAACAGAAAAGTGAACTCACATCCTTGAGACCTTTTAGCCATCCATATACGCCTCTTAAGCTAGCTGAGTGGCTTGTTTTGTTTTTGTTACTGGAAATAAAGCTATTATATATGTTATCATACATAATTATTCTTTACAAGTGCCTGCCAAGACATTTCATGTTCATTCTTTCGTTTTATTCCCCAAACAAAATGACATTTCACCTTATTTTAAAGATGAGATTATGTAGCCCCAGGGAGGCAAGGGAATATGTGGGGAGTCATGCCAGCATTTACAATAATGGCAAAGCCAAGATTCCATTTTCTAGTCATTTTCCATCTCCAAGTTGTCAGTTTCCATGCCCTTGGCACTCTCTAGACCTATGTCAGTCCTCTTTGCTACCTCCTATTTGGCTTTAAGAGTTTCTTGAGGATCGACTTTGAGAACTGGTGCCCACTGGGCATCATTGTTCAAGAAAGGGCAGAGTTAACTTAGAGGCCAAGTTAGTGGTTCACATGATCTGAATTTAAGGATAGATCCTGTGACTCACCACTTAGGCCACTTAAACTAGCACTATTATCTCATGCAAGTTGCTTACCCCTGCTGAATTTCATTGTCTTCACCTGTAAAGAGAGTGTGCATTATTTTTAACTACAGACCTACTTGGTAGGGTTTAGGGACACAGAATGTTTAAAGTATATACCATGGAACATAATAATTGCTCAATAAATGACTTCTTGCTGTTACGACTGTTATTTGAAACATGCTACTGACAATTTTCCAGTGGGAAAAGTTGCTCACTCTCTCTCTGAGCAAAGAGCAAGCCAGAGTTTTCTGACAGTCTGAAGGTGAAACAGAAGTTCCATAACCACTCCTGAGGAAATCACAGATGACTACAGACCTTTCTTGTACCCAGTTTGTCAGATCCAGATGTTTAAACCAGTATCCCCTGGTCACATGTACCTACTAAAATTAATCAAATGAAAAAAAAAGTTAAAATTCCTTTCTGGGTAATATTAGGCACATTTCAAGTGCTCAGTTACATGCACATACAAATCCAAGGTTGGAAAGAAAATACAAAATACCAATTAGACTAGAATTTTACCTCTAGAACTATATATTCTATTACATTTATATTTTTTAAATTTATGTATTATTTATACAAAATTCGATTTAACTGGACACCTGTATTTCATGTAGCAAAACTTAGCTGGTGGCTACTGTCTTGGAAATGTAGATGTGGCGCATTTCCTTCCTAGTGTTCTGTTGGACAGTACTGATTGAGATTGTCACAGTCAACTTGTGGTCAATGAGCCTTATCTTCTTTTAAAGATGAGCCTTTACTTCTGTTCTTCTGTCCTAACATACATCATTGTCCTGTCGAAAAGAAACAGCCCAAAATATCCTGACTGTCCTAATCAAGTTCTTGGCCTTTGAAGCAGAAAATACTAATTATTTCAATTCTTTTTCTTTCAGCAACCTGAATTTAATATCTGTTTAGGCTTTTGTACCACCATCTATTTGCTTTTCTACCTCCCCTATCTTTTTTAACAACACCTTGTAAATTAGCTTATGGGTGAGTAGAGGGACTACTATCTTTGGATCTCTGTGTTCATATGAATAGTGACCCTGGCCTCCTAAACATTTAACTATTTTCACAGTTATATCCTGTAAGAAGGCCTTTCCCCCTCTTCTCCATACGAATAAGGGAAAATGCTTTTTCTCCTGAAAGCTCTGGTCGTTCTCAATTCCCTCGTGCACTGAGTGTACGATTTAAACTCTCTGTAGCAATGTACACTCTCTGTGTCTTATATACCATTCGAATAGGCTAAGTATCCAAACAGGACCTGGCACACGCAATGCCCTTTGTCAATTCGTGAGGAACTGAGTTTACTTCTCAATTAAGCTGACTCATGTTGAGAGTCCTGAAGGCAGATTTCAATTCGATTTAGCTTCTTCATGTGCCTTGGGATTGGATCAGTTCACAATAAATAACAACAACAAATTTCTACATACTTCAAGCCCTGCTTGTTGCTTTGTCCTTCAGTTTATCATGTATCCGTGTCTGGTAACTGCAGTCAGTTCTTGGCCCACTGTGCATATTTCTGCCATTGGAAGCTCAGGACAAATGAAAACCAGTGATTTTGTTGGCAAGCATTATTTATACACTTGGCTTCTCCTCTGCTTTCATTTTATTTTTCTAGTATCTCCTTGCTGGCCACAGGAGCTGGATTGAAAACAAGTCCTGTGTTTGCTCGTGTTGTAATAATGCTTTGCTTCCTACAAGGAGAAACAACTACATGAAAGTCTAAGTCTTACGAGTCTTACTGATTTTCCTCTTCCCAAAGCACTAGCCTGACTTTATTGAGCTAATGTTCTGAAGAAGCAAGAGCTAAATCCTGCTTGACTTCCATTGTATTGCCTTTCGGGGACTCACAGTCTCAATTAGTGATTCTCAGTCCTGCCTGTGTCAGAATCACCCGGGGAACTTTTTAAGTGTGTTCATTCCAGACCTCACCATGAAGTTTTAAAATGCCCCAGGTGGCTTCGATATGCCTCTGAGGTAAAGGACTCTGTCTGCCTGAGGCCAACTACCTGATTGCCGTGAACAGCAAGTCCATATCCCAGCTTACCTTGTGGGTATGAGGAGACAAGGGAAATGGCCTTTGTTGAGTCACTGGCCCTGGAATGTGAGTCCTGTAATACAAACTCCCACTGAACTTTCGCTACTATCTTCAAGATTGTACACTGGGCTGAATAATGAATTCTCCAAATCCATGTCCACCTGGGACCTACCTGATGTGCATGTGACCTTATTTAGAAATACAGTCTTTGCAGATGGAATAAAGTTAATATGAGGTCACACTGCACTAGGGGGGACCCTAAATCCAATGACTGGTGTACTTTTATGAAGAAGAGGACTCAGAGATACATAGAATGCCTCATGAAGACAGACGAACAGATTGGCATGCTGTGTCTACAGTCCAGATCATGCTAGGAGCAGGTGAACGGAATCTTTCCCTGGAGTCTTCACCAGAAGCCCAGACCCGGCAGTGCTTCGATTCCTGACTTCTGACCTCCAGACCTGAGAGAGAATCTAGTTTTGCTCTCCTGTCTCCTCGTTCATGGTACTTTTAGTACCTAGGAAACTAAAACAAGGTTATATTATTGTTTGAAGATGAGAAGACTGAGGCTTTTTGAAAGATGCAAAGATGCTATGAATGGCCATATGGGCCCCACCCCCTGCCTGAACTTATACCAGGGCTTTAGGAAAGCTCTGCAGTTAACCAGACCTAGGTAGCATTTCATTACTAACCACTGGGATCTTGGACATGTCTCTTAGATTCTCTGGCCAGTGTCTTCATCATCAAAGTAGAACTCTTTGTAAGAGTTTTGGGGAGAAGTCTATGAAAAACTACAGGAAAACTATCTTTACTTACATGTACATGGTTCCCATTCAGAAAATGGTAACTGTTATTATGGTTAGAATTCAAAGTAGGTGAAGCTGATTTTGAAATTCTCTCAGAATGAGGAGGAATAAAATTTTTTTTGCTTTCCTGGTAAAATTTCACCCTTCAATGTTGGCTCAATTGTCCTGTGGTCAACTGGAGGGAAGGGAAGAGGGTCTTGAGTGCCCCCTAGAGGTCGCAATAGGTAACAGAATGGAAAGGGTGGGTGTAACTCGACAGAAAGAAGACAAACTAGTTCAGCGGTGCCAGGTGGTGGTGAACTTGGCATGAGGCGGAGGAATTGTATTTAAGACAGACAATAGAGAGAGCAATTGAAATTTGAATTGGTTAGGTGTAAGGTTTGGACAATCAGGATGGCAAAGACAACATAAAAGGGGGGCAGATATTGATGGCAAAGAGGGCCGATCACCAAAATGAATACAAACACTCCAAATCAGAAATAAGGCTTGGATTTCTAGCATGCAAAAATGGAATCAAAAGGCGATTCTGCTCTTAGGAATGAGTTAGAGGGAAGAGCTACTTTGAGGTTCAAAAAGGGAAAAACAGGAATTTTGATTTTGGCACTGGGCATGAAACTCAGAGTCTCATACCTGCTAAGTAAGCACTCTATCAGTAAGCTACACCCCTGGCTCAAGAAAATCAAGTTATTTCTTAAAAACTGAAATGTGAAAGTATCTTTCTGGTTACCATTGAAATGGAAATCGTCATCAGCTCTTAGAAGGTAAGTTAAAAAGCAGACGCCAGGGAAACATTATTGGAAGCCTACATTGCTGTGGTGTTGGCTGGAAGCTCAGAGGAAGAGGCCTGCTTATGGGTAAAAGAGGCTATCAGCAGGTGTTAGAAAGTAGCCTGGGCACCATAGCACCACCTGAGACATCCCCTGAGAGTTGTCTGTACAACTGAAAGGAAACTCGGAGGGACACATTCTTTGTAATTTGTCGACAGATTATGAAATTAGATTGTATATGTATGACAGACTACAGAATGGCCCTTAAACATGTCCGTGTTTAAATCCTCAAAAACAGTGAATGTATTAGCTTTAATGAAGAGACTTTGCAGATGCGGATCGGTTAAAGATCTTGAGATGCAGGATGATCTCAGGTGACTGGGGCGGGCTCTGTGAAATTGCAAAGTCCTTTGAAGGTGGAAGCGCGGACAGAAAAGTGCCATGAAGACAAAGCAGAGGTGAGAGATTCAGGGAGAGTGCCGAAGATGGAAGAAACAGCATATGGCAAGTAACACAGGTGGCCTCTTTGAGCTGGAAAAAGCAAGGAGAAAGAATCTTCTAGACCTTGAAAAAGAGGCATAGATCAGCTTATACTGTCATCTGAGTCCAGAGCGTCCTTCTGTGCATTTCTGACTTCCACAAATACAAGACACTAAATTTGCGGGGTTTTTTTTTTTTTTTTTTTGGAGACAGGGTCTCGCTTTGCGGTTCAGGCTGGCCCTGAGCTCAGCCTCAAACTCACATCACAGCAATCCTCCTGCCTCTGCCTCCTGAGTGCTGGGATTACAGGCGTGAGCCACCACGCCTGGCACTGTGGTATGTGGTACTGGTTGCTGCTGGGCGTGAGTCTCCACGCCCAGTATTGTATGTGGTTATCGGAGATCGAACCCAGGCCCTTGCACTTGCAAGACAGGTGCCGGAACCACTGAGCTAAATCCCTGGCCCAATTTGCATTTTTTTTAAGCCATGAGATTTTTGGCAATTTGTTATAGCAATAGTTTTGTTATCCGACTTCCAGGAAGTGTCATTGTAACAATCTGTCTTATGGAAGGGGAGGAAAGAATCAGGGAATCTAGTCTCACCTGACCCTAAGAATTTCTTTCCCACTAGTACTTGTCATCTAGCCAACACAGCTATCTAAAGCTGAGGATTGTTAAAGACCTTGAATGGAATCTGACTACCGATAGTGGGCTACCCATCATTTACTTATATTATATTGTTTCTTTTTGAGACAGAGTCTTACTAAGTATTTCTGCCTGACCTTGAACTCATTAAGTAGCCTGGCTAGCCTTGAACTCCTGGTGATCCTCCTGCCTCAGCCTCCCAAGAGCTGGGATTACAGGCGTGTGCCACCCTGCATAGTTTATCCTGTTTTCTAGAGCAGTGTTGCCTCATGCCCATGGCTCGGCTGTGACAACACATAGTTTTGTTAAATCTCTGTCAACATATGCAAAACAGCTTCATGCCCGATTCAGTTGGACATTTAGCCTGTTAGCTCTTGACGTAGACTATTAGTAAAGGAGAAATTTTAAAATGAGAGAGCAGAGAAATCTGTTCTTTCTTCAGCACTTTATCAGAGGAAGCTGCTTCTTGTAAACAGTATTCTTGGATAGCTCAAATCCATGTTTAAAAGATAGGAAGCAGGCTGAGGAGGTAGCTCAGTAGTAAAGCATCTTTTAGTTCCAGCTAAAAGAGCAGCATCTGAGACAAGTTCAGAAGCAAGTGGAACTGTCCAACAGTGGAATTTCTTACCCATGGACATACAGACACACACAGAGATGTGGATATACATATAGTCTGTTCTCCATGTACACAAGCTTCATAGCCACAGAAGCAACCAACTGCCATTTGGGAAAATATTTGCATTCAGGACTTGTTCAGAGCCCTGAGTTCAACCCTCACCTCCAAAAAACCAAACAAACAAGAATATAATAACAACAAACAAAACCGGAAAAAGCCAGGAAGATAATCCTGGCTGAAGACTAAGTGGTCTAAGAACTGAAATGGGAGTGTTCCTTTCTTTGGAAACACACACCATATTTTCCAGTCACTCCTTGTATAGGAGATCAATGCATTTTATTACTGATAAAAGTTATCTATCTATATCTATAGATCTCTATATATATCTATCGATAGATATATCTAGATATATAGAGATATATAGAGATCTATATATATATATAGATATATAGATATATAGAGATCTATAGATATATCTATCTATATATCCATATAGAGATCTATAGATATATATAGAGATATATAGATATAGACATAGATATAGATATATATCCAGTGAGGGTTACCAAGCCAAATTTCCAGGGCTCTCTCTTACCTACCCCTTACATGGCCAGACCACAGGGTTTTCCTAACAAGGCAGAACTTACTCTTCCAAACTTCCCTTGTTTCAGGAAGGGAGTAAGAGTGGGCTGTTTCCAGAACAAGGCTCATTCAGTGGGAGGAGAGAGAGGAGGCTGCGCCAAGAATGCCCACTGCATTCCTGCTAAGGGACCAGTGGGAGAAATCACTCCTTCTCTGCAGAGTTCGGAAGTGATGCAAATCTCACATTTGTATATTTTTCTCAAATATAAACATTTCTGGCTGGCTATAGGACTCCATGAAAGTATTAAGGGGGACAAAAGAATGCTGGTTTGTAAGATGTTTTCTTAATATTTTTATGTTGTCTTTGTCTATAGTCAGCTGTCCTTTGGTATCAATGGAGGGTCTAGGACTGTCAGACACCAAAATCAATAGTGTTAAGCTCAAATGTCTCATGAAAAGTGGTGTAGTATTTTCATATAACCTACACATATCCTCCCTACACTTTAAATTGTGTCTATATTATTTAGAAGAAATAATATTTTATAAATGCTTTGCAAATAGTTGCTTTAGTGTATGGATTAGGAAATAGTGAAACAATTCTGCATTTATTCAGTATAGACAATCCTGAATGCAAATATTTCCCAAGTGGAGGTTGGTTGACTGTGACTGCAGAGCTAGTGCATGTGGAGTACAGACTATCTGCATATGTACATGTCTATGTGTGTCTGTGTGTAAGAAATTCCATAGTTGGACGAGCAAGTTCCACTTGCTTCTGAATTTGTCTCAGATGTGGTTCTTTTAGATAGAATTATACAACACAGTTGTGCTTATACGCCGAAAGTGATCAACCATATGACACTATTGTGTTCATAAGTCGAAAGTGATCAAATATCTGTTTTATTTGGTTTATAAGAATATACTACTATCTAGAAGCACAATTGCCGTAAACAGCTTAGTCCTATTGGTGCAGCCATGTAGTGATGTTTTTAGGATTAGTTTCCAGAAGTGACATTGCTGGGTCAAAGAGTAAATGCGTGTAACATGTAGATGGGTTTTGTGAGAGTGTCCTGTCTTCCCACTGATTTATATGGGACTCCCTGGTTTCCCTCTTGTTTGCCAAACTACGCTTAAAGCCATAGGTAAGCCAATTTACTCTTTGAAGTACAAACACACTCTTTTCTCTGTTAATTTTTTTGCAGAACTCTGATTTCCAGTTGCCTCTCTTTATGATATCCCTTCCTCTGTCAGACACACAGATACACAGCTGCCTTCCTCAACCACATCGCACATGAATCAAGGGGGTAGAAAGCTGATCTGTCCCTCTTTTTGTGTGTACAACTAAAACAGAGTTTCCTGATAGGCAATTTCTAAAACAATTGGCTTCTATCTTTAAGATACTTACATGTCACATTCATCACCTTCTGGGGTTGATACACATTATGAATACAGATTTTATCAATAAAATAAAAGTAAATTTTCAAGTGTGCTTACTAGGTACTGGCTACAATGTGAAGAATGCAGCTTGTTGAATCCCCAGAGCCACTTTAAGACCTATGTATTGACATTCCCATTTCATAGGTAAAGAGCTCAGACTGAGAGAGATCAATGGTTCCTCCAAGATGACATAGCTATTGTATTCATTCTGTGTTGCTACTTAGCAAATAGCTACACATTTTAGCAGCTCAAAACAATAGATATGTAGAACTTTATTTTGTCTGTGGTTCAAGAGTCAGGACACAACTTGGTTAGGTATTTTACTCCTGGGCACTCAGGGGCTGTAAACAAGGTGACAGCCAGGCTGTTGTCTCATCTGAGTTTCCAAGCTCACCTACAATTGTTGGATTGTTGCAAGCATTTGGTTTCTCGAGTATTGTTGATCTGAGAGCCTTCAGTTCCCGGTTGGATGTTGGCTTGGGGCCACCCTACCCTAGTTCCTTCTCATATGGCTCTTTCCAACATGGCAGCTCAGATGTGGCTTCATCAGAGTCGAAGAATGATAAGCTCACTTCTTGGGTAAGTTCACGTCACAGAAGGACATCTCCCTACTTTGACCATATTCTATTGTTTAGAAGTAGGGCCCCAGGCCAGCCTACCCTTGGGGAGAGGACTGACAAAGATATAAATATCTGGAGATAGGAATCACTGAAGTCTACAGTTAAATAGTAAAATAGTAATAGCAATTAAGTAGTAAAACTTGTATTTGAAGCCAGTCCTATC
The DNA here is from genome assembly GCA_004026965.1 of Petromus typicus. NCBI lineage: Eukaryota > Metazoa > Chordata > Mammalia > Rodentia > Petromuridae > Petromus > Petromus typicus. The sequence continues at coordinate 169,576 of PVIR01000022.1, forward strand.
AAACTCTGAACCTCCCTACAGTTAACTGTGATGTTCTATTGCTTTCCAGACCAATTAACCTGATTACTTCTCAGAAAGATTAGTCTAATTATTCTAATATAGACTCCATTACTTTTTCTAAATATGTGACCTTTAAAATCTTATCTTCCAAAAGGGAAACTGAAAGATTCATCAAAAGTAGAATTCCTAGTTCTGTGGATTTTATTTAAAGTTAACTTCAGAAAGTAAGACAAATGACCAGTAGGATTCTCAGTGCTAAATTCTCTCCCTACCATTAGATCTTGACTTTCCAGATGAGTTTTAGAAAATCCAACAATTTGCATAGGGATAAACACAAATTGAGCAGATGATTAAATTCAAAGCACAGAAGCAAAGCTGCCTTGGGAGAAGAAATTTATATTATTTGTCCAATCTTTTTTTTTCTTTTTGTATTTTGAATCTGTAACTAAATTCAGAACCAAAATGACTAGCCTTAACAAATGTCTTTAGACTCAGTCATACATCTGTGTGTAATTTGGTTTTCAGGAGAGCAGGAGGACTGGTTCATGGGGCATTTTTGTGGGCAGAGATATATCTTCATTTATTGAAATGTTCCTAGCAACAGAAGTTGTTTTCTTTTTCGCCCCCAAATCCTCAAAGTGGAAACAGGCAAAAATGATGACAGGGAATCTAGGAAATTGTAGATGTATTTTAGTTTCTTTAGAGTGCAATTTGTGTTGTAGGTATATTTTTCACTGCATTTGCCAACATGAAATCGAATCTTTTTTTTTTTTTGAAAAAAAAATTAATGACAAGCATAAGTTAGTGGGGAGGTTTTTTTCCCCTCCCAAAATATAATATGTGGCACAGCAGGTAAATGTTATCATGTCACTCTGCTTAAGGATTGGTTTGGCATTTCACTTGCATTTTCTTTGCATAATTTTTCTTTGGCCATTTCCATGTTGTTCAACTCTGCATACATCCAGAATTTAGCCAGCTCAATTCCTTTGGGGAGGTAACCATAATAACACTAATTTAATTTTTTAATCAATCACTTGCTATGTGCTCATTCTCTCCTATCCATTTTCTGTAGAAAATTTCATTCTGTTTTCATAACCGTCCTAAGAGATAAGTCATTGTCTCAGTTTTATGGGGGAGGAAGAGGAAGCATGAGACCCAGAGAACTTAAGTGCCCTGCTCCAGGTCTCACAGCTAGTGATGAGTAGAGCATGATTTGAGATCCGGATGTTCTATCCCGCTCTGCTTCCTCCCAGGCCTGGAGATGTGCACTGAATGTCTGAGTAAATGAACAGTGAGCTCAGATAGATCAGGGTTCATCTCTAATTTTATGAGCAATTTGTATTTTCTCACTTTCTCCCAACCTTCCCTGGAAGAGTTCTATGTAATAAGGCTGTGTGAGTATTGGTGAAGAATGTGAATGGTGGAATCAGATTTGTATTCTAAAGCAGACTTGGAATCTTTTTAGTTGTGTAACCTTGGCTGAGGTTATAAACCTTGTTGATTCTTAGTTTGCTTGTACAAATCCCAAGAATAATGACTATACCTGTGTTGTTAATAGTTGATGTGAGGATTCTATGAGGGTAGACAAAGTCACATGCATAGCCCAAAGTCTGGCATTATGGAGAATCGTTTGCTTATTAGTACTCACCATAATCATCACATGGAATATGGAGTGTTGGATTTGGTCTTCTTTCTGTCATTCATTAGCTCTATACCTAGAAGCAATATACTTGCCTCTCAGATTCAAGTTTTTATCTGTAAAATGGATGTCATATTATTTCCCTTGCCATGAGGAATGTACAGAAATAGTTCTCGTGTATCATCTGGGACACATCTGGCAATGTCTTGAAGCATTTTAGCTGTTGTGACTGAGGGGAGGTGTGGGGACATTATTAGTATCTAACGGGTAGAGGTCAAGGATGTGCAGAATGTACTGTGTGTCCTGGGCAGCCCTATAACTAAGATGCCCTGGCTCCAAGTGACAACAGTTCCAACAATGAGAACTCCTGGCTAATGGGCATTTCACAGGCAGGTAGTGGCCAACAATGGGTAAAAATTATTATTTTTTGCCTTTTGGAGCTTCTATTTTTTTTCCCATTGTTTCCCAGGGTCCTTCCAGCTCTAAAATTCTCTGATTCAACATAATGTAAAAAAAAAAAAAAAAAAAAAAAAAAAAGATAGAATTCCATATATGAGACTCCAAATAGCTGAGTATTTTCACCAAGATTTGCTGAAAACAATAATCTATTTTAGTGAAGTAGAAAAAAACAATTTTAATTCAAAATTTTGGAAAAGTCTTACTTTAGAGTGGCACTTGGAAGTAGCTAGTTTCCTCTGTTTTAAAGTAAAAGAACAACTCTGGAGAGAAACTATTTGTGCTATAATTCCATCCCTGTTTCTGAGGGTTTTATGAAGGTCTGGATTTTCTGAGACAGGCAATGTCTAGTTCTCACCAATTTCTTTTTCCCCAGAAGCTAGGGTTGTGAACACTTGGCACATTTAGGTTTCAACAGTTCAAGTTGACATATTAGGCTATCTTTTGCCTGGAGATCAGCCATTTCTTTAGTTTATATATTTCTTTTTATAATAGAACATTTAGTCATTGTAGAAAACATGCTGAGTCTAAAAAATATTGAGGGGAAGGAGTAAGAGAGAAAACAGGCATAGTTGTATCCCCTAAATATACCCAAATAAAGAACTATTAATATTTTGGCACATTTATTCCTTGTTTTCTTTCTCTACGCATTCTTGTAGACAATTGGAATGACTCTATATAAAGAAGTTCTAGCTTACTGTTCTCACTTAATACTACAGCATAAAATTTTCTTCATCTTGTTCAAATACTAAACACATTTTTAGAATGGAAACTATTTCATATTAATATGTACTTTTAAAACATGTAAAGCTCTTCTAGAATAATTTATTGTTGAACAAATAAGTTGTAGAATGTCAACCAACAAAAATAAAAGAAATATATATCCTTATACAAAATAAAAAATTAAACCCTCATACTAAAGATATTCTTTCAGCTTTGCCTGTTCTTAACTACTCTATGTGCATTTTCAAAATAGTGTTGTTGATAGTCAATAGTGGTAAGTCTCCCCACATGTCCAGCTTCCAGGTACAGAATGTGATGGTACTTGCTACTTAGCTTATGTTTGGGTTACAATTTATGCTTAGTTCTGGCCAGTGAGCTACAAGAATTCAAAAGCTTCTGTAGAGCCCATCAAATCTTTTGTTGTCTTCACCGTCACAATGGGCAGTAGTCTGATTGGAAGCTGTTCATTAGGAACGTGACACAGAGCAGAGCCCCAAGACAACTTTTGATGGATATGTAGAAAAGTAAGAAATAACATACACAGCATTGCTGTATTTAGGGTTATTTATTACAGCAGCATAACTTATCTGTACTGATGGGGCTGTATGTTAGTATACATGTAGGCATATATGCAGACATACACATACAGAGTGCCTATAGTGTGTACAGTCTGTAATCTTTTGGAGGCATCATTGTCAAGAAATATATTTATGGCTGGGGATTTATCTCAGTGGCTCCAGCGTCTGTCTTGCAAGCACAGGTCCCAAGTTCAGTCCCAGGTAACCACATACCATAATAACAGGCATGGTGGCTCACACCCACTAGTGATCAGCACCACACACCACAGTGTTGAATGTGGTGGCTCACCCCCTGTAATCTCAGCACTCAGGAGGCAGAGGCAGGAAGATTGCTGTGAGTCCAAGCTGGCCTGGACTGCATGGTGAGTTCGGAGCCATCCTGAACTACAAAACAAGACCCTGTCTCAAAATACTATACACACACACACACACACACACACACACACACGTATATACACACACCTATATGTATATATATGTATATGTATGTATATATACATATATGTATATATGTATACACATGTATATATACATACATGTATATAATGTGTATGTGTGTGTATATATACATGTGTGTATATGTATGTTGTTGGTTGGACATCTGTTATGTCTTGGTACTTTTCCAGATGTTGATGCTGAGTCCATAAAAATTTTTAAAAAACCTACCATCAACAGATTCTACTTACATGAATTTATTCATATATATTTATATATATTTTATTCATATATATTTATCTTATTATTTTCAACACCATCCTATTGTATTGTGTAGCTAATTTCTATTTATAAATATTCCGTTGTTGCCAGTTTATCTCTTGTTGAAAACAAGGCTCTAGCCTTGTGTAGTTATCAGCATGCACACATCTCAGATTCTGGGAATCCCAAGTGAACTTTTGGACATAACTTAGCTAGCCTTAAATTAAAACTGCTGTAACTGGCCATATGGATCATTTCTTTTTCCCCCTGTTATCCGTGCACTAAGCTTTTGGAGTAGTTGAGGATTTTTTTTTTAAGACACTTGCCCAGAATGGTATGACAGGGTCAAGGAACTTGAGCATTTTGAAGGTTATTGATACCTGTATGCATGACTGTCTTTTGCAGCCTCCTTTTAGGGCCCACGCTGGGCTCTCTGGTTGCTTTGCACATGAAGAGTAAGGGGTGTGTCATCCTGAAGGCTACTGGAAGGACCAGAAAAACCCAGCCAGACTTGCTCGGTTCGTGAAGGTGAGTAGACTGTTTTTCTGTTTCTTTTCTCTTTTTGTTTTAGCAGTTAGTATTTTGCTTGCTTTGCTTCCAGTTTCTTTCCTAGACATTGATCTATTTCTTTGTTTTTAAATGAAGTTGTTATAATAGACTCTATTTCATGTGTGACAAGATGCCCGCGCTGGCCTTGAACCCTGTGGACATCTCCAGTAAATTTTCAGTCTCGCTCTCCAAGATAACAGCTTTGTCTTCTTTTACCTTTGCCCTCGTCTTCCTGTAGGTCACCTACCACTGTCCTGAGTGTATTCTACTTTCCCCCTCGCTCCCTGCTTCCCATGGCACGGGGCAGACCGTGACACCACAGGTAGCTGTCGCCTGTGCACCACACTTCTGTCCCCAGCCTGCTCATGATGCTGTGCTTTCCCCCTTCCCTCTCTGCATCTCCGTTTGCATCAAGTGGCAGGCAGATTTTTATTATAGCAGAGGCTCCCCCTCTAAAGTGTCTGTTTTTCCTCTCTGGAGAGAAAATTTTAAAAGATTCAAGGAGCAACATCTTGCCAGATTTTCTAACCAATTTCCAGCCCCTCTGAATTGCAGTGGGCTGCAGCTACACCACCCTGCTGGAGCGTTTGCCCGGGGAATAAGGCCCGTAGTGAGCCAACACCCTGTGGAGCTGTTAAATTTTAGTGGTTTTTCTCTTTTTGTCCCCAGAGTTATAGGTAATATGATATTCAGAATCAGACTGAAACAATGGAATTTTGTCGTCTTACTGTATAGACAGTATTGGAACAGACAGAATCTCGACTGAAGAGTTGAGAGCATGTCTCCTATTTGGGACATCCCTTCATTCAATCTGTCAAAACCATCATATATATACTGTATGCCAAGTACTGTTTGGGGGGAAAAAGCAAAGGAACATGCCCTCATGAAGCGTCTGTTCTGGCAGAGAATTCACACAAACGTGTAAAAAACAGGATATTGATACTGATGGGGAGAAGGCTGTCAGAGGAGGCTGTCAGAGGAGGCCGGAGCATTATCAAACCAGATGGTCAGAGTAGCCCTCCTGAAATGGTAAAACTTGAGCAAAGCATTGAAGGAGGTGAGAACTTAGAAAACATCTGAGAGACGAACGTCCTGGTAGAGAGAAAAGCCCCAAGGGAGGAAGGAGAAATAAACATGCTGGGCTGGTCAAGGAGTAGCCAAGAGGTTGATGTGTGGCCTCTGATGGACAAAGAGGAGGAACAGACAAGGGTGTTCAGAGCACCTTCATAGAAAGTCTGTTTGTGCCGTCGTACAAGCTTCGACTTAGCTTCAAGGGAAACCAGAAGCCACTGCAAGGTGGACTTTTTGGCTTATTTGTTTTGTTTTGTTTTGTTGTTTTTTGTTTTGTTTTGTTTTGTTTTGTTTTTTTTTGAGACAGAGTCTTGCTCTTGCAGTTCAGGCAGGCCCTGAACTCATTGTGTAGCCCAGGCTAGCCTTGAGCTCAAGGCAATCCTCCTGCCTCTGCCTCTCAAGTGCTGAGGTTACAGGCATGAGCCACCACACCTGGCATTGTGATATGTGCTTAATCGGGGATCGAACTCAGGACCTTGAGCTTGCCAGGCAGACGCTGGAACCACTGAACTAAATCCCTGGCCCCACTGCAAGGTTTTGAGTAGAGAAGTAACGTGATTTGTCTTATATTTTGAAAGGTTTGCTCTGGCTGCTGTGTTGAGAACAACTAGAGAAAGGAAGGGAAAGAGGCCAGGAGCCCTGTGAAGAGGCAGTTGCCGAAATCCAGGCGAGAGCTGATGATGTTTCAAACCAGGATGCTAAAAGTAGAGATGGTAGTGAGAAGTGGTTGGATTCTAAATCTATTTTGAAAATTCAAGTAAAGTCAGCATGATTTTTGGATAGCTTATATCCAGCCCCCCCCAAAAAACCAAAAAAACAAAAAAAGATAGTTCTGAGAGTCCAGTGGAATGGAAGCAGCTATGGGGCATCCATGTCTGGGTGGAGTTTGTGAGTATCGGCAGTCTGCTGGACATCCACAGCAGATGTTAGCAGGTGTGGAGCAGGTGCATCTGGAACCCAGCCAAGGCGCCCGGGTTTGAGATCCATAAAGGGCTTAGTTTTTGCAGCCTCTATGGTTTAGGAGTTAAATTTACTGTTATTCAAAAGCATATTAGTCTCCTTTGAAAATCTGTCAATATTTCTAGATACCTATGAGCAATAGCAGTGGATATTCAGAATGGTGAACCTGTGATCCATAAGATCCTCCAAGAGCTTCAGTTCATCTACTGTTCATCTGCTAGGAGGACCTTTTGTTTTAGTTTATATTTGGTGCTTGAAAATCCCTTCACAGCAGATATGGACTTATTTTTAATTATATTTTTATTTTATACATACTAATCCTACGTATTTATGGCCTGTTGTGTGGCGATTCAGTATATAGATCACTGTGTATTGACCAGATCAGGGTCAGTGGCTGTTACCTCATCACTTTATTTTTTTGGTTGGGAACATTCAGAATTCACAGGGATATTTAACTTACCAATCCCTTCTCCAATGCTATCTACCTATCTGTATCTATCTATTTATCTATCTATCTATCTATCTATCTATCTATTTATCTATCTGTCTATATAAAGGAACCTATTTGAAACCAAATAGACTTGAGCTAGAATCTTGGTGCTGACACTTTTCCTCCATCAAGACTGACTTAAAATTTCCTAGTCCCATAACCTTCACCGTGACATCTTCACTGTAACCTTCACTGTCTCAGAGGATATCAAGGACAATTCTTTACTTGATCCTTGATAGTGATTATTACTGCTGTTTATGTATTGTGTGTAAGGCAGATGCCTGCTAAACCTATCTGTTCCACTTGCTCCTCCTTATGCACCAACAGAATGCTGTGCACATAGTAGGTGCTCAGTAATTGTTTGCTGAGTCATCACTTAGACCATCGCCAGAGTTGAGAGCTTCTTTCCGTCCCGACTCTCCTGCTTTCTATATCTTTGTTTCCATGGCCTGTATCATTAGGTGGTATGACATGTTTATCTGTTTGTATCCTACCCCTCCCATGAAATATAAATTCCAAGAACTTAAAACCAGTATTTATTCCATACTTTTATGTTTTGTGCTTAGTACAATTTCTGGTCTTAGTACAGTTTCATCTTACTAGTTATTGAGCAAATGAGGAAGTGAATAACTGATATATGTAAACAAGCCAAATTTATTATTTTCCATACAACGTGAAACCTCAGAGACCACAAGCCAAGTTATGTAACAAATCTGCCATCCCAAAGACGTCGGACATGATGCTATTTCCAGCAGTCAGGGTTTTACAAATTAATTGATTTTTTTCAGGTTCAGTGTGAGCTTCAACCATTGGAAGATCCTATAATATTCTTTGAATTAGTCTCAAATAGGAGTTAACACTCGGATAAGCGCTGTGTTCTTACCAGGCTTCTACACTGGTAGCATTTCAGGGTGCCCATGTGGCTTTCATGGGGACCAGTTTGATGAGGCCCTCTTGCTTCCCTCCCAGCTCACTGGAGAAAACTGGAGACCTGCCCTTCAGTGAGGTCACCTCCTTTCACATCAGCAGCTCCTGCCAGGCCTATAGAATCAAGCGATTGCCTTGTCCCGGCCCCGGGGTGCCCCCCACCCCTGCAGCAGTGATATTTAATAACATGAGGAATACAAAGACCGGCTGGGTGACTCACCATGGTGAGTGACCCGCCAAACTGAATCTTCTTCATAACCAAAGGCCTTGAAATACAGGAGCAAGAACGCATTCCTTTAATTTCCAGTTTTAATGGGCAGGCTATGCATTCTCCAGGGACGATGCTCGCTTTGTCTTCCTCCTACTGGCTGTCCTAAAACACTTCCACATGTTTCAGTCTGAGTTACCTCTGAAATGGTTCTTAACCCAGGTTTCTGCAACCTTCAGGTCTCTGTACATCACCTTCTCTAGCATTTTTGCCCTCTCTGAATTTTTTTTCTCTATTATGTCTTATTTTCTTGCTTTCTTCCCCGTAGCCCATTTTTGTTGCTCAGACACTTCTGCTTAAAAGAAAAGAAAATATCTCTCTGCCCGTGGTTCTGGTAAACTAATATTTCCTGCCACAGAGAGACATGGGTAAAATTAAAGGGGGAGACAAAAAGTATCTGTGTGTATCGGCATAAGCGCCTGCTGTCGGCTAAGAACCCTTCAGCTTGCGACCTGGGAGAGAGAGTGCCAAAAGGAGGCGGTAAAGAGAGAGTAAACACCGGTGGTAGCTTTTGCTTGGAAGTGTTGAGGTGAAGTGATAAGATGAGGGGCCCGTTTCTGATGATCAGTTGTGTATCATGATCACGTTGGTGGTTACCTGGTGCCACTCACAGAGTAAACTGCAATGAACTGGAGACGCGGGGCCAGGGAGAGCCTGACTGATGGGATATGAATAAAATCTGTGGTTAAGAGTGGTGTGCCAAGGTCAGCTCCCTGATTCTGATATGCCACTGCCGTTATATAATATGTCACCCGTGAGCTGGGGGAAGGATATGTAAGACTTTTGGCATTATATTTGTAGCAACTTCCTATGGGTCCATATGATTTTGAAATAAAAAAGAGAGGAACACTGCTTCCCCTGTGAGGCCTGCATCTGCACATCACCAAAAATCAACATGTGCACTGTTCTCTTTGCACAAAAATTGGCTGATTATTTTGCAGAGATAAACACTTCAAGCTGTGGGCCCCACAAGGATAGCAAATAGCATTCCCTGAGTTACAATACACCACAGTGGTCAGGAGTCTGTTCTGAGTTTGCAGTGTATCTCACATTCATTCCACTAGCAGAACAACATTGCACAACAGCCTTTACCTCCTAGAGCCTATGATTGTTGGGCAAAAAGCAAAAATAATGAGTATGATGCTCTTTTCATACAGCTTGTAAAGGACTGTATGAAATAATTCAGGTAAAGAACCTAGCATACTGCATCATTTATGTTATCTTCTTTGTTGTCTGCTTTTCCATATTCTTTTTATTTTTCAATTGAATTCTTTACTGATACATTTTATTTTATTTATTTATTTATTTTAGGTTTTTTTTGAGACAGGGTCTCGCTTTGTAGTTCAGGCTGGCCCTGAGCTCAGCCTCCAACTCACATCACAGCAATCCTCCTGCCTCTGCCTCCCGAGTGCTGGGATTACAGGCGTGAGCCACCACGCCCGGCACTGTGGTATGTGGTACTGGTTGTTGCTGGGCGTGAGTCTCCACACCCAAATGGTATATGGTTAACTGGGGATCGAACCCAGGTCCTTGCGCTTGCAAGACAAGCGCCAGAGCCACTGAGCCAAATCCCCGGCCCCTACTGGTACATTTTATATACATGTCACGATCACACTCAATATTGGGAATTTGTACCAGTATATGTTATGAGTTAATTCTCATTTTTACCCATTTCCTACCCCACCTTATATCCCCCTTCCTCCCATTTTCCATATTCTTACTCTTATTATTGTCATCATTTTATTGGACTGTCTGCCAAAACAATATGATCAAGTTCTAATCCCTAGTATCTGTAGATATGACTTTAATGGGAAACAGGAACTTTGCAGAGGTAATTAAATCAAGATGAGGGCAGACTGGATTGGAGTATGACCAGTGGGTGTCTTTATAGGAGAGAGGAGAAGGTGATTTGGAGACAAGGACAAAGGGAAGACACACAGGAAAGTCAGTTGGGATGATGAAAGAGAAGTAGCTAGTCCTTAACAACATAGGAAGATGCAGCAAGAAGGTGCTGCCTGTGAACTGGAAAGCAAGCCTTCATGAGACTCGGAACCTGCCAGTGCCTCGACCTTGGACTCGCCATTATCCAGAAAACGAGACCTCTGTTGAGAAATATACTTCAGTTGTCTATAAAATCAGTGTATGACGTTTTGGTACAGTGGCCCAAGTAGACAAAGGCACACAGAGAGTAAATAAATAACTGGTTCTAAGTTAGAGATTAAAAAGTGATGTCACATGTGGAATTAGAACTCAGTTCTCTCTATTACTGTCTTGAAAACAATAATCACTGAATCATAGGATTTGAATTGCCAAGTTCTCAGAGCCGATCTAATCTAAACTCTTTCTCAAGAAACTGAGGAATGACGGAAGTAATTTTCTAAAGCCACAAAGCAAACTACTTTATTTTTCCAAGATCAAATTACCCAGAAATGCATGTAAAATAATGGATTATGCTGCCCCTAGTGGTAGAGATCTGTGATTTACACCACCATAGCACAGGTAAATACATAATTTTTTTTTTAAAACATGGTTTATTATATGGCACGAATATTTCTCAGGGTAGACTTCTTAACAGAAATAATAATCCACCCACTGTAAAGCTTCTCAGAGGGAGAGTAAGGTTAATTTCTTAATATATTAGATTTAAGTTTATGATTACTGTAACTTTGTGGTGGAACATTAATCACTGGTAGCATAATATTTCTTTTAGCTGGTTTATATATTTATATATATTTTTGCTGGGTTAAAGCAATATTATTGCATATTTAGAAGTAATAATTTTCTATTGGATTTTAATGTACAGCAAAATATACTTAAATGAACCAAAAGTAATATTTCTCCCAACAAAAACTATTTTAAAACCACTTTCAGGGCATGTACAATGAAACATATTTAGAGTTCCCCCAAAAGATGTAATTATAGATTTGAGATACTTCTTATATACCCACATAGCTTATGTGCCAGCAAAGATATTCGTAACCCAGAAAAAACTGTTTTAAGAATGTCTCAATGGGAATCTTTTGTTGTTTTTCTTTTGCATCATCTCACCCTTAGCTTCTTAGCCAATGCTTATATAAATTTCAGCAGAGTGGATTGGAAAACAAGTACTTAAACCCAGACTCAGAGGTGCCGTTAATCCAGACATACCTAAAGTGATCTACTTTTGGGGGAATGCAAGAATAGAACAGATATAAGGAATTACTTTGCTGGAAAATCAGAAAGTATTCATTATCTCTGGTCCTTCCAGTGAAAACAAGTTTATTAAGGCTGTGAGATCACGTATTTGGCAAATAGCTTCAGAGATGAGCACATCTAGTTCGCATCAAATCCACAGGAAGATGCACTTGGGCCAAAGGGAAGGAAAGAACCATTTTCATGTTGATACTGTCACTTTTATCTTTCTTCAAGAAGAGGAAGGCTGAGGAAACTAACATTTATATGCCAGGCAAGTACTTTAAATACTTCATTTAAAAAATCCTAACATTGCATTTGAGAAAGATGCCAACTCTGAAGCTCAGAGAGGCTCGTTTCCCCATGGTTTCATCTTGTTAAATAGTATTTATTGAGTTGAGTACTCACTCTGTGCCAAGACTTTATGGCTTATGTGTATTATTTCACTTAACCTTCACAACCTGGATAGCATCATTCAATCTCACAGATGAAGAAAGTGAAGCTGGAAAAATGCTGATACTTGTAGAGTTTGCAGGGCCCTGTAGATAAATACTTTGGAGACAATTGAAAATCAAGAGACAACTATTGGAAACACTGAGCTTGAACTGTCATGTAGAAAACTGGTGGTCAAGGGCAATGCACAAGTAACTTGATGCCATTTATAAAATTTTAAAATTGAGTTGCTAGGAGAATCGCACACCATTCCACAAGCATTTTCTGTGCACCCATTAAGTAGGTATTTGGCTCAGGGGTGATGTAGTGGGTTGTGTACAAGGTTGTAGACTCCTCCTACCCTTTAGTTATACCTCTTTGTGATGTGGCTTCCTCCTTCCGCAGTACAAGTTCAATGTCATAAGTCTAAGCAGAACAAATAGAATTTGTATGCAGAAATAGAGTAGAACACAATCCACATGACTCTGAAGCCCAGATGTTTGTCTACCAGACAGTCTTATTCTTATTCCTTTTCTCTCTTTCTTTTTTTGTTTCTCTAGAGAGATAACAGGAAAATAGCGAAGTCTTTTTTTTCTATGTGGTACTGGGGATCGAAAAAAAAAAAATAGGGAAATCTTAGAAAAACAGTATCAGTTGGTCCTGGGGAATTAGTTCAGTGGCATTACAACTGACCTCACAAGTGCAAGGTCTTGAGTTCAATCCCCAGTTCAAAAAGAAGTTCAAGCCCAGCCTGGGCAATTTAGTGACTTAGCAAGATCATATCCTGGGGGGAGGGGGGATGCTGAGAACTGGGGATTTACCTCAGGATGAAGGTTCTGGACTCAATTCCCTGTACTGCAAAACAAAATAAAAGTCCTTCATCTAAAGTTTGATTGCTTATAGAGATTTCTGACTACTGTTATTAACTGGCTAACTAAGGTCTTTTTATGTTAATCCTCAGAAATGGAAATCAATTGAAAAGTAGTTCTTTGCTTGACTTAGTAACAGTGATCAAGACTCTTAACTGCAAGGGACAGGAATCCAGTCCCAATCTGCTTTAATAGAAGGTTGTAGGGAGCAGGGAAAGGGGGTGTTAACAGAACCTCTGCAGTTAAATCCTAGTCTCATGTGAATCTGACAGCACAGGATGATTAATTAATCTATAGACAGAGGTGGAACTTTGAGAAGAAGCTGAGCTTGGGCCTGATCCATGCTGCTCTGGACAGCAAAGACAAAAGACTTCAATTTGCCAAACTTTTATTCAGTACATCTAGAGTCACAAAATGTAATCCAGGGGAGGGCAAATGCTGGCAGTAGTCCTAGAACAATGAGGAGTTATTTTTTAGTTGATTTTATTGGTATATTTTATATTTACATTATGATCATATTCAACATTGAGAGTTTGTACCAGTACCTGACACATCTTGATTCTCATAACAACGGGGAATTATGTAGCTGAAGGTCTAGAATGTCTTCAACTGGTGTAATCCTGCCCCAGAGCATCACACTGTTGCAGCAATTGGGGCCTTTGTTGTAAATGGAGGTGAAGACAAAGTTGTGTGCAGACATACACTAGCCAGCCTGTAGGCAAAAACACTAGCCTTAATCATAGCTGTGAAATCATTCTGAAATAATTTTTCTGCAGAAATTTTCCCAAAGAAAGGTTACATGCATTAGAGCGATTCTTGAGTGTTGTGCAAAGGAGAAAAAAGTTTGAATCAAAGTGGGCAAATTGGAGGACAGAGGCTGCTGCTATGCCCCCATCGGAAGGGGTCGAGAAGCAGGATCTGCTGAAAACTGTTTGGCTTTCCCTAACAGCCTAGGACATGTTCACATATTAGTTTTCCTCTTGCTGCAGTGACAAGTTCCATACTCCTAGTGACCTAAAGCCAGACAAGTATCTTCTTTTATGGCTTTAGAGTCCTGAGTCTGAAACAATTCTCCCTGGGCTAAAATCCAGGTGTCCGGGCAGGTTGGGGGATATCCCATGAGGAGGCTCTGTGAGAGAATCCATTTCCTTGCCCATTCTCCATTTTGGAGGCCCCAGCATTCCTTGGCTTTTGTACCTTTGTCTTCCATCTTTCACTCCAAACCACCAGTTCTGTATCACTTGTGTTCTTTCATTTCTCACATCTTCGTCTGATTCTCCTTTTCGGCTTCCCTCTTCCATTCTTACTCCGTTTTAAAGTCAAATAATTAGTAACCTCAATGTCATCCATAAACGTAATTCCCTTTTGCCTTATATCATACATAACATTCTGTAATTAGATCTGGACATTTTTTGGGGTATGTTATCCTGCCTCCCATAGAGGGATACACTAATATGCAATTCTAACCACAATGGGTGAGGGTTAAATGTACAAAAGGAAATTGAAAGTTTACAAATGAGTGTCAGAAATGCAGAGACAGAGAGGATTCAGGGCAGAGATAATCATAGATATAATTATAGATAGCTGTCTGCTGCAGATTATTACTGACATAAAATCTATTTTTGATGACTCTGACACTTGATCTTGATTGTTAACTTTCTTGACTTGGTTTACTTGCTTATAAAGCATATCTCTGGGTGGCTCATAGGGATATAACCTCAGAGTCTCTATCTGGTCTCTAGGTCCTTCATTTCTGGCACTTTCCCCCTGGTCTCTGCTTCCTGGAAGCTATGAGTTGAGCTCTTTCTGCTGCCACACCTTCCTGCCATCATGATTCTGTTTTGGAGCCAGCTGACCATGGACTGTAACTTCCAAAACCCTGAGCTAAAATAAACCTTCCATCCTTTATGTTGTGTGTGTCAAATATTTTACTCTGGCAATGAAAAGCTAATATAATGATACATGTTCTTTTGGTGTCCAGAGATAAGCCTATGATTACCATCACCTGGAAGTCCTAAAGACCATCACCTATAGTCCTAATTGCTGCCTAAATTGTTCTCTGGTTGTTTTTCATTTTCTTATAAAAGTGTAGGATTCATAAAAATTCTTATCTGAGAGCACTAGTGCATTGAAATTTTATTCTACTATGTTGAAGAAAGCCAGACCTCCTCAGAATAAATGATAGTCAGACTTTCCCTCAGTTCAAGGCATTAAACTTGCTTTCATCTTTTATTAAGGTGGCATCAAAACTTGGTAAAATACTTTGTATAAATTCTGAGCTTCTATTGCTGTGGAGGCCTCCTCCCCTAACTTATTTCATTCCCAGGTAACTATGATTTATATTTAGTGTGCATATTTTTCCAGTTCTTTCTTGCACATTCATATGTGGGACTATATTATACATTTTTATTTCCTTTCTAAATCATATAACAATGGTCTCTGAAAAATACTGTCAGGCCGTATAATTCCACCTCATCTTTAAAAAGCTTTGATCTTTGCAAGATCTTTCAGATATTTTGGGAGAAATCATAGGTTCCAGTTGCAAAATTTCAGAACTTTTCAGTGTTGGCAAGTAATTTGAGAACTTTGCCTAACAGTGCAGAGTCTTCCCTGGATATACCTGGAGGTGTGATAAGTTCTGCAGACCGCTAAGTCTGAGAGCTCTCAAAGGTTGTTCTTAGCTACCTAGCCTGTGTGCATGGCATCGGTGGAATCTACCAACATTTCGGATAGGGATGAAAGAGAGGCACAGACTCAGCTGTGGCAGCACCATTTTTGTTTGCTGTTAACCACTTCTCTCCTAAGCATGCTAAGGGATTGTACTCCTTATTTTCCTTCTCATGGTAGGGACGTGTGATTAGGTCTGGCAGCGGGCCGTGGGCAGAAGAGACACATGCCACTACCAGGCTGGAGCATTTATTTTTATTTATTTGGTTCTTTGAGACAGGATTTGGCCAGGCAGTTCAGGTTGGCCTTGAACTCACTACATAGCCCAGGCTGGCTTCCAAATCCTGACAGTCCTCCGAGCTCACCCTCCTGAGTGCTGAGATGACAGGCATGCACCACCATGCCTGGTTAAGGCTGGAGCATTTCATTCCTGATGGGAAACCTTCTGGTCCTGTTCTTTCTCTAGCCATCATGGAAACAAATCCTAAAATGGAGCTTCCAGCATCCTGGTCTGTGAGTGATGATTTTAAATGGATCCTTTCTAATACTCCCACTGGTTTTCTGTATGACTGAGAAAGCCAGCCTTTGTTGTTTTATGATTCTGAGGTCCTGTGGCATTTAAAATATTTTAATGTAATATAAAATGGCCTATCCTGGCTGAGACAGGATATATTAGTTTTAGCTTACTATGTAATAAATTTCCAAGAACGTAGCAGTGTAATATCAGTTTAAAAGACCCTTGCATTTTCTCACCATCCTGTAGGTCACGAGTCCTGCTTGGCTGAGGTCTCTACTGAAGAAAGCAAGGTTGAAATCAGGGCATCTACCTGGCTGCACCCTAGTCTCAGGTCATCTGGGGAAGGATGCCCTTCCTTGCTGACTTAGGTCACTGGCAGAATTTTATTTCTTTGTGGTTGTAGGACTCAGGGTCCTCCTGTGTTGCAAATTGTTGGCAAGGGACCATACTCAGCCTTTGGAGTCTGTTTCCAGGTTCTGGTGGGAGCCCCTCCTCCTCAGAATCAAGAACCATCATGCTGCAAGTCTCTCTGACTTTCTCTTCTGCAAACTGTCAGAAAGCCAGGCATGGTGGCTCATGCCTGTAATCCTGACACTCAGGAAAGAGGCTAAGGCAGGAGGATTGCTATGAGTTTGAGGCCAGATTGGACTACATAATGAGTTCAAGGACAGCCTGAACTACATAACAAGATCCTGTTCCAAAAAACAAAAACAAAGAAAAACAAGTTGGCAAAAACTTCTTGATTTTAAGGGTCATGTGATTATAGTTAGTATACTATTCTCAGCTCACTCCTATCAAGGCCAGCTCTGCCACCTGTCACAACTTAATTATGGGAGTTAATCCCATCATTTTATGGGATCATAAATGATCATCCCATCATTTATGGAGATTATAGGCTGGATACCCCAGTGAGGCACAAGATCTTGGGGGCCACATTAAGGTTCTAACACATGAGAAGAAAGTAAGAAAGAGGGTAAGGTGAGCAAGATGGATTACTTACTTTTCTATTTCTGCATAGAGAAGAAACTATACACTTATCTCTTCTTTAGTGACTGTGATTTCTTCCTGAAAACCTTGCTGCTAAGTAAAATGTAATTCTAAATGGGAATTTTTTTTCATTAGTCTTAATGGGCAAATTATGACTTTTTAGTTTAACCTATAATATCTTCATATTTGCTTAAGATAGAAAAGTATAGCAATTAAACAATGAAAACACATTTATATAAGTGATAAATAAAACATGCACAATAAATAAATAAATATAGTTTGTATAGCAGGTATAGATCGAAGGAGCTGTATTGTTCTTGTGGAAAGAGAAAGGGGAGACTTCACTGGAGGAGGTAGGCAGTGGCCAAGGGAACCATTCACTAAAAGGTACCAAAGAATTTTTTTTTTTTTTGAGACAGGGTCTCACTTTGTAGTTCAGGCTGGCCCTGAGCTCAGCCTCCAACTCACATCACAGCAATCCTCCTGCCTCTGCCTCCCGAGTGCTGGGATTACAGGCATGAGCCACAACGCCCGGCACTGTGCTATGTGGTACTGACTGCTGCTGAGTGAGCAGCGTGAATCTCCACACCCAGTACTGTATGTGGTTACCAGGGAATCGAACCTGGGCCCTTGCGCTTGCAAGACAGGCGCCGGAACCACTGAGCTAACTCCCTGGCCCCCAAAGAATTTTTTTGTGCCATTTTCTTTAGTAATTCCTGGACCACTTGGAAGAACTGGTTTGCTTATTTTACACTCATACTGTGCGTGCATACACATTTGTACACACATGTACACACGTGCATATACACACATGCACACATGCATGTACACACTATGGCAGAGCTCAGAAGAACACGTTGAGGAGGAAACCAGCTTAAATGTGTCAGGAACACAATATGGGACTTGTGCAAAATACACAGGAGAGCTATAGTAACATTTTATCTCCATCTCCTCCCGGGTGTAGGTTTATGAGCAGATCTATTTACCTCCCTCAGATACAGCTTACAATTCGAATATGTTCCATACTGTATTTTCTGACATAATAATTGTGTGGGTTAAATCGGAGAGTGTCTTTGCCTGAAGCGGTAGTGTCAAACTATTACCTCTTATAGCATGTTTATTTATTTAATGTGTTTTTGGACAAAAACAACTGTTAAAAGACTTGCCCAAGAAGTAGTTCATTTTTAAAAAGCTGTGATGACAGAAAAACTGATTGAATAGGCAGAATTTGAGTAGAACCCCAGGGTGCATGACTTATGGATTCTCTGAAACAGAGAACAATTGGAGGCTTTGGCTTCTTGTTCATAGTTTAAAAAAATTTTTTTTTTTGCTTCGTCATAGAAAAATTGAAAACAAACAAGGAAAAATATTGTAAGGGAGAACATTTGCGGTTCAATTAAATCAGAACAATCTATTTGAGATGATCATTAACTAGGCATTTCTGGAAGAAGCAAGCTTAAGAAATTTGTAAGACGGCTGGGGATTTAGCTCAGTGGTTCCAGCATCTGCCTGACAAGTGCAAGGTCCTGAGTTCTGTTCTCAATACTACACACCACAGTGCCGGATGTGGTGGCTCGAGACTGTCATCCCAGCACATGGGAGGCAGAGGTACAAAGATTGCTGCGAGTTCGAGGCTAGACTGGACTATGTGTTAAGTTCAGGGACAGTCTGAAGTACGAAGTATGATCCTGTCTCAAAAAAAACAAAAAAAACAAAAAAAAAAAAACTAAAGAAAAAGAAAAAAAATGATAGGAGTCTAAAGTGAATAATGTTTGGCTTTTATAAATTTTACTTACTTGTTAAATTAAAGAAAATTCAAAGTTAAATGTTACTGTCATATTTCAGGGTGATATTTCCTGTGCCACAAAAATATGAGAAAGAACTTTCAAAAATAAGCACAAAGCAATCATGATATTCTATGCTTTCCTTTAAAACATCTTTTAAGTTTTATTTCTGTTATGTTTATGTTATTATGATATCACTACTTGATAAATAACAGGTAAGGTACATTTTTAGGGTTTTGAATGCACCAGGAAAGTTGTGAGCCTCAGCTTTTCTTCTACTGTCTCAAGTTGGTTTTGTTTGAAATCCTTTGTTGTAAGTTTTTCTTTGCCTAAAATGGGCAAAATAATATTTTTAGTAAAATCATTTGACAGTATAAGAGGAGAAAATACAGCGGTGAGTAAATATTACATAAAACTAATACACTTAATATAATGTTTAAAAAATTTGGTGTGTCCTACATACATCTATAATCCAAAAGCTACTTATTTTGCCTTAATTCTTATTTTTGAGGGGATGCTTAGGGCTGGGCATGGAACTCAGGCCTTGGGCCTACCAAGTACATGCTTTACCAGAGAGCCACACGTTTAGCCTCACTCATTACTTCTTCTTTTTTTTTTTTGTGGTTCAGGCTGGCCCCGAGCTCAGCCTCCAACTCACATCACAGCAATCCTCCTGCCTCTGCCTCACGAGTGTTGGGATTACAGGTGTGAGCCACCACGCCCGGCACTGTGGTATGTGGTACTGGTTGTTGCTGGGCGTGAGTCCCCACGCCCAGTATTGTATGTGGTGTACCGGGATCGAACCCGGGCCCTTGCGCTTGCAAGACAGGCGCCAGAACCACTGAGCTAAATCCCCAGCCCTACTTCTTAATTGCCTTGTTAAGATATGGTCTGTATGTAGTGGTCCTCGGCGTCGGGGTGGTCACCATGTAGACTCAGGGGAGCGTTTTGAGAGCTTTTCTGCCTTTAATGTAAGATACAGTCACTTATATAGTAAATGGTAGAGGGCATAAACATATGAGTGGGTGTCAGTGGAGGATTGGTTGAAGCATGCTCAGAGGCGGATTGAAGAGGCAGTCCTGCTTTTGGCCTAGATGGAGTTAGGATGAGGAGGAGTCACGATGAGGGGGAGTCGTGATGAGGTGGAGTCAGGATGAGCGAGCATGGCTGAACTTTAGTGAAAGACTGGCTTTCACGTACAGTTTGTATATTATATTCATGGAGTCCAGAGGGTCGTTCTCTTGACCTCTTATTCACAGCCCAATGTAGTTTCTACCTGGATGAATGATGGACAAAGTGACAGACAGGTCAGTGTTTGATTTCAGTAAGTATTAAATCTCGTTGCTTACCAGAAACTGAGGTCAATGTTGGTTGTTGCAGGAAAAACTCCATGATGGATTCCCTTTGAACAATCTATATATTTATGAGTATGGCCTAAGTAATATGATTCTCCTAAAATGTTATGAGCTGAAATACATATTGATAGTTGTTTTAGGACTATTTCCTCCAGAGCTATGGCAAATGGGAAGAGATACTATGGTAAAACAATATAATAGCATAGAGCTTAGCTGCAAGAAAGGCCTAACAACACTGGCTTAAACAAGAGAAGTGTATTCTCTTCTTTCATAAATGAGGTTTAGAGGAGGTGGGGGTGGGGTGTGGCTATGCTGTGGTTTCTGATAGGCTCAGACTCGTCCCATCCTCATTTAAGACTTTCACCTCATTGTCCAAAATGGCTGCTGTTGCTCCATCCAGCAGGAGGAAGGGAGGGTGGAAGAAGACACAAAAATGTACTCGACAACGATCTTTTAGTTTTCTTCGGGCTAGGGATTTAGCTCAATGGTTCTGGCATCTGCCGGGCAAGTGCAAGGCCCTAAGTTTGATCCCTAGTATCACATACCACAATACCAGGTGTGGTGGCTCACACCTGTAATCCTAGAACTTGGGAGGCAGAGGCAGGGGGATTGCTGAGAGTTTGAGGCTAGCCTGGGCTACATAGTGAGTTCAGGGCCAGCCTGAACTACAAAGTGAGACCCTGTCTCAGACAAAAAAATAGTTTTTTTGGAAGTTGTTAGCAGTTTCTTCCTCTAAATTAGTAACATTATTTAATTATACATTCAAACCTAATGGCTAGGGTGTCAGATGTATGATTTTTATTCTAGGTTTCTATGTGCCCTAGTAAAAGAGGAGAAGAGATCTTTGTCTCTGTCAGTAGTAGAAAGAACCTGGTCTTTGAAGTTAGCTACAAATTTGCCATCAGTATTGGATAGATAGTAGATAGTCCATTTTATTACCTGTACCTCATTTACTAACTATAGTCTTTTAGTAACTATAAAAGTCCACTTAAGATTCTATTTTAAAATCTGAAAACAAGTATGTCTGCATAACTGTTAATAGCTGTTTGGTCTGCTTTGCTAACTTCTGCAAAGTACATTTATAAATAATAAGGCTAGGGCTGGGGATTTAGCTCAGTGGTTCTGGTGCCTGCCTGACAGGTGCAAGATCCTGAGTTTAATTCCCAGTACTGCATAAAAAAAATAATAATAAGACTGAATCCTGACACATACACCTTCAAAGAGATCTTCTACTTACTTCCAACAAATCTAAATATCTTTGGAGACAACTCTTTTTTGTTTGTTTGTTTTTTGAGACAGGGTCTCACTTTGTATTTTAGGCTGGCCCTGAGCTCAGCCTCGAACTCACATCACAGCAATCCTCCTGCCTGTGCCTCCCAAGTGCTGAGATTACAGGTGTGAGCCACCACACCTGGCACTGTGGTATATGGTACTGATTGCTGGTGGGTGTGAGTCACCAAGCCCCGTATTGTATGTGGTTACCAGGGATTGAACCTGGGCCCTTGCATGCCAGAACCACTGAGCTAAATCCCCAGCCCTGGAAACAACTCTTTAACAGACTTTTTTCAAAGTCACTTGAATCCCATTTCCTTAGAATCTAACGCTTAACGCAGAGTATTTGTATAGGAAATTTGGACTGAAAGAATGAACACATTTAGACATTTTCATAAACTCTAGTAAACAACCATATAAGTATTGACTGGATGAAAAATTTAAAAATAACTGAAGTTTATTTTTATGTTATTTTTTTGTTCTCTATTTTATTTTGTTATGCTTTGTTTTAAAAAATAATATTGAGCAAGTGCAGACTCTGGTCTCACCGGCCATTGAGATGTAGAAAGAGATAAATAAACATGGTCTCCAATTTACTGGAGTTAGTTTGTAGCTGAGGGAAAAGACTCCTTTTTCCTCAATTTAAGGATGCAACATATCCATTCAAACTCTGAAAGAGTTTTGTCTGATTGAAAAATAAAATCTATCTTTGAGTGATTTTTTTTTTTTTCCTATGGATGTTCTGCATGGAATAATGATTCTTTACCAAAGCACAGCTTGATTGTAGCATTTCAGTTATGCTAGGAAAGCTAGTTGCTGTTGGATCTATCCATCTCCCATTCATCTGTTCAAACAGTACTTATCAAATGTTATTTACAATGATGAACAAGTTTGGTTTGTTCCCTTATAAGGCTCATAGTACATGGTAAGGGAAAGCAAGCAATCGGTGGGTTATAGCACACAGTGGGGGCGCCATCTTGGATGGATGGCTCAAGTTAATGGCTGCTACACTGACCAATTCTTAGATGTTGTTTGATCATGTGCTCCAGAAGATGTGAGTCTTCTTTCCAGTTGCCAGAAATGAATTTCAACTAGTCAAAGTACATACTGCTAACTCTACTCTCACTTATCTATCACCATGCTAGCTTTGTGCTTTAATCCTGGCTGAGAACTTTCAGGAGAGATGTCTGCAGAGGAAATTCTGAGGAGGTTTTCCTGACTTTCAGAAGGGACTCAAGAATGGATCATTCTTTCAACTGTACTTTGGGCTGTAGGTGTGAGGACTTGATCGTGGCAAGCTGTGGTTACCATGTTGCTTCCCAGTAGAGACAAGTATGAGGATGAAAGCCACCACACTAAGAGTAGTAGAAGGGAAATAGTGGAAAGACGTGGGTTCCTGAGAAGATTGTTATGCTGCTGAATAAAAGATCTTGGAAATTCTGATTCTTTGAGTTTTTATCATAAAATATACTTTCTTTCTTTCTTTTTTGAGACAAGGTCTCACTTTGTGTTTCAGGCTGGCCCTGAGCTCAGCTTCAAACTCATGTCACAACAATCCTCCTGCCTCTGCCTCCCAGGTGCTGGGATTACAGGCATGAGCCACCACGCCCGGCACTGTGGTATGTGGTACTGATTGCTGCTGGGGTGAGTCTCCACACCCAGTATTGTTATGTGGTTACCAGGGATCAAACCCAGGCCCTAGCGCTTGCAAGACAGGTGCCGGAACCACTGAGCTATATCCCCGGCCCAAAATATACTTTCTTATATATGCTCCTTTTAGTTGTGCTTTTTTCCTTATTTGGAGTCCCAGAAATCCAGACTGATACGATGAATAGTCATGCATTTGGGGCTTAAACCCAACCTCTACTGCAGTGAAGTTAGTGAAGGCTCTCTGAGGGAGAAAACACCCAAAACCCAGATTGGGAAGTATAAAATGAGTGAACAAGGGCCAACGGCCAGCAAAGGGCTTCTCAGGGGAGGGAACCACACACACAAAGGTGTGATGGTAAATAGACATTGTCATGCTTGTGGAAAGAGTTAAAGAAAGGAAAAACTCTGTGGATGGTACTGGGGTGGTAATCAAGTCCCAGATTACAAGGAATATCATATATATTGCTGAGAAATCTGCCATAAAGGAAACTGAAGGCTAACATGGAATTTGAAGATCACAATTCAATAATGATGAACAATTTCATCAGTTTGCAGAGTTGTATGGTTTTGATGTGCTTTTATACCATCACCCTCACTGTGTATTTAATCTATTCATGCTTAATGCTATTACGGGTATAGTTGGATTTACATTTCCTACTTTACTTTTTAAAAAATCTTCCCTTCTCTGTATTTCTCCTTTAGTTTTGGGGGGCAAATATTTTATGTGGTATTTTAATTTCTTTCATGATTTTTTCATTATTTGTTATTGTTTCCTTAGGAGCTGCTTTAAGGCTTAAAATATACATCTTAACTAATCAGAATCAACTAAAGATTTGTAAAACATTAGTCTATAAAAATTATATAAAAATTAATTTCTATATAGAAATATGACTCCTAGATAGCTTTGTTCCCTGTTTCTCCTTTTTGTGATAGTTAGAGGGGAGGTAAGAAGATAGATCAGGGCTGGGGATTTAGCTTGTGGTTCCGGTGCCTGTCTTGCAAGTGCAAGGGCCAGGGTTCGATTCCCCAGTAACCACATACAGTACTGGGCGTGAAGACTCAGCCCAGCAGCAATCAGTACCACATACCACAGTGCCGGGCGTGGTGGCTCATGCCTGCAATCCCAGCACTCGGGAAGCTGAGGCAGGAGGATTGCTGTGATGTGAGTTGGAGGCTGAGCTCAGGGCCAGCCTGAACTACAAAGCGAGACCCTGTCTCAAAAAAAAAAAAAAAAAAAGAACATAGATCAGATGAGATGATGCTCTAAACTCTGGCAACAAAAGATGGAAATGAAGCCCACAGTTGCGGGCCTATTTTGAATTAACCTTGCTTGTTTATTGGCGTCAGTGTGGAACCCAGACGGGATATAAGCCACAGCAGAATCTTAATTCCAATCTCCCTGACCCTAAGTTCAAATATGTATCTGTAACAATATCCTGTAGAAACTTTTTTTCCTTTGAAAAAGGTTCTCATAAATGGAATGAAAAACACAGTAGTATGGACAGAGCTGGCATTTATTGTTGGCTATAAAATGTTGGCTGTCCAGCTCCTAGTTTTCAGTCCTCCTTGGCAGCAATGACTTCCTGTTGGAAACTTACAATCTCAGAGAGCCTTCCAGGTTTGTTTTGAACAAAGCTAATCCTTCTTCTGGGTTTGGGAAAACATGTGACCTAACCCATGAGAGCTGTCCATGCACCTGGCTGAAATGTTTGGGTCCCAGGGAAAATCACCCAGTGCTTGTCCACTGACTCAAAGTGCAGTGCTGTGGGGAGAGAAGGAGCCTGCATTCTCCTTACTGCTAACTTTGGATCTGGGATGATTGTGAGGTCATAGCAATAGGAGTCATTTTGGTACCAAAAGAAAAAACTAGAGCCAAGAGATTGAGGAAAGCCTAGTGGTGTCGTTTGAATGCCAAATCCAGCCATCTCAAAGCCAGCCCTACTCATAAGGCTTTTCAACACTGTGGGCCTAGAAGTCACCACATCCTCTAGAATACTTTATACTTTGTCTTTCACTTGAATTAGTTTTAATCAATTGCAGTTGTCTGACTGAGATGAATTGTTACATGACTGCAGCAGTCAGACATCTAACCACATATCCACCATTACCAACATCATTATCACCATCGCTGCCACCATATCATCATTGTCATCATCATCATCATCACTATCTTTGTCTTTCTTGTCTCCATCATCCACACCACCATCATCACTATCCTGACTATAATTGTCATGAGTATG
This sequence comes from Petromus typicus, assembly GCA_004026965.1. Lineage (NCBI taxonomy): Eukaryota > Metazoa > Chordata > Mammalia > Rodentia > Petromuridae > Petromus > Petromus typicus. The sequence goes on from PVIR01000022.1 coordinate 194,877, forward strand.
GATACCAATGTCACCAACACCACCACAGTCTCATGGTCATCATTAGCATTAGCATTACCAACATCAACCATTACCTGCCTCCTCCCCTGTGTCTTTATCATTACCATCAACAGCATTGTCATGGTCAGCACCACCGTATAGTCACCATCATCAGTGTGTCTTAAATCAGTGTGCCTTTGTAGTATTCTAAAGTGGATGTTTAGGTTATGTCCAGTTTTTTCTACAACATATAATGTTTCCAGGAATATTTTGTGCAAATGGTTTTGTATGCATCTAGGAGGAAAATCCCTAGAAACTGGATTATTTGGATTTAAATATATAAAGACAAAATGATCAGAAGGCATGGAGCATCTTTGGTTGACCATAGTCTGATTGGCATCCTGATTGACAAGATATTTCTCATTAGTAGAAAAATAGATTTCTTTACCTTTTCTGTGTCCCACATGGTATTATTTCTTTTCCTCAACAGCCCAGAGGTTGCTTTATCCATGCCATCCATGGTTTATCCACAGTCAACATTTTGTAGACAAGGAAAAAATAAATCTGTCTGATATTCTCCTGAAGAACCGATAGCACCATCTAGGAGGGAGATATGATGCTACTAAGTAGATTTCAGGTCAGAGCCAGCTGCCCTCTCTCTCTTTGTGTAGGACATGAGCTTCCAATAGTTTTACATTTAATGTGGTTAGGAAAAGTAAAAAGAGAAATATTTGTGGTGTATAAAAATTAGGAAAAATTTAAATTTCTTGTCATAAGTAAAGCTTTATTGAAACTCACTGAAGACTGAAGCAGTTGCAACAGAGATATAAAAGACTACAAAGCTGTTAGTATTTACCATCTGGCTTTTTACAGAAAATATTTTTCCAACTCTTTCTCTAGGTGTGGATGTTATGTTTTCTTTTGTATTGTCTTATTTTCTCCTCTAAATCTTTTGCTGTAATTCTCTGTGTTATTTTTTTTTTCCTTCAACACTTCTCTGAGGGTAATATTATAAATTAGTTAGGCTCACTTTAATAGTGAATTTCATTTTCCTACTTGCCAAGTTTCTGAAGGTAAAATGTATTTTAAGGACAATAAAGAATAATATTTTTTCCTTTGGTTTAAAATTATTTTTGGTCACAGAATTAACAGAAAACTAATGAAATTCAGAACTAAGGGAATTTTTTAAAAAATGAATTAAAATAGCTCTTAATCATCCTAGTCTCTATTTCTCTAGAAAGATTTATTTAATTATAGTGCAGAAAATAGAGGAACTGCTACTCCCTCATTTAGTACCCATCAGAACCAACCAACAAACAAAAAAATCATTAATTACTTTTTAATTTAAACTGAGTAGAGGCTGAGCAGCTAATGATAGACCAATGGAAACAAACACTCCTTAGCTCATGAGTGCAAGGTAGGGTTTGGTCTTTTGGGATTTACTCCCTCCATGATTTCTAGTTCCTTGTAAGATAAGAGGGCAAGCCAGGATTGGTGGTACATGCCTGTGATCACAGCAGTGTGGGGAGCCTCACACAGGAAGCTCTTGAGTTTGAGCCCCGCATGGATAGCCCAGTAACTTACTGAGATTCTGTCTTACAATAAAAACAAGGGTTGAGGGTGTAGCTCAGTGCAAAGGTACTAAATTAAATCCAGAGGGGAAAGGGAAGGGGAAGGAGGGGAGGATAGAGGGAAGGAAACTCTATGATCCTTTCCTGGGTGGGCTGCCATGTGAACAGAACAGTGAAATGTGACAGCAGCTAATGGTGGCAGAGTTTAGAGCTAATATATCATTCTGAGAATTAGGTTCTGCTGGATTTCGATGTGGGCTGTCATCTGCAGTCAGGTTGAGCTCTTCTGCCATGGTCCCTCTGCCATAGTCTGTCCTAGTGCCTGGCATATATTAGGCTTCACCACCAAGTGTTTGCAGCCACTGATTCAGAGATCACAGCTTGACGCTGTCTGGAAAAAGCCGGGTGTGTTCTTCAGAGATGAAATGCTGCTGCATCCAATCCCCAACTGAGCACCACCAGCAAGAATATTCCCCAGAAGCCTCCTTAAAGGCTGCTGTAAAATGCATGGAAGATAAGACCAGATTCATGACTCATATGGACAGAGTTTATATTAGTAAATAATTTAGGTGGGAGTTAGGGGGAAAAGACATCAGTCAGCATCTGTGGTTAAATAATCAGAAGTATGCAATGTCCTTGGGATAAGAGGGAGTCAGTACATTCCATTTAAACTAATTAACAAAGAGAATATTTTTTCCAGGCCAGATGCAATTCAAGCCTCAGAAATGGTGTGGCAGTCTAGAAAGTCTTGTGCTTCCGGGTTTGAACAAGCTGGTCATTCGATGGCATCAAGCCTGGAACTTGCCAGCTGTGTGAGCTTGGCCATGGAAACTGTGTTCGTCAGGTCTTCTGTTCCAGGCTCAGTGCGTGGCTCCAGTCTGTGATCAGCTGGTTGGTTCCATTGTTTTTAGGCTTCTGTGTGTGAGGGCACAGAGATACCATGGTAGAGGGACATCCTGGGGGATGGCCGATGGGCTCCTTCTCTAGCCTTCCCAGCAATTTAGCTTGAACAAATTTACATTAAGTTCCTTTTAGTAACCTAAAATAGTGATAGATTTTGCAGTGGAACTCAGATGACACAATGGAATGTTGAGATATTGTTGGTTGTTTTAATAATAAAATAAATATTTAGTATTCCTAGACGATGTTTTCAAAATCCTGCAAATATTAATGCTATCCCCTACTTTGGCTTCTTTGCTTTAACTTATTAGTCTTCTCTGAACCTCTGCTTCCTCATCTGTCGAAAGAGGACAATAATACTTTGCAGGGGTCAGTGAGACAATCAAATGATATCACAGATACCGTGAACCAGGATTCAAAATACAGATGTGTAAATACCGTATCTTTTCTCTGATATGGGAAAATGAAGATGTAAATGAGTTGTAGAATATATGTTATATATTGTGAGATAGAAAATTCTCAAAGCGAAATGGGGAGAAGGGGGAAAGACAATGAGATTATAACAAAAAAGAAAGGAAACAAAGTTTATGTATATAGGGAGTGGGGTGGTAGAGTGGGTAAGGGTATGGGAAAAAATGAGAATTAAGTTGTGTCATATACTGGTATAAATTCCCATTGTTGAATGCAATCATAATGTGTATATGTAATGTACCAAAAAAGATTTCAATTAAATTTTTTAAAATGCAGGCATTCCACAAGTGCTAATTATTCTCAGCACATATTGAAGAAAGGGCCTAAGTCAGTAATGTGCAAGGTTACACTGAGAGGACAAACATTCCCCAGATCAGTTTAGTGCCTTACAACAGAGAATGTTTATTTTTGCCTTGCACCTCTCTATATGTCTGAGGTTAGCAACTGGTGCTACGCTCTTGTCAGGGCTCTAGAACAGTGGAGCAGTTGCCATCTCATACGCTCCTCAGTGAGAGAAGAGAGCTCTGGAGGTGTTCAGGTGATGGCGCACAGCTGCATCCCATTTGGTCACGGGGGTGGGAAAATGTGCGAGCATCGTACCATTGGCTGGGAGCCTTTGGTGACAACATCAATGGTGGCGGTGGTGTTCCACGAGTGGGACAGAATCCTCTGGGGGCTCTTTCACCTTCACTAAACTTTGAAGTTGGTTCTGTGTTCCGGTAGTAGCTGCAAGACTGTGCTTGGGTGGTTGGGAAGAGAACCAAAGAACATTTGCAGCAAGTGTAAGGAGATCTTCCTAACACCTTAGGCTTTTTTACCTTTCCGGGCACCATGCTTTTCACAGAATCTGGAGGGAACAGAATCATGTAAATATGAAACAGGTGAGGTCATTTTCCCAGTTATTCTCCATGGGCACCAAATATAAAACCCAAGCTTCTGATTGTGACTTCATGACTATATTGCTGATCTATTGTTGCATAACAAAGAAACCCCGATATACAGGTGCTTAAAAAAACTATCAGTATTCAGTACTTTGTGCAGTTTCTCTGGGTCAAGAATTTGGGGACATCCAGGCTCAGGGCTTTCACAAGACTCTGGTCAGGGTGTCAGCTGGGGCTGTAGGTGTCTGGAGGCAGCAGTGGGACTGGGGACCTGTTTCAAGCACAGCTCAACCCCATGGCTGGCAGAATGGTGTGGGCCGCTGCCTACTGTGGGAACCTTGCCCCCAGGCTGCTAGCTTGTCCACGAGATGTAGCGGCTTTGCTCAGAGTGGGGGACTGGACAGAAAGCAATGACTTTTTATGACCTGAACTCAGCAGCCACACACTGCCACTGTCGCAATACCCCACTGGTCCCACAGATAGTCCTATTCATTCCCTATACAGGATAATGAATGCCAGGAGCCAGGGATTGTCAGGGGGCTCCCTTGGCAGCTGGGTACCATCATGTCCTACTTATCAGACTTTACTTCCTACTAGCACCCTAAGCACTCATCACATCTACTTCTGGTTTTACTAACATGCGGAGCTTATGCTGAACTCAGAGCCTCTACTTGCTCTTCTCTGCATCTTCAGAATGTCTGTCTCCTTCTCACATCCAGCTTCTGACCCCAAGATCTTTACCACGTCACCAGGCTGCCCCGTCTAATATTGCTTTGCTCTGTGGTCATGTCGAGCTGGTCATTAGCATATTACTCCCTGGCCTCATTGGAATTACATATTGGTTCATTTGGCCTCTGTCTCCCCCTGGGGTCCCCAGTTCCCTGAGGGTCAGCCTTGCTCATTATACTCAGTACAGTGACCCCAGTACCTGCAATAGTTCCCAGTCCATAGCAGGGAAGTGTCTCTAGGTGTCTATTGGAAGAACACCCTGTGCCTCCCTGGGGGAAAATTCCAGATCCTCTGGTTTCTTCACTCCCTCCTGATACCAAGGGCCTGAACTGAAATCTGATCCTGGCTGGGCACTGAGCTCTCAGCCACCTCCTAATGTTTGTGCAAAGCCAGCCTGCTGTCCTGAGGGCAAGGTGCTTCCCGGTGGCCAGCTGGGATAGAGCCTTGCTCCGGGCTTGCCTGTAATTGCAGCCTCATTCACTTTCTGGCCCAGAGCCCTTCTGACTCTGATGGCGATCGTTTCAATGAGACACTTTTAGCTGTCTGATAGGGGCTTCTTGGTGGGGGACCCATTAAACTGGCCTAAATGGGAGTCACCTGGCGAGAGGAAAGGCCCCGGAACCCCTCTGAAAGCTGCAGTAGAGTGTGTGGCCTTCGCAGCCCCTGTGGTGTCTTTGGACAGTGGACAGAATTGTTCACTTAGCATCACCAGCCTCTGTTGCAGAGGTTGCTAGTGACTGTGTCCGGGGAGCAGACCAGCCAGCGGCCTTCTGGCTCCTTCCCACCTTTCTCTGTCTTCCCTGATTCTGCCTTCCCTCCTTTCTCTTTATCTCCTTCTATCTTTTATTTCTTCTTTCCTTCTTCCTCTCCCTTTATTCCTCCTTCCCTTCCTCATGAAAGGAACATGGGAAAGGGGTACAAGTTCCTTAGCTCTCATCCCTGGCTATGGTCCCCACCCACTACATCCTTTCCTCCTGTCTGTTCTGCCTCTAAAATCTGAAAAATTGAGGTGACCTACTTTTGTTCTGTAAGTGGAGGAGGAGTGAAGCTGTGGGCTAGAGGTACAAGAGACATTGGCAGAGGCATATAGCTGGTGGCAACTGTGAGGGCCGATAGATGATCTGGCAAAGCTCCTAGTGGCTTCTTGCAGATACTGATTTTCAAAACCTACACCTTGGCCAGTGTCTGCACACCTGGAGTTCCCGAGCTGGGGCAGGTTATAATAGCTCTTTTGGTACCAAATGGAATAACAAGTGGAGGTTTATAGCCTGAGTTCTATGTTGGTCCAGCATTTATTGACTGATATGAGCAATGTGATATTAATGTCCTGTTAATTGCGATCATGTTTTCTTCTTTCTCTCTCTCTCTTTCTTTCCTTCCTTTCTTTTTTCTTTCTTTCTTTCATCTCTCTCTCTCTCTTTTTAGTTTTTTGAGACAAAGGGTCCCACTTTGTAGTTCAGGCTGGCCCTAAACTCCCTATGTAGCCTAGGCTAATTTTGAACTCATGGCAGTCCTCCATCCTCTGCCTCCCGAGTGCTGGAATTACAGATATAATCCACCACACCCAGCCTAGTAATCGTGTTTTCTAAGGCAGTCACTTTACATGCCCCTTCCCATTTGATACTCCTTAAAGGGATGATTTGTGCCAAGTTCTCAGATGAAGAAACTGAGGTTAAGTTGCACAGGAAACTTTGAAACTTTCACCCAGATTGCTTCTCAAATTCAGTCCTGACCACAGCTTTGTAAGATGACAATTATAATCCTCGTTTTATACTTGAAAGCCCTCAGGCTCAAGTGTGAAAATCACATAGCCAGTAGGTGGGAAGCTTATCCAGGAATCGCTCACCCATGCATGTTAGATTGCAATGCACAAATAACTGGATTTCATTTACAAAATTAAAAAATTCCCATTTGGAGGAGACTGATCATTCTACAAGTATTTCCTGTATACCCATTAGGTATGTCACAGGGGTAATGTGGTAGATTGAAAATAAGGCTATCGACTCTTCCTGTTTCTTTAGCCAGGCGTCTTTTTGATATGATTTTGCAGGAAGTACAATCAACATCTCTATTATTTTGGCCTGGCCTTGGGGCAAGCTGAAGTTATGCACAGAGGCCATGTAGTGTCAATCTAGGCTTCAGGCAGCCTTGTGACTTCAGCTTCCTCCAGGGACTTCATGAGCTCCACACAGCCAGTGCTGAGATGATCAGCCCAGTGACGGGAAACATGGCACCTAGACACACATCTCACCAGGCAACCCTAGAAACAGTGGCTGCCGGGCTTCTGGTCAAGATATGTGAATGAGCTCAGCCAAGACCAGACAGCCCAGACTGACAGCCACATGATCACGAGCTCTTGTTATTGAGGCCAACACCACGTGGGAACTGTTAGGTGGGAACTATTAGAAGTGTTGACTTTCAAGCCCATTGAATAAACTCTAGGAGTTGCTCAGTGATGCTTTGACAAGCCTTCCACATGATTCTGATGCATGTGAAAGTTCAAGAGCCACTGAACTCAACAAATGATGTTATTTATTTATTTATCTATTTTTTATTTTTTGAGACAGGGTCTTGGTTTGCAGTTCAGGCTGGCCCTGAGCTCACTATGTAGCCCAGGCAACCCTGGACCTCACAGCAATCCTCCTGCCTCTGCCTCCCAAGTGCTAGGATTACAGGCATGATCCATCATGCCTGGCATTGTGGTATGTGGTACAGATTGCTGGTGAGCATGAGTCTCCATGCCCTGCATTGTTGCATGTGGTTACTGGGGACTGAACCCAGACCCTTGCACTTGCAAGGCACACGCCAGAACCATTGAGCTAAATCCTAGGCCTCTAATGATGTTATTTTAAACTATTAAATATTGGGATGGCTTGCTGTCCCATGGAAGTGAACTAACACAGGTATAGGAAACTGTTACGGCTTTTATCTAGATATCCCCCAAAGGGTCACACACTCCCGGTGGGGCTTTTCAGAGCTGGTTCAATCAAGGGTGTGTGATACTGAATGTGGGGTACTAACTAAGTCCACTGATTGGAATTAGTATGGTTTTGTGTGTAGCCAAATAGATCTACTAAAAACAGAAGCCCCTGGATGTGAGTGGCATTAGAATAAATGTTAACAGCCTGTTTGTGATCAAAGGCAAAGGCAGGTTTGTTTCTGCTGCTGTTGTTGCTTCACAGCTTTCTGCTTAGTGTTTCACTGCTTGCTCCTTCTTGCTTCCTGCCTGCCTTACTATGACTGTTTTTCTTCTTGTAGGCCCTGCTTCTTTGCAGCTGGCTGACATGGCCTGAAACCTCTATAAACTGTGAAATGAAATAGTCTTTGTTCCTTTCACTTGTGGGTCTTGGGTATTTTGTCCCAGTAATTAAGATACTAACTATCCAGTGTCTTTGAGATGCTTGGAGTTCATTACGGGAGATAGTACATTCTTAAATTTGGAAGTCTAGGGCCGGGGATATAGCTCAGCGTTTCCAGTGCCTGTCTTGCAAGCCCAAGGGCCCGGGTTCGATCCCTGGTAACCACATACAATACTAGGCGTGGAGACTTACCCCAGCAGCAACCAGTACCACCTACCACATTGCCGGGCGTGGTGGCTCACGCCCGTAATCCCAGCACTCGGGAGGCAGCGGCAGGAGGATTGCTGTGATGTGAGTTTGAGGCTGAGCTCAGGGCCAGCCTGAACCACAAAGCGAGACCCTGTCTCAAAAAACCTAAAAAAAAAAAAAAAAATTTGGAAGTCGATAATGTACAGGGTTAGGTATAAAAAATTATAAACTATTATTTGGTGGTAATTCATATTTAAATAAATACTACATGCATGTGTATTAGGTGATTTTAATTCATTATTACTTAGTCCTTATAAAATGTCTTTGAGGTCGGTGCTCTCTTAACAATGTATGATCACAAAATAGTATTTTAAAATATTTATTAATGGGCCGGGGATTTAGCTCAGTGGTTCTGGCGCCTGTCTTGCAAGTGCAAGGACCCAGATTAGATCCCCGGTTAACCACATACAGTACTGGGCGTGGAGACTCACGCCCAGCAGCAACCAGTACCACATACCATAGTGCCAGACGTAGTGGCTCATGCCTGTAATCCCAGCACTCGGGAGGCAGAGGCAGGAGGATTGCTGTGATGTGAGTTTGAGGCTGAGCTCAGGGCCAGCCTGAACTACAAAGTGAGATCCTGTCTCAAAATTAAAAAAAAAAAAAAATTTATTAAGGTAAGTCCTCTTTTGTGAATGTCTTTAATTGTACTGTTATGGCTGCTTTGATGTCTTGAGTTAATTCAAAACATTTATCTTTCATGGTCATTTTGACGTTAGGGAAGAGCCAGAAGTCACCTGGTGCCAGATCTGGTGAATAATGTAGGTGAAAATGCACTATAATGTTTATATGAGTCTGTCTTTCTGTTAAATGGCACCTGGAAAATTCACCATATTTTTTATCCCATCTCATACAGTCACTCGTAAAAGAGGTCTCGCAGAACTGGTTCAGAAAGTAGTAAGAATGATGAGGTAAATGTATTTGAAGCAAGGGAGATTAATGGCATTATGTCTTTTACTGTAATACATTTTAAAAAATGTAAACATTCACTGTATTGTTGGACCATGCCTTGCACAGACCTAGAATCATCACGCGAACCAGGGGCCAGACTGGTTTTCGTGGCAGGCCGTGTGCTGCGCACCATGGGCAAAGTGTTCCCCTTTGTCTCTGCTTTCAGCTTCTCCTCTTACTTGATTTCATATGCTAAAGTGTGATGCCGAAAATGTGGGGGGGAGCTCCTCCCGCAAGTGGGCTGGTTGGGTTATGAAAGTCAGGCAGGGGTCAGGACATGAGAGGGAGTCTCGTTGGGTTAGGAAGGTCAGGCAGGATCAGAACATGAGAGAGAGAGAAGGGGAAAAGGAATTTCAGGAGAGAAAACGGAAATGGCAGCCTGGGGGCGTCGGAACAAAGATGAGAGGGCAGGCAGACTTGGGAGGAGCAAGCCATTGCACTGACCCGGGGAAAGACTGCGGCAGAATTTTAAATTCAGCGCACTACAAAGACTCAGCATTCATAATCTTGTCGAACAAAAAGCGTAGAAAGGTTATTTGAAATATTAAATTATTAAACTCAGAGAATGTCTTCTGGATCTTGGGTAGTGTGATTTCTGAATTACCTTTCCACCACTGTCTGACTGTAAGTGGGTTGAAGATGCTGGAGCTAAAAGGCCAGAGGGAAGAAAGTATTTTGCTGTTGTTTTTATTTAATGTTTCAGTCAAAATTTAATTCAGATATTTTTTTCTTGAGACTTATGGAGGGGGCAGGATCTTTCTTTTTAATCACCTCCTATTAGACAGTATCCATAGGTTAACAGCTCTGATATATGCTTCGTATTGTCCTGTATTTGTCACAAAGATTTTGGTGTTGTTGCCAAGGAATTTAGCAATCGAACTGGACACTAAATGACTGGGCATGAATTCTAAAGCCCACTAGTAATGAGAAGAAAGAAAAAACAGCGTAGGGTGGAGAAACCAGGAAGATCTTCAGGGAAATCAGTACCAACGTGGGAGGGAAACATTTCAGCTTCACAGTAACCTTACAGTACTTACGGCCAGCCTAGAACCCACCAGACTATGTTCTCATCCAATTAGAAAAAGGAGAGACAGCCCTTTGCCTAGACATTTCTTGGCACATTTTCATTCTGAGATGGTGAGTACGTTTCACCTCTTAGATCAATTCTGACTGAAGTGCTTTCTCTACAAGGACATTGAGGCTCTGCTACCCTGAAAGGAAATGAGTGCTGGGATCATTTGGTAACATTTGCCGCAAGAATGGGAGGAATAATGCGGGACATCCTCCGTACATGAATTCTCTTTTCCATATTTTTCTCTGCAAATTATTGTAAAAACTGTGTTTTAGGTCTTCCACTAGCTAAAAAAATGAAATGATCAAATATTTGAAAATGAAATTTCTGATGTTTTCTGTTGAGCTACTTAAATTCTAATACAATGCCCTGCAGTTTATTTGGAGGCTTATATATTGATTCCTTTATATTCTGGAATGTGATCCTGAGGTATAGGGAGATGCTAAATTCTTAAGAATAGACTGCATATCTGTATAAACACCAATGTGTATCCTGTTGAAAATATCATATGTAAGTGGCTGAGAATTTATCTGAATGAAAACACTTTCATTTAAGGATGTGCTTATTTACCAGAGTGGTATCAAGTAGTTCTAATGTGTTTGACTCTAAATAACATTGTTTGGCATTAATGGGGTTGAACCCAGGGGTGTTCTACCACTGAGCTACATCCTCAGGCCTTTTTAGTTTTTATTTTGAGGCAGGGGCTCAGTAAGCTGTCTGTCTGGGTGGGATTTGAACTAGTGATCCTCCTCTGCCTTCCAAAAGCTGGGATGACAGGGATGCGCCACTGTACCTGCCTCTACGTAACTTTAAATAATTACTAAGTTTCAAAGGATAGAGATCAGAGGCGGAGGTACATCGTATGGGGATTTTTCTTTGTTGACTAGACAACAGTAGCAAGAGGAACGGCGGTAGAGCGAGGCGGAGCTTCCATGTTGGGCGGTTCTGGGAGCACCGTTTGCCATAGTCATTTGCACTGTTCTGTTCCAATAAGGCTCTTCCCGTGCAGGCCCAATGCAAGTGTGGATTTCAGTTCAGTTCAGTAATGTTTATTTAGTGTTTCCCAAGTGCGTTAGTCAAGGTTATCCAGAGAAAGAAAACTGATATCGTGTACATGTGCTTGTAGTGTATCGATACACTTGTGAAGGAATCGGTTCGGTGAGAAAACCGAGGGGGTGCTGTCTATGAGTTGAAAGCTCACGAAAGCTGCTAGTGTGTATTCAAGGGCATTTGAAGACTATGGTTGTAGCCCAGGGAGGCATAGAGAGGGCAAATTATTCCTTTCTCCATATTTTTGTTTAATTCTGGGCCACAATGGATTGGATGATGCCCACCCACCTGGGGAAGGCCACTTGATTTCCTCAGTCCGCCAACTCAAATGCTAACCTCATCTAGAAATACTATCATAGACCCAGTCAGAAATAATATTCATCTTGCTGGGTGTGGTGTTGCACACTTTGAATCCCAGCACTTGGGAGGCAGAGGCAGGAAGATCGCCATGAGTTCAAGGCTAGCCTGGGCTACATAATGAATTCAGCCTAAACTACAAAGTGAGACCCTGTTTCAAAAACAAAACAAAACAGAAAAATAAATAATATTTAGCTAAATACCTGAACACCTCTGAACACCTTGTGATCCAGTGAAGTTGATACTACCACATCAAGTGTGCGGGTCTCTAACACTGAGGATGCAGACATAAATAATAAGTCTTTTATTTTATTTATCTCTCTCATTTGTCTCTCTAGAGATACAGAGATAAATAAGAAAGTCTGCCTTTCAGGAGCTCTCAGCACAATAGACAATGGGACCCACAAGGGGGACCGCTGGGACCCCATTGGCAGGGGGGAGGTGTGGGTGTTCAGCCTGGCCACGGGTGGCTAAAATGCACAATTAATGCATAAAGAAAAATTACACAAGTGTCTCTTCTCCTTTATGCAAAGATATGGTAAAAATGTGAAGATATCCCTCCTTAGAACTTTGATCTCAAATAGCACTGAATACTGAAAAGGTGGAACTACTGCAGATATGAGGTGAGTTATTATGATTACAGTGAAAGTTGATTTTATTCAGCCTCAAACATAGATACTGAATGAGACTCTGCCTATTTTTAAAATTAACAATTTGGTTAGGACATATCCCAGAGAAATGTGTGCGCACGAGGTCACGAGGTCAACATTCATGTGAGAAGACATTCACAGGAGAACTGTTCAGGATAGCTGCAAGGTGAAAACTGGAGAGATATATCTGCATGATGAAATACTATGCAGTAGTGAAAATAAACAGTAGTAAATGTGAAACTATGAGAAAGAATCTGAAGAAAACAATTCTAAGCAAACAAAGTAATAGATACAGAATGGTTACATCTAGCCTCCAAACTAGGCAAAATGAAACTATATTGCTTAGGGATTTATCTATGGATTATAAAACAAATAAACAAAAGAGTAAGAGTTACTTGGATAGCCTGGGGGGAGATAGAAAGTCATGATAGGGACTCCTGAAAGGGTGCAGGAATGTTCTTTACTTTTCACCGAGGCGGTGGTTAAATGGATGTTCGCTTACTCTGTATTAACTAGGGTACTCTTATTTTTTAAAAATTCTCTTATATATTCATAGTTAAAATGTTTTGAACAGCAGGAAAATTTGATCATAGTAAATGAAAAGTAATAACAGAATGAAAAGAGAAGAACATTTCACATATGCTAAGGCATTCTTAGATCCTTAAATCTTGCTCAAAACAGTGTATCACATTGGTGCACAGTTATTTGCTTTACTGTCACACTTCCTACCTTAAGATCATTACATACATGCATGCACACACACACACACACACACACACACACACACATACACACAAGTAAAGGTGTGGGTGCCAGAAGGTGACACAAATCTAGAGAAATCTAGACATCATCTGGGGGCAGCTGCATGAATTCTAGGCGTGGTGCCCAATAACCTCTAAGAGATTGATCCTGCAGGTTCACATGTCTGGCAATGATGAATGTCACAGCTATAAAAAGAAAACTCGTTTATGTATGCCCAGTGTTTCCTGGGAGGGGAGGATACAGCTGCCCCCACTGGAGGACCATTGCTTGAGAATAACACTACCCAATACAAGTAAAATGTGTTTCACACAAATCATTTAATTTTTTTCTAATCTCAAATGCAGGTACAATAAGTCAGGATTTTAAAGAATGAAAATAAAACAATGTCATCAACTTTAATAAAGTGTTAATAATATCCAAACTATTGTTATATAATCAATTTAATTTTTTCCACTCTTGTCTTTGGAATCTTGTGACTATTTCATACTGACAGCAAATATCAACTTGAACTTGACTCTTTTCAAGTTCTCCATAGCTCATGTGGCTCAGAACTACTGTTTTGGACAACGTAGTTGTAGAACATGAACTCCCCAGGAAAGGAAATTTTGTTTATTTTTATCTTGACATATACAGAGTGTAGTACATAGTACACTCCTTAATAAATATTTTTGAGATGGATTCTTCAATGAATATCCAATTCTACTTATAAGAGAAAAGAAGAGGGCTGGGGATTTCAGTCAGTGGCACCATGACTACCTTGCAAGCACAAGTGCCCAAGTTTGATCCCGCTTATCCTCAAAAAATAAACAAAAGTAACAGAGAGGAAGAAAATTCTTGTATGCATGTTAGTGGTAGTGAGGATGAACTCAGTCAAGTCTGAATAATACTTCTGTCTGGTAAGGGGTTTCATCTTGCATAAAGCAAGCTCCATAAAACTATCACTAAAGGGCTCAGGTTGCTGAGAGGGGAAGTTTGTGGATGGAGAACTTCCCACTAAATGTTGAAGGTGTTCTCTCTCTCTCTCTCTCTCTCTCTCTCTTTTATCATGTTGGGCTAATTGTGACCTTTTATGGTTCCAATTCTGTCACATTCCCTCTCCCAAATGTACTTTTCTTATTCAAATCACTTATATATGTTGCCACACTTAAAAATAAAATGCTTCAGTTACTGTATTAAGCATTACAACTTTTTCCTAGCTGTCTGGCTTTAAAAAGATTGGCTTGGTGTACCTGCACTTGAGATTTAAGTTTTTTAATCAGTGTACATCATGATCTCCTGTGTACGTGTGGGCAGTTAAGTGTGTTATTAAAGCAAGATGGTGTTTTGCTCTTTACATACGACATGCACACACACACATGCACACACACATTGCTGATCTGAGCAATCTGGCTGCAAAAGACACAACCAGGACCTTCTCTCAGCAACTTTCCCACATTGTCTCCCAATGTCTTGATGTACTTTTCAAATTAGACTCCAAGTCTGTTTGGGTCTTGCCTTATTTTCTTTCCTCCAGTAGTAGAAGCACTACAATTCTAGGAAGCTAGCTGTGTTGGGTGACACTGGGGTATTCCATGGAATTTCCTTCTCCTCCCTCCCTAGCTTTGCAAGAAACAATCATTTATTCAAGGGTTGGCTTATTTTCTCAGTTCAAGAAAAAATTTCTGTTGACAGATTATCAAGGGAGAAATATTACTGCCCTAACTGAAGTACATTACATTTTTTAAAAACAAGAAATCATCTGTATTACCACTAGATTTTCCCTTTTCAACAAGCCTGCTATCCAGCCCTTGTTTCTGTCAACACAACTGCTTGAGAGATGTTACACTAAGCTGTTATCTCCCTGGAGGATAAGTAGACACAGGTTTTTGAAGCCCTGACTAACGCCAGCATTTTTGCTCTCTGTTAAGTGGTGACAGCCGAGTCTTGCATTATTCTCTGGCTAACGTGGTTTGGGAAAGATTAACCCCAGGTGAACCAAAGGGATCCCGGCTGCCATCTTGCTCTGTCACTATTGTTTCTCCCTGGACCGAAACAGCAAGACAGACTATCCAGTGAGAACAGACCAGTGATTTTGAGACTGAGTCTGTTTAAGGTGAAACATTTCCCCATGGCTTATCGCAATTCTTTCTGCTCACTACTAAGGCCAACAACCCAGATTCACATTCGGAAGTTTGGCTTACACCATATTCCCTCACTCTTGGTAAAAGGCATTTTCCTGCCAATCCATGAGACTGAACCCAAGAGACAAACTTTTTATGGCTGTGATAGATGTTAACAGTTCCAAGAGTAACAGTAATGAAGAGAATTTAATTTATCAAATGAAATCTATTGGTCTTAGCACATAAGGATAAGAGAAGATAATGCATGTTTCGAAAGACAGAATCATTAGCATGTAATAGAGCCTGAGTAGTAAATAGCAGAGTTACAGCTGTGAGAAATTGTCCTTACATCAGCTATGCTTTGAATCATTCTGACTTGTGAAACCTTGGAAAAGGACCTTTCTGTATCCAGTCTTGAGTCAATGATGTTTGTTTTTTGTTTCTGACCTGGAGTTCAAACTTATAGAGATGATTGTTGGGGGAGGGTCTTCTAAAGGCCCCCCAGGTAGGAATGCATGTGTAGAAATGTTTGGCAAAGTTCCATGTCCCTTGGGCCTGATTCAGAGAAGACCTTGGAGTATAAAGCCATGCCTGAGTTTGTCCTTAGACAACAGCAGCAATTTTATGTTCCTGCACCCAGATATTATTGATCAACTCCCCTCCTGTGCTGTTGGCCAGAGATATAACTTTTGATTACTCTCAGTCCCTCAGCCTCCAAGCCAACGAGATAGTTCTCTTCCTCAAGAGCCTGCCCGTGCATGGCAGTAGATGCCACAGATGCCAAAGCAGGTGAGGGACACCAGACATAGTCGATGGAATCCCAGAAGATCTGGGTGGACCACCAAAGTGAATGGTCCAACAATACTGATGTCATTGCTGATTTGACAAATCTCGAGTAACTTTTATACTTTTTTTTTTTTTTTTTAGGTTTTTTGGAGACAGGGTCTCGCTTTGTGGTTCAGGCTGGCCCTGAGCTCAGCCTCCAACTCACATCACAATCCTCCTGTGTCTGCCTCCCGAGTGCTGGGATGACAGGCGTGAGCCACCACGCCCAGCACTGTGGTATGTGGTACTGGTTGCTGCTGGGTGTGGGTCTCCACACCCAGTATTGTTATGTGGTTACCAGGGAATCCAACCCGGGTCCTTGCGCTTGCGAGACAGGCGCCGGAACCACTGAGCTAACTCCCCGGCCCCTTTTATACTTTTAATGAATTCATTGATGGGCAGCTAGTAGATGATGGGCCTTGGTTTATAACATACCCCAGTTTTAGAATGAAAGATTAGGAAGTATCAAACATGCCCAACTCTTAATAATTTTTTTATGTCCCAGATATGCATATAATAGGTGCCGACTTTGTGTTTTTTTAACTGACATCTTTTCATGACATAAAGTGAATGATGGAGAATGTAGAATACAGATATTTTCCATGAGGCTCAGTAAAGCCATGTTTAATTAAAGGAAACTTATGGATTTACTAAAATGACAAAATAAGGTATGTCAGAAGAAATGAAATAAAAGATGGAAAAGTCTTTCTCTTTTTTTTAGGTGTTTTTGAGACAGGGTCTCACTTTGTAGTTCAGGCTGGCCCCGAGCTCAGCCTCAAACTCGCATCACAGCAATCCTCCTGCCTCTGCCTCCCGAGTGCTGGGATTATAGACGTGGGCCACCACGCCCGGGACTGTGGTATGTGGTACTGGTTGCTGCTGGGTGTGAGTCTCCACGCCCAGTATTATATGTGGTTACCAGGGAATCGAACCGGGGCCCTTGCGCTTGCAAGACAGGCACTGGAACCACTGAGCTAACTCTCCGGCCCGGAAAAGTCTTTCTTTTACATAGTACTTTCTAGAGGTAACCACCTCCTAGTGATGTATCCTATTTATTCATTACTCCATTTATTTAGCCATTCTTCAGATAGCAGACATTCAGATTGCTTGCAGTTTTCACTGTTAGACTCTGCATTAGACTTTCTTGTCCACTGTCTTGTGTGCAAGGAAGGATACAGATGCAAAACAGACTCCTTGTAGGGGAGCTGTTGATTTCAAGGTTTATGTTTTAAAGGCTGTCAAAACTATAGTCAAGGGCCGGGATTTAGCTCAGTGGTTCTGGCACCTGCCTTGCAAGTACGAGGGCCCTGATCCCTGGTAATCACATCCAACAATGTCGGGCATGGAGACACACGCCCACCAGCAATCAGTACCACATATCACACTGTGCAGGCATGGTGGCTCAAGCCTGTAATCCCAGCACTTGGGAGGCAGAGGCAGGAGGATTCCTGTGAGTTCAAGGTTGAGCTCAAGGCTAGCATGAACTACAAAAGTGAGACCCGGTCTCAAAAGAAAAACAAAAACAAGAACAAAGTTTAGTCAAATGTATACCATCTTCCATGAACAGTGGTGCTAATGTACTCTCATCGCCAGAGATAAAATACCCTTTCCTTCATTTGTTTTAGTCTTAACTAGAAGAAAAAGAATTTGTCCATGTGAAATCATCATGTTGTTTGAGTTGACCCCTATGGCTGAGAGGCTCTTTTGGATGAAAGAAACTAAAATTTATTCAAATTAAATGGAGCTTCCAGGAAAGATGAAAATCTCACGAAATTTAAAAAAAAAATAAGAAAAAGAGAGAAAAGGAAAGGTGTAGCAGGAGTTTATGAACCTTTCATCAAGAAGCTATTTTTTCAGCTAGTACTAATTGAGCACCTACTCTGTGTGGACATGGTGGTAGGTAGTGGACAGGAAGCAATGAGCTAAACTGCTCCATTTTCTGCTCTTTCAGCCTGGTATCTAACATTCACATGTCATTTGACTCCTTGGCTCCATCTTCACCAGTCTTTGTGTTTTGTAGCTCAGATCTTCAGGGGAAAATCTAATGGGCTACTGGGCAGAATCATGACTAATTAGTTCCTTCTAGGTCAGACATTCATCATCTGTGGTCAGAAAGGGCTACAGGAAAAGAGACTGGGCTGATGAGAAGGTAGGGACTTCTGTGTGCCTCATTAAAAAGTAGTCTTTATGTCACGTGATTTGGAAGTATACTCTGCATGATTCAGTTTATATGCTTTAAGGCCCCAGATTCTGAAGATAACTCTAATAAAGAAAAAGCCATTTCATATTATGATAATAACATCCTATACTGCTGTGGGAAACCAGGACAATTACTGCTTTAATTTGAAAGAAAGTTCTGCCCAAGCAATTAGCTCTGTCAGTGAATATTGCTGGTAACCCCTGAAGTTGGGACCTTAGAGATCAACTCATTCTGCTGACCAATTTTCTAGGTGAAACAACTGAGACCCAGAGAAAGGATTAAAGATTAAAATCAAGGATAAGGATCCACCCATGGCAGAGATGAGAATGGAACTTAGGGTGTTGCTGTGCTTGATTCCTCCTGTTTGGAGCTGCTTTTCTTTATATTCTTCCATTGTCTAATCTTTCATCTCTTTTGTTTTCCCTTTTAGCACTCAGTTACTTTTCTTGACCATTTAAAGTCTATCAATTTTAAAAAACCAGTATAGAAAAGTGTATAGGAAAAAGTAAGGTTAAAATTCAAGCCTGCTACAAAACCCTACTCCAGCCGCTCTCTGGCACCTAGTTGTAACTTCCACTGTTCTTTGTCCTCCTAGCTCCCACCTAGCTCATTAGCAGGGATCCTTATCTAAGCTGAAAGCAGACTAGTAGGAAAGAAGGGGATCAGGGAGATAGAGGGAAGCACAGGAGGATAATGAGGGGTGAAGATAATCCAGCTATGTTAGATGCATGTACTGATGTGCCAAAAGGAAACCTACTATTCTGTATAATTAACAGGCACTGGTAAAATTTTCAAAGAACTATAAAGCCCAACCATCGACAGAGCTGATTCCCTAAGGGGCTCCAGGGGAGAATTTGTCCCTTGTATTTTTCAGCTTCCTTGGCTTGTAGACTCTTTCATTTTCGGAGCAACACTCCAAGCTCCACTTCTGTCACTGCATCTCTTTTTCCTCTTCTGTCGTCAGAGCTCCTTCTGATTGTCTTTCATAAGAGCTCTTGAGATGGTGTTTATGGCCCTGGAATCATCCGGCATTATTTTCCCCTTCTCAGACTTTGTAGCACCATCACACCCTGCCAAGTCCTATATACTAAGTAATAGGTTTTGGGCTGTAGGTATTAGGACCTGGAAATTGCTGGAGACCATCCTCCAGCTTGCTATTGTCCCTTCCTGCCTCCAGCTTATATGAAATGTATGAATCTCTTCTGGTTCATATGAGATACCAGACTTCTCCAACCACAGTGTCATCTACTTGTATTGCTTTTTGAGGCAAGAATTAGTTCTAGATTGCATCGTCTTTCTCTGAGGAGGTAGCAGACTACCTTCTGGGCTTTCTTTCTCCTTAAATTTAGGCCTGTGTGCCTGAGTTCAGCTAATTAATCAATAAGGATGTCATATACCATTTCCAGACTTGCTCCCAAACTACTACAGTCTTCATCCATTTGGCTAGAAGTGGAAGATTTGAGATGCTTTCTTAAGTCATCATTCATTGTGTTAGGCCCCTGAGATCTTGGAGTTGTTTATCATGGCAAATGACCGATGCTGACCAAGAAATTTGTGTTCTATCTTATTATTTGTCAATCCTCAGCCCCTAGCACAGTGATTAGCACTAAGTCACCATTTCATAAGGGCTTGTGATGTGAATGAAAAGCAGTTGGATATTGGATGGGGATGCAGGAATAGGAACGCTTAGAGTGAACGATGAAAGCAACCTGCAACTGTCGCTGTGAGAAATGATAAGGGCTTGATCTATCGCAGTGACAACGGAGTGGAAAGGAAAGGAAGGCTTTGATATGTCTTGGGTGGGGTGAGACTGACCGAATTTGGTAACTGCTGGGATATGGAAACTGAGACATAATTTTCACCAAGGACTGCCCACACCAGTAACTGGGTTGGATACATGGCTGGACATTGGTGCACTCAGCTTCTGAATGTCATTCTGAATATGTGAGAAGCCAGCATCTCTGCCCCAGTGACTATCACTTCTTTAGTTTCAGCCCAGGGTGCCAGCTTTCCCTGGAATATTCTGGCTGGGAAGTCTTGATGAGGTCAAGCAGAATAACCCTGGTCAAGGCCAGAAAAACCACCCAGAGGAGAGCAGCCTACACTGTTAACCCGAAGAATTGTTAATTAAACAAAAAGTGTTTCTTAACCAACTAAGTTTTGAGATTATTTGTGACATTGCAGCTGTGGGATATGAAACCAAGTGTGGCTCATTTTGAACCCACAGCCATCTGGCACTGTGCAAGCTCTATACCTGTGATGTCTTCCCTCTGTCCATATTGTCTTCCCCCTCCCTGGATTTGTGGATCCTGGAAGGAAAGCACCTTGTCTCATCTTAATGGACCTTGGTGCAGTTCTGGCCCTTTCTCCATTCAGGTTTCCAAAATAAGAAACACTGAATATTTACTAACTACTGCTATGGTCTGTGCACTGTGCTGGGTACTTATGCAGAGCAACAAATGTCTGTATCATTCTTGGAAAAGGTATCATTTTATCTCTACTTGGTAGGTGAAGAAACCTTGGGGAGATCCAGCAATTTATTTGAAATGGTAGAATTCTTTTGAGAAAGATTAGAAATAGGCATGGGTTATTGGTTCTCAGTTATTTTGCCCCTAGATAGACATTTGAGAATGTCTGCCACAATTTTGGCTGTCACAGCGGGGAGAGGTGCTGCTGGCATCTACAGGGGAGAGTTCAGGATTGCTTCCAAACACGCTGCCAGGCACGGGATAAACTCCTTTCCCAACACAGATCTATTCATCCCAGAATAGTGAGATAATTTGGTGTGACACCAAAGCGCATACCTCCCGAACTTCAGCCTTCTGTACGGGACATTTCACATTCTCTCTTTTATTTATTATAGTATAATCTGGCTTTCTTAAATGATTTTAGCTTATTTAACTATACCTTAAACACACTGCCTGTGAATTCATGTGTTTGATATTATTTTTCTTAATATATATTGTAATAAATATAAAAGGAGTAATATTCCAAAGGCTTTTGTTGCAAGTACTGCTCAAAATCATCTCCTATTTCATCATCAGTGTGGGAGACTGATCTATTTACTTCTGGGAGACTTCCCTTATCTCTTCAGACAGGAAGAGTAAAATACATCAAGTCAATGTGTCTCTGGAAACTGGCAAGGTGCTGGCTACATTTTGCTAGTTTCATCTCTCTCTCTCTCTCTCTCTCTCTCTCCTTTTTCCCTCAAGGCTAACAGTTGCTTAAAGATCTCTTTGAAACCCTAAAAGCCACCTGATCCTGATGCGGTCCATTAACAAGCAGCTCCTTCAGGTGAGAGCCCCAGAGCATATACTTTAATTTGTTGAGTTGCTTTTAAACACTGGTTGCAACAAAGTACTGCTAAGCAGACATCTTTTGCTCTTTCCCTTCTCTAATTGTTGGGGAGTACAATTGCGTTCTTTTTGCTGGTTTAATGAAGGCTAGAGCAAGTGGGATTCTTTAGATATTAAAAGTGCCTGTGTTGTAAATAATAATATTATCGCTTTTATAGAAAGCACTTTGAGTATTTTAATTTAGTCATATTTGTATAAATTCATCTGAATAGTCATAATGTTGTTGCAAAGCAGAACAGCTCAGTGCTACAGCCAACTGTCACCGCTATGAAACACAGGCAAGTCTTACAGCCTTATTAATTACCCCGAAGGGCTTGGTGAAGTTCCTACTCTGAAGTCTGAGCGCTTGATTAGAATCCGGAGCTTCCTTATATAGGCATCTACAGGATAAGGGTGCATGCTCACTGAAGCAAAGGGGTCAGAGTTATAGAACATTCCTGAAAGTCACAATGGGCGAGCATGCCCACTGAAGCAGAGGGGGTGGAGCTAAGAGAACACTAAGGGGGCGGAGCTAACAACAATCCTGAGAAGCTACTAGCAGTTCACCTTTGCAAAACATTTTGAGACACTGGGCCTGGGCTCTGCAGCACAAGGTATTACATTTCTGGAACAAAACATTTTGTAGAAAAAGCACGGAGGCAAGGCAAGGGCAAGGCAAAGGCTTGTCTCACTGTATAGTATTGTTCTGTCCATAGTGTGGGGATATTTAATTGCGATTTTTAAAAATCTTTCTTGAGTTTGTCAAGTGTTTCACTAATGTAGTGCATAACCTCTTGACCTTCTCACCTATAAGCTCTAAAATAAATGCCTTCAGGGCTGGAGATTTAGCTCAGTGGCTCATTACCTGCCTTTTAATAAGGTCCTGAGTTCTATCCCCCCTACAGTCAAAAAAAAAAAAGGCCATCATTATCACTTATTCTTAACAAGGTCATGTTCCAAATAATCACATACCTACTACGTGGTAGGGACTAATTTGTCGGCATGAGAAACTTGAATTTTTGCCTTTGCAGGATAAAACAAACCGCAATAGTTCCTCCCTCTTTTAAGTATTTTTAAAAACCCTCGTAAATAGGCTGGAGCGATATTCCACGAATCTGTAGCAGCCGCAGCAGTAAGAGCAAGAAGGGAATTTGGTTGGGAAAAAGGTGATGGAGGAGTGGGATGATGGTCTCTGTCAAATACAGGGCAGTGAGACACTTCTGAGGCCCAGCGCCACAGGTCTTGGGGAAAAGCAGTATTTTAGAGCTCAGAGGTAGATTTTGAAACGGACTTTTGTGGCCATGTTTTCTTTTCTCCGAGGTATTTTTTTAAGTCAGCAAATTTATAAGTGCCTTAAGATTCCCCACTCCCACCAGCCCCACTAGCTCTGGCAGAAAGGTGTCTGTGTTCTGCTCTTCCACCGAGCCCGGACACTTGCTGGGAAGTATCATGGCGCAGTGGCGCAGGGGTGGCAGGATCTGCAACTGGGCTGTCTGGATCCAGCCTTGGCTTTACAAGCGCTGGTCAAACCCCTTCACCTCTGGGAGCCTCAGCTTCCTAGATCCCTGAAAGCCTGGGCAAATGCCTTTCTACATCTGCTATAGTAGTATGTAGACACCACTCGTGAGTCCCCCTGTTCCTTACCTCTTTTAGCTTAAGACAGTCTCTCATATAAGAAATTAGTTAACTAATGTAACCCATTTCTTTTTGAGTGCATTGTGTCCAGCATTGTTTTAGGTCCTGGGGGATGTTGAGGGCCAAGACCTTTTCCATGATGGAAAAGACAAAAACCCTAAATCCATCAGTAACATCATATGGTTAAAGAATATGAAAGGGTTGTATGAAGTGGTCAGAATACAGGCTTCTCATCTGTTGGGTTAAGTAAATGGCAAGCGTGACATCCACTCTTGGAACCACCCAGGAAAGGTAGTTTGGAACCACCCTAGGCAACTAGTCTAATAGCTCTGAGTCCGTCTCTTCCTGTGCAGTGGAGCTTGCTAACACCTAGAGAGTTGAGTGATAGCAGCAGTCTAGTGGATCAAACATTTCCAGATTGTCAGGGTATACTAGGTGCGGCTCAACGCTTCCATAAGGAGGTGATTTTAGAAGAAGCAAGTTTGGTTGATATGTTCCAAGCCTAGGATAAATGTCAGCTATCATTAGCTCTCACACAGCAACGCTTGTGTTTGTAGGATGCGCAAGGTGGTGGTAGGCGGGGGTTGCCAGTCATGACAGATGCGCCACACTGTCCTATTTTAGGGATCTTATGATAACGGATCTGGTGAATTTGGGTTAAACAATCTATCAGGTGAAGATAGGATATAATACCTTTCAAAACATAGTGAATGTTTCATGGGCTGGTTTACTCTTGGATACACTGTATGAGGTCACGTGCGTGCCTAAAAATCTTTGTATTTTTTCCCCCAAACTTGCAAAGGTAATATTTCTCCATGCAGAAGTGGTCACTAGCCAGATTTTCATTCGGGGAAAACTTGCAATGGAGACAATTAAATCCTCCCACGGGTTTTCAATTAAGGGGTTCCTAGCGCTGCATTTTAGCTGTGGCCCACTGCTTGGTTCTTTGAAAATGCGCAGAGAAGCCCTTGATTGCAGCCAGAGGAAAAGGGTGTTGGAAACATTATTTCCTTGCAAATCGCCTAGCCGACTGCAGACTGTAGACTTTGTTAAGGCAATTAAAAGCAAAACGCCGGGGCGTGTGGGGATCTAAATTGGGTGTAGCAGCTTTGGTACAAACCCTGTTTGGGGACTGAAGTCAAATTCAAGCCCAGGAGAGGAAGAAGTGGGAGAAATGGATGAGGGCCGACGAATGGCTTGAATCTGCTAGGAGAGAGGGCAGAATTTGGAAACGCCAAGGAGATGTGAGGTGGCGCTGAAGAAGAAAGGCCGAAAGCTGCATCTCCTGGTGAGGATGTCCGGGGGGGGGGGAGCTCCATGGGGACCAGGGCCAGCCAGCTCCGGGACCGACGCGCGGGCTCCAGGAAGGCAGGGTGGCGGCGGCTGGGTGCCCAGGCCTTGCGCTGCGCCGGAACGCGGCGCTCAGAGGCGAGGCCGCGTTGTGCCCTCCTGTGGAGCGCAGAGAGCGCTGCGCGGGGGGCGAAAGGGGCCAGAGGACAGCAGGTCTGAGGGGCTGCAGGAGTTCCTCTGGGACTCACCGTGGCCTACGCCCTGTCCGCTGGCCCTAACCGCCCTGTCCTAACCCCCTCGGCTCCTTCGCGGAGGAGCTCATACCAGTTCCCTCTCCTGGGGGCGCTTACCCGCGGCCCAGGATCGCGCCACCCCGCCTTCCTGGTTTAGCCTAGGTCTCCGCCTCGGCCCAGGGACTCCAGCCATCCAAGTCGCAAGCTAGGCTAGACGGTACAGCCCCGGGAAGGGCAAGGCGGCCCCGCACGCTGAGAGGGGTGTCCGGACCGCACTACGCCTAGCTAGTCTCGGAGTGAAAGGCATCTTGTCTGTCCCCATTCTCCCCATGTCACCCCTCCCTAGTGGGCAGGTTCCAGCCGCAGCTCTGCGCGCGCACCGCTGAAAAAGCCTCGGGCGGAGCCGCCTTTGCGCCCCGGGCAGGTCTGAGTCGCACCTCCCGCCCCGAGAGGGCGCGGGAGGTCCCGCCGCGGGCCTCCACCTGCCGGGAAATCCGAGCAGCGCCTCCAGCCTCGGCGGTCGCCGAGCTCGCTCCTCCCCTCCCGCCAGCCCGGCTGAGTTCCGCACGCCCCCTAACTCGCTCCCGCCCGCCCCAGTCACCTCGCTCCGAGCCTCCGCCCCTCTCGCGCTCGCGCCCGCCCTCCCCCCCCGCCCCAGCCCGCGCCTCCTCTGCCCGCCCTCCTCCCCTCCCCCTCCCTCTTTCCCTCCCTTCATTCCACAAGTGTCGCTTCGCTTTCTCCAGCGCACTTGGCGAGCTGGAGAGGCGAGAGGCTCCTGCGAGCGGACGCGGGGCGGCGAGTCCCGAGCCGCTGGCTGCGGGGAGGCGCGCACAGACCGACTCTCCCCAGCTCTCCGCCCCCGCCTCCCACTGTGGCCGGCCGGACCTGCACCCCGCGCTTGCCCCCGCTCCTCCTCCCCCCACCGGCCTGGCGCGCTCCTCCCCGGCCGGCCCCTCGCCGCGCGGCGCGCTGGAGGCGAACACAGGCTGAGCCGAGTGCAGTGGCCGCCGACCACCGAGCGCCCCGCGCGGCTCCCTGCATGTGCGGCCCTCGGCGGCTCGCAGCCCCCGGCAGCAGCCTCGGCAGCTTCGGCCGCGCCTCAAGAGGCGGCTGCAGCGGCTCCAGCAGCGGCCGAGCGGTCGAGCCTGGGCTGGGAGACAGGATGCGCCGCGTCCTCCGGCTGCTCCTGGGCTGCTTCCTCACCGAGCTGTGCGCCCGCGTGTGCCGGGCGCAGGAGCGAGCCGGGCACGGGCAGCTGGCGCAACTGGGCGGCGTGTTGGTGCTTACGGGGCTTAATCGCTCCGGGGCCGCCTCTGGAGAGGCCGGAGAGGGCGCCGGGGTCTCGGACGCGCCCCCGACTCGGGCGCCCACGCCGGACTTCTGTCGGGGCTACTTCGATGTTATGGGCCAGTGGGACCCGCCATTCAACTGCAGCTCGGGCGACTTCATCTTCTGCTGCGGGACTTGTGGCTTCCGGTTCTGTTGCACGTTTAAGAAGAGGCGACTGAACCAGAGCACCTGCACCAACTATGACACGCCGCTCTGGCTCAACACTGGCAAGCCCCCTGCGCGCAAGGACGACCCTCTGCACGACCCCACCAAGGACAAGACCAACCTGATCGTCTACATCATCTGCGGGGTGGTGGCTGTCATGGTGCTCGTGGGTATCTTCACCAAGCTGGGGCTGGAGAAAGCGCACCGGCCCCAAAGGGAGCACATGTCCAGGTGGGCTGCCTCCCCTCGTCCTCCCCTCGTCCTCCCCTCCGGGCGTCACTTTCCCTTCTTTGCCTCCCCAGCTGGCCTCGAGCAGTGGCTCCCCCCACCCGGCCTCTCCGCAGGGGAATGTCCCCCGAAAAGCCAACTTTGGTTTCGCGTGCGGAAAAGGGGCTGCGGGCCTGGCACAGGTGGGAGTGACGGTGTGTGTGGAAAGCTTTCTGACCGCTCGCGGTCTCGCCGCCCCCTGGCGCCGTGACCCATACGGACTTGAGGCGTGCAGGGTTGGAGCCTCCGGTTCCGAAGTCTGGGGTTTTGGGGAGGGGATCGCGAGGGGAGGGGACCCTCGGATCCCAGAGGCTACCCTCTAGGTAAACGGAGGCAGGCAATCCCCACCGGGAAGGGGGCGTGTGAGAGCCCGCGAGCGCGTGTGTGAGAGGGGAGGGAGCGAGGGAAGGAGTGAGTGCGGTAGGACTAGCGAAAAAGAGGCAAAGGAAGGACAGACGGAAGGGAGGTGAGAACAAACCTTAGTTCGGAGCGGCCGCTCCTCCGTGGAGAGATCTGCAGGCCGGAGAGTTCACCTTCTCTGTTCTTTTATCCCCTTGTCCCTTTCTCTGGCCACCACCTCTTCCTGCCCGAGGCCGCGGCCATCACCGCGCTCTCCGCCCCTTTTCCCAGGGGCGCGGACTCCAGGGTCCCCAATCCCCTCCATGGCGCCTTCACCTCCCAAGCACCCAGATATCTCAACTTCCCTGTTTGCTGTATTTTTTATGCAAGTCCCCCCTGAACGGGCAAGTCTTAGCAGATGGAAAGAAGGCATTTGGGGATTAATGGAGCTATTTGCCTTTTGCTTTTGCTTTTTTAAAAGTGGCTAAATTGATTCGCACAACTCAGTAACTTTGGAGGCGGAGGACACAGCTCTGAGCACGCAGCCTCCGCCATGGGGGAACAGCAGCCAGGGGTTAGTGAGGGGTCTGGGCCGGCGGGCTTGAAGGAGCGGCCGCCCGAGCAGCCCGGTGGCTGGAGCGTGAGCTTGGACAGTCCCTTTTGGAGTCTGGGCGGTGAAGTCGCAGTGTCCCCATCCCTTCCCCCCACCCCTCCACTAGGAGGCCTGTGTGTGTGTGTGTGTGTGTGTGTGTGTGTGTGTGTGTTCGTCTGCGCGGGCGCGCGTGTGCGTGTGTGCTTGTGCTCCATGTGCATGCTTAAAAAATCTGAACAAAGACCCACCAAAAATAGGCGAAGGAACATCTCCACCTCACTAGTAATTATTTTCTATTTATACGCAGAGTATCGGATAAATTTTTCCCCCAGAGGGGAAGGATTTGTGGGGAAGAGGTGAGGAAGTTGTTGTCGGTGGTGGATGGTGAGGTCCTGCGGTACCCAAGTAAGCGCTAAGGGCTCAAGGAACCTTGACCTACTAAAGGAGTACGGCGTCGGCGCCACCCATCTCCTCCAATCCCAGGGCGCCCTGTCTCCGGTCCTGGCGGAGTCCTTTATTTCACCTCTCAATCCCGAGGCCTGTTCCCACTGATGCTGGGGCTACATTAAGGGCAGCGTGAGCAGAGGGTACAGGACTGCGGCAGCCAGGCCCCCTATTAGGGAGGGACACGTTGTTCAGAGGCAGGTAGACTGCCTCTCCTTTGGACGTAACGCCTGCTGACATCGCCACCCAAAAGGTGCCCTGATGTGCTCAGAGCTGGGTTGGTGGGGGAAGGAGCCAGCCTCTGGGTCTGTGGTGTCCTGGAGAGACAGCTCTCCCCTCCTGCTTCAGGGTCCAGGAGGGATCCAACTTCCTGCTTCTGTTCTTAGCAGTGCTGTTGGGGAGAAAGATGACTCTAGCTAACCAGGTTGCAACCACAGTCTTCTGTGGGTACCAGGGACAAACCCCTTCGAAGCAGCCTCTAGCCTAGGGGTCCCCAATAGATACTACTGGGGCAGCAGTATCTGAACCCCAAGGTCTGCAGGTGGAAATGCATACTCTTGAAAAAAGAAAAATGTTGATTTTTTTTTCTATTAGCAGCTTCTAAGCCTTAATTTTGAACCCTGCTGCTGTTTAAGATCACCTGTACTGCTTTAAAAAATCTTGTTGCCAAGGCTTCCACTCTTGACTGCTTAAATCAGAATTTAGCATCTGTACTTTGAAAAGCTTTCCAGGTGATTCTGATGTTCAGCCAATCACTACTAAGGAAAAAAAAAAAAAAAACTAACGAACACCTGCTGAGCACAGAGCTGAGTGCCAGGCACTGTAACAGAGGGGTGTGTGTGTGTGTGTGTGTGTTGTCATTCTCATAACTACCTCGAGACAAGTGCTATTTTAATTACCATTTACATATGGGAGAGTTGTCGTACAGGTAACGTGGCTTGCCCAAACTCACACAGAAAATTGTGCATTTTCTAGTCCCCTGGTTTGACCCTGTATCTGTGTAAATATTTTCAAATCCAACCCCGGAATCCAGGGGAGCTTCTGAGGCACAGATTGAGTTCCAACCGCAGAGATTCTGAATCGGTAGTTTTGGAGAAGCCCCTGGGAGTCAGCTTTTAACGACTCCGTTGACTTACTCTGAGGTACAGTGGTCTACACTTTGGGGAAACGCTGCTCTTGGGTTTGGGACCATTTCAAAGTCAAGAGATCAATTCATCCTAAAGAAAAGAGAAAGGCCAATGAAAGTCTCTTATTTACATTATGTGGCTGGCTTGTTTTTCCTTGTCTATAACCTTTCTGTAGTTCTTGGGCTTTCCCAGGTTCCCTGCAAATGCCTCATGCATTACTTGTGAAGTTAATCTCATGGAGCCCTGGGATGGCAGTTGGCTCATAGCTTTTGCCTGGTGGTGCTGAGGGTTGCTCCAGTGGGGCCCAACCCGCCAAGCGTGGCACAAGAGAGGCTGTTGTGAGGCAAGTTATTACCATGTAGAATTAACCTGCCAGCGACAGCCCCTTCATTTTTGTCTGGAACTGTAAAATACAGTAAAGGGGGCTTTTTTCTCCTTTGCCTAAAAGTACCTTCTCTTCAAGGACGTGGGACATGTGGCTGTGCTCCCATTGCGCACTTTTTCCCTGCTGGTGAGTTTGTGTTTTCCAGCAGAGGTCTCTGGCATGCTGATGTACAGGCACAAGAGTCTTGGACCTATCGCCTCCTTTCTGAGCTGATTAGGGCTGAGAAAGCCATTCTGGAAGGGTGGGAGCTTACTGTGACATTGTAAGAACTGTACAAATGCCTGCTTACCAGCTGCAACAGTAGCCATAGGCGACCCCTATTTACTGGGAGAGATGATTCCAAAATATAGCCAGCTGTGGTTACCAGAAGTATCGTGATATGTTTTATTTGGTCTGCAAGGTATTTCTATTTGAGTATTTTTTGTTTTAAAGTTTTCGGTAATTTTTTATTGTGAAA
The DNA here is from genome assembly GCA_004026965.1 of Petromus typicus. Classification (NCBI taxonomy): domain Eukaryota; kingdom Metazoa; phylum Chordata; class Mammalia; order Rodentia; family Petromuridae; genus Petromus; species Petromus typicus. Next base: position 224,580 of record PVIR01000022.1, read on the forward strand.
AATTTTAACCACAGAAAAAATTGGAAAGAATGCCAAAAGAAACGCCAGTATATCCTGCATCGAGGTCAGAGTTTCTTAAACTTAGCATTGTTGACATCTAGGGCTTGGTAATCCTTTGTTTTCAAGGACTATCTTGCACGTTACAGGGTATTTAGCAGAATCCTTGGCCTCTACCCTCTAGATGCCAGTAGCGCTTACCCTGTACCCCATACCTCAGGAGCAATAGTAAAAATGTCTCTAGATATTATCAGATATTGTGTAGGGACAAAATTATTCCCTATTGAGAGCCACTGTCATTATTTTGATGGTAGTGGGATGGATTCCAGGGGTACCATGACATTGTACTATGTCTCCAGCCCATCTATATTTTGTTTTGAGAGAAGATTTTAAGAAGTTGTTCAGGCTGGCCACAAACTTGTTATTCTCCTGCCTCAGCCTCCTGAGTACCTAGAATTACAGATAGAGGCCAGCACACCTGGCTCAGCTGTTCTCAATTTCACAATTACTATCTTTTTTTATTGTTTTTCTCTCTATATATTTTTTCTTTTGTTGTTCTTTCTGCCTCACCCCAGCTTTTTTCCCCTCATTTTTCTTTTGACTGAAACATTAGAAAATAAGTCACAGACTTAACACCTAGTCCCTTAATTCTGCTGCACAGCTCTCCTAATAATCAGAACGTTCTTCCAATCAACCCAATCCCATGACCACACCTATGGAAGGACACAAATTCCACACTGATGTCAAATAGGCAATATACCTACTTTCCCAGTCATACCAGAAATGTCATTTAGGGTTTTAGTTTTGAATTCAGGATCCAGTCAGGGTATATTGTATTTAGCTGTGAAATCTCTTTAGTCTCTAAGTGGTATTTAAAAACCAATTTAGTGGTATTTTAAAACCAATTTAGAATCAGTCATCAATATTTTAAACCTGGGAGACTTCAAACAGAAACCCCCCAATTTCTGATTTAAGAGTTTGTTGGCTCTGGTGACATTGGGTTTGCGTTTTTCCAGGGAACTTGTTGGTTGTGGCCATTGAGTGACTTCCTGCTTTAGGAGCTCTTGAATTGCCTTGACCAGCCCTACCCTCCCAAGCCACTCATTTATATGGTCTGCAGACCCTAGTTAGAATGGCACATGCTCCACTTAGACTCCCGGAAGTTCAGTTCTACTTCAGCTACAGAACAGCTGTTTGACCCTGGAAAGGTTGCTTTACCTCTCTGAGGCTAAACTTCTTGTCTGTAGGTTGAACATTCACTCAGGCCAGTTATGGAGAGCACTTAATGTGAGAACGGTTGCATGGCTCCTGCTCAGCAACTCTTGCCTTTCCCATAAATCTTAGTTTTGAAATTTTCTAGTTCTAGTCTTCTGAAGAGGGTGATATTGTTGTCTGTCTCTTGGTGTCCAGCCTTGGTCTGTACCACTGCTCAAGTCTCCTCCTCTTTCTGGAGTGGCATTTAAATCTGAGCAGGAGGGGCTGGCGGGTTCAAAATGGGATGAAAATTTGTGCATGACTAGATTGAATGCATTGCAAAGTGTTGTCTAGGTGATGTCGAAGAATCCTTGCTGGATTTGCAATCTTGCCATAAGCATATGTGTAAGTTCTCATTTAATTTCACACCCCTCCCCCACGAGGTAGGCTCTATGACAGTGTGCCATTTGCAGAAGCACAGATTGCTTTCCAGGAGGATGAACAAGCTCCTGGCGAGTGGAGGAGTCTCACGTCAAACTTAGGCAGTGAGAAACAGGGCACAGGTCTTCGACCACTAGGCTGCCCTGCCTTTGTACACAAACCTGCGGGACTTCTGGTCTTCGCAGATCCCAAAGAACTGCTTGCTGGCCTGCAAACCACAGCATGGGCTTCAGGGCCAGTTGAAGGAACTACTGTGAAATCAAGTCTAGGGATGTTTGCTCTATCTGTCCCTTGTGGGGCTAGATCTCATGGTGGATGCATTAGTAAACAATGACCTCAAGGGCAGAAACATGTTTGAAGCGCTCTATCCTTGAAGCTGGCAGGGAACAGATGCCATTATTTTGCCCACCTTCAAACAGCATTAAAAATGCGGGTGATAAATTGCATGGTATGGTGTCCCGTGGGTTTTGAAAACATGCTTTAGAAGACCTGGGATCCTTTGCGAAGAAATGGCATCAGGTGACACAGACCCACCCCTCTTTCACTTGCCTTTTGTCCTCCAGCTTTGCTATCTTTCCACAAATCTAGCTTTCCAGTGACTTTGACCAATTCCCCGTCCTAGAAGCCCATACATGGATAGGCCACAGAAAGTGTAAGTTATTTTTCCTGGAGGATATGTTTGCTGCCGCTTGGGGATTGAGTCCTTGCATTTTACAAATCTACTTTATTGATGTATGAATTATGCAATAAAATGCACACATTTTGAGTGTACAGTTTGAGGAGCTCTGAGAAAGCTAACTCATGCCCATCACTGCTGCATTCTTGAAAAATCAATGCAGCTGCTTGTGCAAGAAGCAATGCTCAGGAATCCTGTTCCCGTATTTAAAATTCTGGACATGATCTGAACATTTGGGACCCCTGGAGGCTTGGAACCAAGGCACTGGGACTAGGAATCCTGGGAACAATGAGGTCTCATGTTTGTACACTGGTTAGAAAGAAAAACAATGCAAAGTTTTGATTTTGTTCTTTCAGACATGCCTAGGTGATTCTCGTATGGGAGCCACTGTGTTGGCTTAAATTCTCTTCCAGCCAACTTGTGACCTCATCTTTTAGGCTTTGGCTCCAATGTCGCTCTCCTTAAGAAGCTTTCCTGCCCACCCAGGCCCCTCCTCTGCACGTACTCTAGCCCATCCAGCAGTGTTACTTACTTCGTTTTGTATTATGGTGTAAAGTTACTGATGTATTTGTTGACTAGTTTGTTATCTGTCCTCTTCCATTATCATTCACAGTAAGGGATGCAGGGACAATCAGCATCTCTCCCCCTTCACAGTTGTATCCTGAGTCCCTAGTACAGTGAGAATTGTTTTCTTGTATCCTGTTTTTTGTGGCAGACATTTGATAGGTATTTATTGAATACTATCTTGTACTTAGCACTGCGCTGGAAACTATGAGAACAGTGGATGGTATAAATGTGATCTCTACCCTCCCAGAGCCAACAGTCAAATATCGAGAGACGGGCAGCACAGAAAGAAATGTACACATAGTTGACACTAAGTCAAACCTTAGGAAATGCCAGTATTCAGTCATTTTCATCCTCAAAAAAGGGAATGTGACAACACGGTTGTCCTGAACTGGGTTCAGGGGTATCAAAGGATCAAAGTGTAGCTTTTTAAAAAAAACATGGTACCTGTTATAGGCAGGATTCTCCAGCTAACAGGAGATTTAGTAAAGGAGACACAAGTCTAAAATCTACAGGGCCAGTGTAGTGTCTTCGTTCAAGGCTGTGGGCTGCCAGACAAGCTGCTACAGAACCAAAAAGAGGCTGTGCCAGTTCTGAAGGTGTCAAACAAAAGAATTCTTTCTGATTTGGAGAGGGGACACCTTTTAGTCTATTCAGACCATCAGGAGATCGAAGGAGGTCCACCCACTTGAGGCTGGCAGTGTGCTTCACTTGATTCACCATTTTAATGTTAATTGCGTCCAGAATGCTGAAAAACATAAATGTCCAGAAGGTCTTCTCGGATCCCTGGGCACAGGTGGCCAGTCTGATAGGCGCTTGACCCTTGGCATCATAGTTCACGTAAGAGCTGACATGCAAGAGAATGAGGCTGGGGAACCAGAATCATCTTCATTGTTTGAAAGCCAGAGAGGAATCTCAGTCCCCAGCTTAAATTATTAAAACATGAAATTTAGCAAGATCTTCAGGTGACATCAGTGCCTGTTAAAGTTACAGAAGCATCTAAACCACGTGCCCTACACAGATGTCAAATCCATAGGCTGTTGTTTGGTTTGTACATAATTGGATCTTCCCACTGTTTCACTAAAGTTTGTGGTTCATTCATAATTAACGTTTTTAATGTACCTCAATATATGCACATTTGTTTTACTAGGAACACATGCATGGACCTTCTAACAGTAGTTAAGTTATAAAGGTTAGGAATGGAAATTTAATACTAAAATGAAGATAAACACTTTTAAAGGCTGTTGCTAGTTGTGATGTCTTCCTAGTATCAGCTAAAATCTCAAAGCTTAATGTACATGGAGGGTGACACTCTTCATTAATAAAGAAGATTTCCGCATATTCTTCATGAGAGTTTCAATTATTTTTGGCCAATGGCACTTGAATCTGAAATGACGATCACTGTTGTACCTTTGTCAGTAGCTGCTGAAGAGAGTGGATTGTGTTCTCTTGGGCTTGCTTTACCAGAACTGTCTTCGGCTTTGTGTTTTGGCCAAGAGAGCTGTTTTTTAAGCCATGTGTCGGTTTTGTGATGGTTAACATTGCTGAGAGTAGGTCATTTAATCTGTACATCCATTTTTGGGGACACGCATGTCTATAAAACAGGCCAGGTATTCCGGTGAGGGTGGTGCTGGCAGTTACTCTCCTTGGCCTCAGGTCGCTGATACTTGTTGGCGGGTGCAGGTGTTCCTCATGTAAGTGCCAACATCAATCAGTGTAATTTAATTGATCTCTCATTTTTTATAACTGAAGACCATACATCGACGTCCTGACATTCCCCCTCCCTCATGCCAACTCTTCATGCTTTTGGAGACTCCTCTTCCAGGAAGTAGAGGTCTCTAAGAATCCCTTGTCTCTACTGCATGTTCTGGGAATGTGGTCTTGGGGGAAAGTGTCTTTGGGCTTGGTAGCTGAGATTTTATAATTTTTAGCACTCTAGAGAAGCTCAGGGCATCTGCAGATGGCAGTACTGCCTAAATTCATGATGGCCGTTCTGAGTCTTTACTTGGCTGTCCTGTCAAAGGCCGGACTATTTTGGAATTTGGGGGTAAACCCTTGGGGGATATGGTGAAAGCTGTGACTTCTTACTCAAGAAAAATGCACAAACCAATTTTCCATTCAATTACAGAGGAATTCAGCGGTCCCTTGAAGCTCAGGATGAAGAACCTGTTTAGAAGTGAAAAAGGCAAGTTAGGTTTGGAAGGCCGCTGTCCTTTGTCTCCCAACTTCCCTTCCTGGTGGCTCCCTTGAATTTCAGACCCTGCTTGCTGCACAGAGGTAGGAAGGAGCAGGAACTTCATTTCAAAGACATTCAAGATTGCAATTCTACTCTGTCTCTCTGTTGATGAGCTGGGTTAACTTGGCCAGTCTTCCATTCTGTAAAATGGGTTATGATAATCCACATCTTTTAATACTCCCCTTTTTTATTTGCCCTCTTCCAGCTTTATTGGCCTCCTTGCTTATTCTTGGAAGTATCTGACCTCTTTCCTGCCTCAGGGCCTTTGTCCTTTGTTTGCTGTGCCTGGAATGCTCATTGCCTCATCTTTACACGTGTTAACTTCTCGTCTCTCTCAGAAATACCTGAAACAGTCAACTTAGGAAGAGAAAAGGTTTTCCTTGGCTCCCAGTCCTAGAGGTTTTAGTCCATGAGCAGCAAGGCTGGTGATGTGTGAGCCCGTGGCCAGGCAGCATGGTTGATCAAAGCCATCCTTTCACGGCCAGGGAAGCAAAAAGGACGAGACCAGGGGTCCCTCAAGCCCTCCAAGGCCAATGTCCCCCAATGAAGAACATCCACTGGACTTCACCTCCTAATGTTTCTACTACCTCCCAAGTACACCGTGCTGGGGATGAGGCCTGTGGGGGTTACCCTGGATGCACACTGTGGCATCCCAGGATTCACTCCTCCTCCCTTGTCCCTCAAATATTACCTCTTTAGGAAATCTTGTCCTGACCACAGTGGCTCTATTTAGAATTTTTGAAAAAGTATGATTCAGTGTTTTTTTTTTTATTACATTGATAACATTGTACACTCAGCGTCACTGTTTGCCTTTAGTCTATTACTTAATTTTAATAATGTTTCATCACCCTAAAAAAGAATCTTCTCATATCTATTAGTAGTTACTCCCCATTCCCTCTCTCCTACCTCCAGCCTCTGGCATCTACCACTACATTTTCTCTCTTTATAAATCTGTATATTCTAGATATTTTCTATACATAGAATCATATACTATGAAGTATGATTAAAAATATAGTTAACATTTGAAGAGTTTATTACAGTGAGAGACACTATGCCATTAATCTCCTTCAGAATACTCCTCCTTGTTGATCCTGCCATGTTTTCAGAGTCCTTTTTTGTGTCTTTAGTTGTGCTCTGTGGCTGTTTCAATTTACTGGATCAGTTTAAAACATTCACCCATCATGGTCATTTTGACCTGGGCCAGAAGTCGCATGGTCCCAGATGCAGCAAATAAGGCGGCTGAAGGCACACGGTAACATTTTCACAAGCCTGTCCTTCCGTGGGATGGCCTCGCTAGCAGTCTTCACCATATTTGGGATTATATCCTGTGGAGGGAGACACTCAGGAAAGCAAACTTCTAGAAGTCCTTTAGAACGTGGCAAGAGTAATGGGCTAAGTGTGACCTAAGTGAGGGGGAGTATTCTGAAGGGAAGTCTGAGCCATGTCATGTACTGTAAAAATTTTTTATACATTCTCTGTATATCTTTATGGAGCCTCATCATGCAGCTTTTTGTGTCTGGCTTCTGTCCCTTGGGCACAGTGTTTTCAGGTGTCATTCCTGTTGTAGCTGGTGTCGAGGACCTGTTCGTTTTCATGGCTGAATGACATACCATTTCACGTTCCTGCCTCTGTGATCATCTGTGTTGATGGGGAGTTGGATCGTTTCTCCTTTTGGCTGTTGTGAAGAATGCTGCTTCTGCGTCAGTCTTTCTCGGCTGCCTTGCTTTTTGTTTGCTTGTTTCTTTGCAGCCCTTGCTTATTTATTTAACATGTTTATTTTTTATTCTCTCCCCTAGAGTATAAGCTCCAGGAAGGCAGCGACCTCGTTCATCTTGTGCACTGCTGTATCCCCAGGGCCTTGTATCGTGCACGGCACTTAGTAGACAATAAATGTTTGTGGAATGAACAAATGATTGAGCTCTGTTGTTATTCTCCATCTCTTGGTGGACTCTGTCTTTCCCTTCAATTCACGTAGGACTCTTGCTGTGCTGACCTCGGTCTCTTTCACCTCTGAGACTTCTCAGCAGCTGTGGTTCTGGTTGCACAGTATTACTGCAAGCATTCCCTGAAGCTCAGGACCTCTCTTTAGTACCATCTTCTCCACCTCGGATGTGCAGCGGACACACTTGGAAGCCCTGTGAAAATGCCCTTCAAGGGCTCTGGCCCTGGGGTTTCTGACTCAGAGGGCCTCCATGGATGCAGAAATTAGCATCAAGTTCCCTGGCTTCTGATGCCACCAGTTGGCAGCTCTCGGTGTAGAACTTACTGCAGTGGTAGGGTGGGTTTCTGCAGAAAGGCTGAGGTTGCTGGGCCCATAGGAGGTCTGTGTGGGCCTCTCCCAAGCAGTTCATTGTCCTTCTCTGTCCTTCTGTATGTGGATTCAGAAGGTGCTGGCTAGCTGAGGATAACTAGGTATACACTAGAACATGGTGATGTCCCTTGTGGGTGTGTAGACTGGGGAAAAGGCTCCCTGATCAGAGAGGAGGCCTGGTGGTTGAATTGTGGTTCACAGGGTTCAGGAAGCTTTTGACTTTCTAGATGTCCATAGCAGGGGAAGTAATGAGCAGAGCTCATGGTCTACTGGATTGTACCGAAGCAGCTGGATGTTGTGGCTGGCGTCCATTCTGATTGGTTGGTCCCTCCACCTTACTAGTTGTTGCATGTGGAAACTGTCATCCCTACAGGTGAGTGAAGTTTGGGAATTGCCATACATGGGAATACTATGCAGTAGTTTTGAGGGATGAAAGAAATTCACATTCAGCAACATAGCTGAATCTCATATTGGATAAACAAATGGAAGAAACACTGAGGTATATTGTTAAAAACACCATTTATGTAAAATATACACATTACATACTATAGTATATATCTTTTAAGGACATTATTTAAATAAACACATGATCAAGGCCAAAGTGGAAGAATGTTTTGGTAGGCTAGAACTTAGGGTGTGTTATCTGTTTGACAGTTGTCTTTGCTCTGTTCTCTGTGCAAACACTGAATTTATAAGCCTACATCTAATTGCGAAGGTCATTTAAACAAAACAAAATGGAATAGTTCAAATTCTTGCCACACAACTTACCAAGAGGATGAATTTGAGCAGGTTAATTCACCCCTCTGAGCCTTTGCTCATCTGAAAAGCAGTAGTAATTTTTATGAAGTATTTGCTTTCTTTGGTTAAGGCATGTAAAATGATTAACATAATGACTGGCTCATGGTAAGTACATGCTAAATGTTAGTTGCTGTTACTAATATCGGCCATCGGTTGTTGCTATACGTGAAGTTTTGGCATTTGTGTTAGATATAAAGGAAAAGGATTCATGATCCATGTATTCATCATTAACACTCTGAGCTGTTTATAAGGCAGATGGTTCTCTTATCACATAGCTGTTGTAAAGAGCTTGTGAACGAGTCTGTATGAAGTCGTTATGTAACCTTGGATGGAAGTGATTTTATTTATTACATGTTTTCCTTTGTCCCAGTTCTGCCCGGAATGGTTCTTCCATGGGGGAGATGACTTTGTCTTTTGTGTACGAGGATGGTGTGTGGCCCATGGCAGGCATTTGACATTGTGTTTTGATTTAACAGATTCCAATTCTTTTTCCTTTCAGGGCACTTGCAGATGTCATGAGGCCACAGGGTCACTGCAACACTGATCACATGGAGAGAGACCTGAACATCGTTGTTCATGTCCAGCACTATGAGAACATAGACACGAGAGCCCCCATAAACAACCTGCGTAAGTACAGCTCTATGGACCACTTTCAGTCCTCCATGGTGAGCCGTGCAATGGTCATATCGCCAGATGTCGTGGTGTGTGTTTGGGTCAATTAAGAGCTTATCTTGTGGATAGGTTAGATGTTTGGCATGATCAGATTTCATATAATTTCTTTTATGTAGAGATCTTCCTGGTTGCTGTCTTATGGTTAGTTTTTTCCATTAACTGGTGGACAGCTCGATTGATTCCTCTTGATCAGTCTATTAACTAATGGCCTCTTGCTTCATTAATTGTGGTTGGGTACTTAGTGCCTGCTTCATTTTCTTGGTTTATTTTGACCATCATCTGTTAGACAATAGTCCATTCACTTATTTGTCTGACTCCTGAGATAGATCAGTTGATATTTTTAAGTTTCGGGCTGTTTTCAATTAAATACAAGTTCAATAGATTAAACCTAGAGCTTTATAAGAATGCACAAAACACTGTGAATGTTGGGGGCAGGCATTGGCTTGTTGTCCTAATAAGTTTGGTTTAAGCATGTAAGATTCAACAGTAACAAATTCGGTCCCATTGTTGGTGGGGGGGACTGCCTTTGCAAGTGCTTTTCAATAGGTCTTTTTCAGCAGCCGGAGCATACGTGGGGATCTTGGTACACTCCCAAAGACTTTTTTCTCCTTTCAAAAGTCTGTATATACAACATACATTATGGAGCTGATGTGCTGACTAATGGGAGTGAGAGAAAAATAAGATTGTTTAATTTTTGACAATTGCATATTACTGTGGTTATTCCTAGTAATTATGTTTTCAAGTAACCCCCACATTAAAGTAATGCAGAGGGTTTGGTTTAAAATAACAAAAGCCAGACAATTCAGAGGATGCATTTAGTTGTGGCTGGAGGTTCCTGAAAACAGAATCTACTTTGTTGCTGCACATTGCCACAGTCGGAGTGTCCTTTGTTGAAGCTCTGGTAGTAGTTGCATAGTTGTTTTATTTGCTGAATCATAGTCTTGGACTATTTGGTTGCAGATTTTCGTGCTCAACAGGTCTAGGAAGAAGCCTGCAAAATGTAACTTAGGTGATGTGAATTCTCTGATTTTGCATGGTGATAACTTTTTGTGTGTGTGTGGTTTCAGAAATTGTTGCTGTGTGTTAACAAAGTCAGAGTTTAGATGGGTGGAAAAATGGGTCACCAAATGCGATTTTTAAAATGGTGCTATATTAAATAAGTTGACATTATTTATGAATTAGATAATAAAATATTAGACATAGCCACATTTTAGAGCAAAACACATCAGCATTTGGAAGTTTTTGGACCTAGTCCCACAGCTCTAAGAGATGGAGTAAATGACACCAACTCTGACATGACAATTGCTGTGTTCAGTTTTGGTTTTGGTGGTAACGAACACGTGCTCTTTCAGAGGAAACCGAGAAGTAAGTTGAACACACATGTACATGGGATTGACATATAAGTGAGTGCACATGGTTATGGAGCAGAGATATCAACATGGTATTGAGACCCTGGCTATGAAAAGTGGCTGTTGATAGGTTTCTGACCTGAGGTTTCAATCTCTAGGATGATTTTGACTCGCTGCCAGAATAAGAGACTCATTGAAGTTACCCAGATTTCATCATTCCATCAGGCGACGGATCTGGGAGATATTAATGAATACTGTTTAAATAGGGGGCTTTTGTTTTAAATTGAATGAAAATAAATTAGTGCTCAGAGATGTCAGGTACTAAGTAATTCAGAAGTATGCTCCGATAAAGGCTATCTTGATTTATTAACGTTTCTTGGTTTTGGTCTATAATTGTACCTCAGTAATTGTTGATCTTTTAAAACCAAGGGATGTAGTGTTTTGTTAATAACCTCCTGAATGGAACTCTCCTAAAACTTTCCTGGTAAACCCCAAGAAGCAATGTCACACACAGTGTTCTTACAAGAATTGCTGCAGCTGCTAATTTCATATCATCTCGTCACATTGATTCAGTCCTTTTTTTCTTAGCAATTTGAGAATGTCTCAACAAGAAAAATAAAAAGCGTATATCCATTCATAGATTTATGGGCAGAAAAAATTTTATGTTTACTCTTCATTTTCTTAATACTGATGTTCATTCACTTTCTGATCTTTCCTTTATGTTTGGGTCAGAAGTTAAAAGAACTAACATCTAATGCAGCAATTTAGGTGTTTGAAAGTGTGGGAGTGAGATAGAAAAGAATTGGGTGAAGGCAAATGGGGAAGAAAGAGCTCCCATAAGGGCCAATTTTTGCCAGCCTTTCTGAGTAAATTCTTGAAGTTGATTTTTCCTCTTGCCTTTTATTGAAAGATGGACTTTTCTTCAGCTGATGCTGCCCGTGTTCTTTCCAGGCATTCAGGGATATTGCCTAAAAATATTTAGGCTAATAATCAAAAGGGCCTCAACCTCCTTGATTAACAGGATGTAGATTCCAGTGTGATAGTGATTTTCTACAAAACACTCCTCAGCTTCTGTGTAATTATAGTTTGTTTTTGATGGTGTAGTTTGTCCTTAGGTTCTGTGAACACACCGCCTCTCTCACCTCGGCCTCCCTGCCTGCCACTGTCATCCCTCCACCTTTAGGGGGATGAAAGGTGAGTAAAAGGTCTGTGCAACCTTCTTCAGGATAGAACATGTAGATAAGGCACTGTGGATAAAACCTGGACCATTGTTTTCCAGTTTGTGGTGTTATCACAGTTTTTGAAATAAAAACATTTGCTTTGGAATGGTCTTTTATTTACAGAAGAGTAACAAAGATTGTACACAGAGTTCTGTATATACTTTACTCACTTTCTCCTAATGTTGACATCTTACATGGCACATTTCGTACAATTGGGAAATCGGCACTAGTAAATTCTATTTAGTTAAACTCTAGATATTGTTTGACTTCCACTAATTTCTTCACTTACATCCCCTGTCTGTTCCACCATCCAATCTGGAACAGCATACTCTCTTTACTCTAGAATCCTATAATGCTAGAATTTTGGTTGTGCAAGATAGTAGACAGTGATGTGGTAAAGATAGAAAACAACAGTGACCAAATCTATTGCTACAGTACAAAACTTATCTCCTAGTATCTGTGTGAATATCTACCTGCAGTTACTTACCTGGTCAATGTAGAGAGTTTGGCTCACTGCTGCCTAGACTGCCTAGACCGTGCTCTGGGACATATTAGTGGGACAAAATACTCTTACATCTTTGCACATATGCAACCCTGCTTTGGCAGTTGGTTGATGTCACACTGTTTATTTCATAAGATAATGTGAGCAGGTAAGATCTCCCCTAAACTGAGGACAAATGCTAACTTGATGTTTCAGGACATAGAATCCATTAGAAAGATTGGGCTTCCATATGCTATCCTTACCTCCTTTTCCCCGAGGAAGATTCTGAAAGTAGATTTGAAGAAATCCAAAAGCAGATCCATATCTGAGTTTCTGAAGAGCTTATAAAACTCCTATCTAGACGCATTCATTTGTCCATATTCACCCATGTGCTTGAGATATCCTACGCTTGATTTTTGGAAATACCAGCATGAGTATTCCTAAACATGCTTAAAATCTGGGGGCAATTTCCTACACATCCATTGCCACCCTAGGAAAAAGATCTGTTTCCAAAATGTGCTTTTACCATCCTGTCATATAAATGTAACTTACCAGCATGTCTTGAGTCTTCTCTTAAGAAGACAAGTGTTTATTGAGCTCTTACAGGGAAGGAGGTCTGTGTTAAGTGCTTTGCATATATTGGCTCACTTAACACTCAGGACATCTTGCATGTAGCCAAGTGTGCTTCTGCCCACATTGCTTCTCCCAAGCCTTTTGAGAATCTGGCCATGTCTTGTGCACTTCTTACCCTGATTGCTGTCTCCTTAGAGAGGCCTTCCTTGCCTGTCACCAGCTGCTCCCCACTTCCCAATAATTTTCTTTATAACATTTTGTTTCCCCTACAATTGTATATTCATTATTTTATCTGTGCCTCTTGCATGATAGTGTAAACTCCATGGGGAAAATGCTCAGTATTGCCGTAGCTATATGCCCACACCAGGAACAGAGCTTGCTGGGGCAGCAACTCTGTAAATGTTTGTTCAATGAGTGAAAAGCCTAAGGGGAGGTAACATTGTTTCCATTTTATGAACAAGAAAACTGAGATTCATTAAAATTGAAGAGCTCATCTAACGTGATGATTGTGGATTGCTTTAAAAATATTCCAGAAAAAAATTGTAAAACTGTGGGAAATGGTAGGTGAAGCAAAATTGGAAAAATACTGAGTCAGGTAGCCAAGTACCTAGACATTTATAAATCTTTCCCCTCTATTTTCATATATATTTGAACACATATATAACAGAATATAAACAATTAGAGTACTTGTCCATAATATCATAGTTAATACACAGTGAATTCTAACCTTGGTCTGACTCCATGGCTTGGACTTTATTGCATGCTCATGGTTTATTTCATACAGATATGAGGAAGGGTTGAAACTGACCAATGTGTTTTTTGGTTCAAATTAATAAGAGTGAGAGAGAATCTGATTGGTTTCTGACTAGCCAATAGTCTGCTTCCCTTGCCTCCGTTGATCCTGAGTCAGTCAGTTGGGTGTAGAGGAGGGTTTTGTAGGGTTCTTTTCTGGGGAAGAACTGGGACAGGTTCTCCAAGAAAGATCTACGTAGGAAGGAAAGAAGAGTAGAGTGACATTTTAATCTGCTTTGGGAGTGTACAGCGATGCTTTCATTAGATTTATCCTTTTATCTCCAGTGTTTAGAAAGTGTTCACTGTTCATAGATATTTGCTGAATGAATGAATGAATGAATGAATGAATGAATCTTTAGTGTAAGCTTAATATGAGTCCCAGTGGGGACCCCTTTAGTAGGACTCTTGGGATTTTGAGTTGTAAAGGAGCTTGACTAATTCCAACTCTTGAGGGGCTCAAATCTCTTTTCTAAAGTCACAGCTGCCAACTTGTTTTGGAAACTTAAATGTCCTTTTCAACAGTTGAGCAGCCTGATTGTTCTGTCTCTAGATGTGTGAGTCTTAATGGTTTTGACACATGAGTTAGTAACTTAGATAGTTAATAAAAATGAGGCATGATCTGTGCTGGGTCAGCTGGAAAACATTTGTACATTTAGTGCTACAGCCTGAAATGAATTAAGTGTTAGATTTTAAAAAAACAAACTTATGTTTCTGTTGAAGAATTGAGTGTTTCAGAGGAATCTCTGTTGTCTGACCTGCAGCTGAGGTACTGTGAGGAGAAAGCAGAGGGTGAGAGCTGGGCTTGTTCCATTACTGATTAGCTGTGCAATCTTGCATAAATTAATTCTCTGAATCTGTTTCCCGTTCTGTGAAAGGAGTAAAATCTACCTTACAAGATTACTGTGAGGATTAAATGAACTAGTACATATAAGGAATTCACCATAGTGCCTAGTAACACAAATATTGGTTGTTAGTATTGGTGTTTGTGGAATAAGTGAATGTTTGTGCTAAAGTCAGTTGTTTACTACAGGGTGATGATGCCAGTAAGGCTGAATTCACTCTGCAGACTTGTTCACAGTAAGAATGTTTTTACTTTGTGAGTCAGTGAAAACAATTCGTGTGTGTGTGTGTGTGTGTGTGTGTGTGTATGTGCGCGCGCATGCACGCACGTACATGCACGTGCATGTACGTGTTATATTTAGTACTACTTTTTATGTAAATGAGGACAGAAGAAACTGTTAATTCCTTCACAAGGAAATAACGTGGATGGAGCAGCTGGCCCGTGCTCAGACATTTATTCTTCACTGATGTTTTCCTTCTATTCCTGTTTAAAACACGAGTTTTTTTTTCTGTTAGGAATATTGATCTTAATATTTTGTTCATACTAGCAGAGCAAGCTAGTGGGAGTCTGTGTGTTCCTAAATATATCTTATATTTCCCCTGGAAAATGAGATCATACATTTGTGTGTATGTGTGCAAACAACAGAAAGCAGAACTTGTAAAGGGGAAAAAAAAACCAACTCACTTCCTGTAAGTCATCTCACAAGCCCTTCTGAAACGTCACTGCTCTTGCTGGCCACATGGCATTACCTGATTTTGTATCATTTTCCCAATCAGCTGCAGGACTGTTTGTAAAGAACAAAGACCTGAGTACCCAACATGGTGTCTGGTTTAGTTTAAAAGATACCAAGTTCTGTCCCTTCTGTACCAGGGAAAGTGTGCTGTTAGACACATTTCCTTTGGGAGAGTATTTCTGTTCACACATGTAGTTAAATGATCACCTGTGTGATGCTGTGAATAAAAAGGACTAATACATGAAACGACAGCATTTGTTCTGTTCTTCCCTTGTGCATGTATTTTACTTCCTGCAGCAATTCTGTGAAGTAATTTAAGTGGCTTTTGCATCCACATATTATAGATGTTGAAAGTGATTTCATAGTGTTCAAGTAACCCGTGCAAGGTCACAGAGATTTGGTTAGGAGTTTAGACCTTGGACATAAGCTCGTATCTTCCTGGCCTTAAATTTGTATTTCTTGTACTTTTCTTACAGGTCCACTCTGATGATATACAATATCAGGTCATAGTTCTTTTTCCTTTATTTTAAAAATTTTATTCATTCTTATTAAAAATTGCTGCATTAGACTCATCTTTTAAAATGAGTCAACTGAAATAAACTCACCATTGCTATTGAGAAGGACTTAGATTTTAGCTGTTTGGTTTCCTATAGTTAATGTTTTCATTCAGTCAAAATTCAGCTCACATTCATTAAACTTCTTGTTATGGATCAACTAAGAGGACAGAAGACAGAAAAGGAAATATCCTCTTGGAGCTTGCAGTCTAGTGGGGGAGACAGCAAAACAAATAGGTAATTGCTGAAACGCTTCATAGGAGTGAGTGCAGGTTTCCCTGGGAGCGAACAGAAACATCCACAGAGTCTGAGGGCTAACAGAAGACAGGAAAGGTCAGGGCTGCTTGTCCAGAGCAGCTGATTATATTTTCTTCTGAAGGAAAAGTGCTGCACAACAGCTATCCAAGGAACAGGCAAGGCATGCTGAGCATTTTCATTTTTCACACTTTCAATTGAAAAAAAAAAACTATTAGTCTTAGAATATAGATTTTTATTGCAGATCTGGTGAGCTTTCTACTAAATGCAAAAAGAAAAAAAGGGATTTTGATTGGGTAAAGCCATACTGATTTTAGCTCTTTTTTGTTTTGTTTTGTTTTTGAGACAGCGTCTCGCTTTTGTGGGTCAGGCTGGCCCTGAGCTCGGCCTTGAATTTACAGCAATCTTCCTGCCTCTGCCTCCTGAGTGCTGGGATTACAGGTGTGAGCCACCACACCCGGCACTGTGGTATTTGGTACTGATTGCTGGTGGGCCTGAGTCTCCATGTCCAGAATTGTTGTATGTGATTATTGGGGGTTGAATCTGGGCCCTTACACTTGCAAGGCAGGCACCGAAACCACTGAACTAAATCTTCGGCCCAGTCATACTGAGTTTAGTAGGGAGATAAAAATGCTGAGTCTGATGGAGGAAGACCAAGACTTCAGAGTCAACTCTCAGAAGCTAAGGACAAGTTCTTTTCAGAGGGCTTTCTGCCTTCAGTCAGCTGTCCTTCCCTTGAATAGATTAGTATTGAATTTTTTTAGAAAAAATTTAACTGGCAACATAAATTAAGTAACACACTTAATACCATAATATATATATTAAAATAATTTATAGTATGGTTTTAGGAAACTGCCTTAAAAATCCCAATAAGCAGTCTCAATAAAGTTAATTACAAGTTGAAAAGGAAATCTCATTACAGTAGTCTGAGAATGCAGTTAATGAAACTAAGTGTAATCATAACTTGAATATTTCATTAAGTGGAGACTTAAAGTCATTAATTTAGTATTAGGCTGGAGTTGAGTGCTTACACTGAGATTGCCATTCTAAGTAGAGCAGCCTGTTTTATCCATTTCAAATCTGTACAGAGGCCTAAGAGCCCACCCCCCCCAGGCCTGTCCATGGTGCTGAACCTTCTGGTGATAGTTATCTAGTTCAAATTACTCTGCCAAAAGGTCTATCTCACAGAAGTTTGAAGCTGCATGGAAGTTTAGATATCATTACATCACTCCTGGCTTCAAAGATAATTAAAAAAAAAAACCCAAAACACCCAGGGAATAACACAGTGTGCTAACTTTTCATTTTACCAAAAAAGGAAATCTAGTATAAAGCAACCCGTCAATACCATCCTCATCATATCATAAAAGGTATGGATCTCTTTTAACACTAAACATTTAGGTAAGCAATCATTCTTAAAAAGCTGTATCTAAGTCAAATGAAGTTAATATAAAAAACTCGTTCTGTTTTTTCTACTCCTCTCTCTCCCTCCCTCTCTCCTCCTCTCTCTTTCCCTTCTCATCCCCTTCCCCTCTCCCTTCTCTCTTTCTCTCTTTTCTCTCTTTCTCTCTTTCTCCCTTTCCCCTTCTCTCCCTTTCCCCTCTAATTGGCTCAAAATGAGAAATGCATTTGCATTTTGGCTATATGCTTATTGAGTGAGTGTTTATGAAATACCCACTAATTTTATTAATTTGAAATTAGTGCTAGAGATATAACTATTGTGATATATATGTATTTTCTAGAACTTATAGTTAGTCTCTTCTCTGCATTTTACAAATAATAAATGAAGTCTAGGAAAAATACATCAACTTTATTACAGTTATGCAAGCGTGAAATTTATCAGGTCAATATTTAAAAAAATATTATTGAATGTTTAGAACAATATTCCCAATCACAAATACACACTGACTTGACAGTTCTCCAAAACGGACTTTAGGATCAGAAATGATGGATTATTTTTCTGGGTATTGGCACAGAATGCCTCCCCTATCATCCAAAAGAAGCCCTTTGAAATATTCAGATATTCTTGACATTTTAAGAAAATATTGAATTACCAAGAGCCATGAATTGAAAGATGTGCAAGGGCAGTATGTGGTATTTGCTTTCTTTTATTGAGCAGTAACCAAAAATGCAGGAAGCGTCTCAGTTTTCAGAGGTATTATTTTGAAAAAAGAATGCATATACTCAAAGTCAAAAAAAGGTCATCAAACAATTCTTTGATAACAGCTGACAAAGAAGTTGCATAAGCATGTTTAAAAATGTTCTTTATGAACATTTTTTGTTTTGCTAATCAGCTGAGTGGTGGAGAGAGTCAAAGCCTGTACTGTTTTATTTTCCTAGTACTAGGAATCAAACTCAGGACCTTGCGCTTACAAGGCAGGCATAAAGCCACTCAGCCAAGTACTCAGCTCCTGTACTCTTATTTTAAAATAAGTTTTAATGGTGCTAGAATTGCTTTCATCTTCTACATTTGATAGTCCCTTTGCCTGCAACACTCTTTCCAGAGATCTTTGTGAGGCAGGCACTGGAACCACTGAGCTAAATCCCTAGCTCTGAAGATTTTTGCAGAGCTGGCTACTTCTTGTTATTTTGTTCTTGGCTGTTATATGTCTTTGAGAGATCTCTCTTGTACAGAATAGCACACCCTATGTAAAGAATCTTAGCAGTATCCCTCCATATTAGTTTACCTCTTTATTTTCCTTATAATTTATATCAGTACCTAAAATCATACCATTTCTTTTGGACTAATATTTTAGAGACCAGAGACTTTGCCTGATTTGTTGACAGCTATATCCTTAGTGTTTCCAATGCATCCTGCTATGCCAGGCACATAGTAAGTGCTTTATAGAGATGTGTCAGATGAATGAATGATGTCACAACATAACAGCACACTTTGTCAATAAGAGCTCCTATTTGTTTCCTTTGTTGGTCCATCAGGATTTCATTTCTTGTGTTCTAAACTTTCAGTGTTGGGTCAGAAGTTAGTGAATGCTGAATAATATACCAAGAAAAGTTGTATACATTTAAAAGCTCATGAATACGTATCCCAGCATTATCTGGACATTATGAAATGTCACACAAAGGTAGTGTTTTCGAAGTCCAGTCCACAGTCCACCAATTCTATCACAGTTGATTTTTTTCATTAATATTGTGCTTCTGTTTCATTTATTTCAGCTTCTCTGTGTCATAGCTTGCCTTGCCATGTCCCTGATAGTGCTGGTTATCAATTGCATTAGATGAAAGCAAAGTAAGGAGGGAATTGGGTGTGTTTAATATTTATGAAGTGACTATGTTGTATTGCTATGGATAATTAAACTTAACTCTGGAGAGTCAAAGGAACCTTAATAATCCCTTGTTTAGGGTCATAATATTGATTATAGCATATCATCAAGTAGACTATTAAATATCCAATGGCATTGTCCCATATTTAATTATTATACATAAAAGGAATTATTGAAACCCAAGTGGTAGAGATAGTGGACACAAAAGAAAAACCCCCAAATACAGCAGATCCACAGATCAATTTCATATCTTTATAACTGAGTAGTCAGCCAGTGGCCACGCCTAACCCTAGCTTATGTGTGATTAAAATCAAGTAATTATGTATTCTTTGACTTGAATTCCCAAATGTCCCAAATGTGCCACCTGATCTTATAATCTTCACCCCACAGCACAATCAGGTCAAACTAAGAAAAGCACTTAAGAACAGAAAGATGCATTCCCTGGATTTTCCATTGGAAATTCTCTGAGCATCCTCTGCCTTTCAAGATACTTTTTAGTAAAAGTTTGGTATGAAAATAGGATATATTGTTGTGAATAGATAGATGAAGGGAGAAAGTTATTCTTTCTTACTTACCCTGGGTTTTGGTCTTTTTTGTTCATTATAATGGCTAATTTTGTTAAGAAATCACTATATATGACATAGGGTATGGGGTATACATAGGGGAAAGCAATAATGTTTATAGTTAGCACTTGTTGGATAGTTTCTATATACTAGGTGTTTCAAATATGTTCTCTTACTCTCTTCACAACTCAGCAAAGTGAGCAGGATTATCTATATAGAGTAAACAGAAACAAACCATCCATCTAATATGTGGCAATTCAGGATTTAATAGTTTTTGATCAGATTCCAAAGTCTAGGCTCTATCTTTATTCCAAAATGGGAACATAGGTGAGTATATTCCTCACTGATAGCTAGTGATGGCTGCGGTGGAGTGTTAAAAATGAATCTCTGAGGCCCTATTCAAGCTCAGGAGGTATGAGTGCTGTGATTGATTACTAATGTCTGCCTTGAAAGAGGCATGGGTTTATAGTGTTTGCATGCCATATATTTATCCTATTTCAGCCACAAATACAGTAAAAGCCCCTTAAAGGACTTAAAATTTTGTAAATGAGTATTTTGTAAATGTATATTATATAAAATATAATATAAAATGAAGAAGTATAAACCAAAGTGATGGATTGGGAAGGCCTCAAGTGTGTAGTGCCTAACATATGGTGTTTGGATACATAGTAGGTGATTAGCATATTTTTGTTTAATGAATGAGTGAAAATATGAATGAATAGTGTGAAGCATGTGATGATTTTTATTCTTCTTGATTTTCTATTTTTCTACATCAGTTCAGATCACCCTAAAACAACATAGGAGAAATGAATTTCTTTAGTTTTCTATGAGAGCGATAATCTAGAACTGTATTTTAACAGGATTTCCTTGATTTAATATTTTAAAATTATGGTTCATATTACAAAGGGAAACATGAAAAATGCATTTATATTCTTCCAAATATACTATAAAAATGAAGGATTTCATGTTGTTCAATATCCTTTATATAGAAAATGACTTCTATGTTCTGTATTTTTTCAATAAGTATTTTTATTGAATTATCTAGATAGGCACTGTGCTAATGAATCAAAAAACAACTCAGATTTTTGACCTCCAGGGCCTATATTTCAGTGGGGGAAGGCTCTACAGTCAGTCAGTAGATAAAGCATTTAAGAGACTTTTCTGTTATACTTGGGCAGAAGCAAGCGATGAGATAAATAATTACAAGGATTATGTCACTGAGGATAATTAAGGTGAGACCCAAAGATAAACTGAAAGGAAGCAATCAAGTGAAGAGAAGGGAATATCATTCTAGGCAGAAGAATGAGAATGTGTGAAAGTTCTTAGGTAGGAAAATACCTCACCTTGCTTGTGGAAGTAAAGGAAGCCCCTGTGGCCGAAGTCTGGTGAAGGAGGAAAAAGGAATGAGAAATGTTATAAAGGATGAGAACACAGTGAGATAATAGTCATAATCGGTAGCTATACTTTTCTGTAGCAGAACTACTATGTGCTGGCCACTGTGTTAGGTGCTGTACATATATTTTGCTGTGTCTCCGTGCTTCATATGGCCAGCCAATACTGCTTTTTCTGGAGGATATTACACTGAACAGGAGTCCTTTGAAATATTCTGCAAACTTAGAGTTCCTTGGGCAAATAAAGAGTTTTAGAATAAATACAATGAAGTCATTAAAAATGTTTTTATTTCGGTGTTTTCCAAACTGATATATCTATTAAACATCTTGTTGAGTAACAATTATGGATGTACAGGGGAAATAGCAGTCTGGAGAACAGACGTTGAAGAATGCTACTCAATTATGTTTACCTGGTCCTCCTTAATCACATCGGAGAGTGGTAAAGTCATTAGTACCCCAAGGCAATCTATTCTGTTTTCAGGCAGACTTCACTGACAGGGAGTTTGCCTTATGCCTATTCCCATGTTACCACCAAAACCCTGATAGTAGCTTGCCCAGGGAAGAAAAAGCCAAAGCCATTAATAATTTTCTTTTCTCTCCCTCTTATACCCTCCTCTCTCATCCTTCAAAGTTCAAACTAGAGTTCATAATGGGATTTTTTTTTTTTTTTGGTTGTAAACAACAGATGTGAATGTAAGCACAAACAAACCATACTTAAGCAAGAAAGGAATTCTTTTGAGCTCGCAGATCTTAAGGGACAGCAGGGTATCCAAGCCTGAGAGAGTAGGGACTCAAATAGTTCTAATCATGGTGCTGTTAGCTCTGCCTTGATGGCATAAATGATTCCAACCATTTTTCTCTTTGTCCTCATTCAAGTTTAAGTTCCTAGGGGAGAGTCTGAGTGGCTCTTATTGAATCACGTGCTCAACAGTTGGCTAGGAAGGTTAGATATGTTTTTTTCCAATTTCACGAAGACTGCACATACTAAAGGAAAGCAAAAATAATGAATAAGTAAATAAATGGAAAGCAAAGTATCTACAGTAAAATGGAAAAGTGGTCAAAAGAAAAAAAATGGAGAAATGGTCAAAAGAAGTAGAGAATGGATTCTGTGTACTCAGAATGTCAACTGCTCTCCAGAGAGCCAAGCAGATACTTTCTCCTGCCTGATCTTTCCTCCTGTGATCATATATGCTTGGTTCCTTTCCAAGACATTCCCATACAGTTTGACTTTACTAACATTGGGTTGTTGTCTGCATTGTTTTCCCTTCTGGAATGTAATGTCTGTCTGTCTTGGTCTGTGTCTGTCTCTGCTTCAGTCTCTCTGTCAGTCTTGGTGTCTGTCTGTCTCTCATCTGTCTGTCTTTCTTTGTCTCTGTCTCTCTGTCTCTGTGTTCTTTGTCTCCATCATTAGGAAAAATAACAAAACCCATAAAATATCTCCAGCAATGAAGATTATATATATCCATGGAGAAGAAAAGTCAAGTAATTAGCAGGAATGCATGAGATGTGGAATATATTGATGGGAGGGAGCTGTGAGAAGACACACAGGCACGTGGAGAAACATAGAAGACTGTTATGGCAGGGCAAACGAACCACCTTTGCTTGGCCACAGGGAGATCTCAGAAATGGAGATCACTGATGAATGGGTGGCCTGAAAGACCAAGCAAAGGAATGGGAATGGACTATCTGGGATGGACTGTCTGGGAGCCCTTAAGAAATACTGCCTGGTATCACTTCTTTTGGAGGTATCTTGTAGGATTCTTGGGGTGACAAATGAGAAAGACCTTTAAGACCTTTTGGAGGATGTGTTCTTGTCATCTCAAACACAGCTGCCATCACCTCACCCATGAGGTCTTTGTTCCAACCCTTCACCAAAGCCTTCTGAGGGTTGCTAGGAAACCGGAGATGCTTGAGTAGTTGAGATCTAATTACAATAATTCCTTTGGTTTCCATGGTTGGAGGAGGAGCCAGCTTGATCTAGTGCCATATTTTCTTACCTTACTTTGGAGTGCAGTGGGCCATACGTGTCTTTAAGTTACGTGAAGTCAGCTCTGTGATCTCAGTGCCGGGATGAGCAGAAGGGAATTAGGGGGAGGGGTTGAGAGCTGGAGCGCAAGTGCATAACATAAATAATGTGAGTATTTCTGTTCTCATTCCACACAATGAGCATATGCTGAAAGCGAGATGGGAGACATGAGTCTGCTTTTGCCTCAGACAGATTCACTTCCCACGAGCTTCTCTGGAGTGTGATTCTAGCATTTAAAGATTTGCATTTTTCATATAACTTGGCCCCTAAACACAAGCTAGTTACATCATCTGGTGCTCAACCAGAGAAACAGCCATCATGGGTAATTTAGACTGAATATGATTGTAGCTGCTCCCTCCGGACCCTGATGTCTGCACAAGACAAGACCCCAGTGTCCTGTTCTGTGAATCCCTTCCTTGGTACCCTCAATTACATCCTATACCTACTGCCTGTTTACAGATTTGCCCAGCCCTTTGGCACAGTACAAAGTGTGGGCATGATTGTGTGTGTATTCATTCCTTGCCCTGTGCTGTTCCTTGAGATCATCATCATAACCTAGGGGGAGGATACCTCTGGCATTTTTGTAGTTAGTGGATACTCCATGAACCACAGTCCCACTCCTGTGCTGCCCAGTCCTCCATTGCCTTATGCTCATATGTGTTGGAGTTTTACTAATTGATTTTTGATGGTTTGTGGAGCTTTGAATTTCCCAGGGGAGTTTACTCCAACTCCGGGTAGTGTCTCTTACCTAACAGTCTGTCCTTTTACATACTGCATATCTTTCAAACTTAATGTATTTATCTGCATAGGTTAATGAGTATCTGGGGAAACTGAACCAAGAAATATAAAGAGCTCACAGTAAACACCCAGTGTCCTCTGTCTTCCAGCTCCCACCTACTTCCTCTCAGAGTTCACCATGGGAAGAAGCTATCTGTTTTCCCGAGGGTATTCTGTGCACTTAGCTTTATGAACACTCGCCCACCTGCCTTGCTGCTTTCACTAGAAGCAGCATTAGTCTCCTTGGGTTGCCATATCACAGACTGGGGACTTAACCAACGGAAAATATTTTCTTACAGTTTTTGAGTCTGGGAGGCAGGATCAAGGTGTTGTAAGGTGTTTTTGTGGGGGAAGGGAACCTGTTCTCCTGGCTCGCAGATAGGCTATCTTCCTTTTCTGAAAGTAGCAACCTACTGGGTTAGAGCCCCACCCCTATGTCCTCACGTAGACTCCTCACAGGTCCTGTCTCCCAATAGGGTTACATGGAAAGGTAGAGCTTCAATATACAAAAATTGGGGGACACATTCAGGCTGTCATGGTAGACAAGGGAAATTGTTTATTATTATTGTGTATAGAGGATACCTCATCTTTTCCCCATCATGCGTCTGGATTGAGCCTGGCTGATGGATACCAGATGTGACTTTGGAAGGCAAGAAATGAGTGAAATCTAACCATTGACTTTCTGGAAGAGCACATGGTCCTCCTTGCTCCCCAATAGGCTGATGAGGGATTGTAGTGGGGCACGTGGTACTTAGGAACCTGCAGC
Organism: Petromus typicus; assembly: GCA_004026965.1. NCBI lineage: Eukaryota > Metazoa > Chordata > Mammalia > Rodentia > Petromuridae > Petromus > Petromus typicus. Next base: position 249,068 of record PVIR01000022.1, read on the forward strand.
TCTCCTAGGCTGAGTGGGAAAGGGACGTCTAGTCAGGAGGTAGAGTTCCTCACAGGAAGAGGAAGAAGAAAGCCATTCTTCTTCCAATTTGTATCTTCAGTATGTCAGTTCTCATTCTTCTAGAAATTCAACACTCTGGGGAAACTACTAAGGAGGACCCTTAATGTCATCTTACAGTGCTGCCTTGAGATGTCCTCTTCTTTCCTTGTGGATAAGTCTTTCCTCTCCTGAGATCCAGGCAAGCTCAGCTTAGCTGCTTATTGTTATCTGTCCTTCTCCTCAGCTCCGGTGATTCCTCTTCAGTGTGGAGTTCATCTCTGACTTCTCTGAACCTACAGCTACTAACTTCTAGGTACTAATTGTCATTTTTGTCTTTTTTTTTTTCCATTCTGGCTGCTTTTGATTTTGATTTTTATACTGCCATTAAGCTTTTATAGAAGTGTCTGTTTTTTTCTCTAACTAGATTCAAAATTCTTTGAGGTTAGTAAACATTCCTAAGTATTCCCCACTGTGTATCTGATACAGTGATTTCCTTGGGCACTGGGGTGAACAGTCATGTTGTTAACATTAAAACCCAAGAAAGTGGCTTTTATCAATAACTCTGATTCTAGCATCATTTTTCCTTCTAGAAGTTTCTCCAGCAGTGGAGTATGTGCCCTGTACACATTGCTCACAAGTACTTTTAATTACACAGTCATCCTTTGGTATCTAAGGAACATTGTTCCAGGAAACCTGGTGGATACTAAAATCTGTGTATGCTTAAATCTCTTGTATGAAATGGAATAGCATTTGCATATAACCTATTTACATCCTCCCATATACTTTTTAAAAGAATATTTGCATCATTTTATTTCTTGAATTATCAAATACAAGGACTATCTGTAAGCTCCTTTCCGTCAGATGAATATATTAGCCTCCTTGCCCCTTACTACAAATTTCACATCTCATTTTACTTTTGAAACTTGTAGTTTTCCATTAACATTATCGTGGTTAAAACAAAGCCATTTTTTTCCTGAGCATAATGAAAGCTTGTCTATAGCTTAATTTTAGCTAAAGTTAGCATCTGGTGTTTGCGTTGTTGTGACGACCTACAGGTTGTAGGGCCAAATAGTATGTTTGGATCACACTTTTCTACCTTATATGCGTTCACACTTTTCTGTCATTCTGATTATCCCTCACACCCACCTTTGGTCTTTATTGCATTTTTATTAGCAATTGAGAATTTATTAGCAATTTGAGAACTTGGTACAGGCATGTAAAATATCTTGATAATTTCCATTTTTTATTAGTACATGTTTGTAGTACCTAATGATTACATTTATTGTGAGCGAATTGGTACATGTAAATAACACCTCTTCATTCTTGTTTGATCCCTGTACTCCCCTCCTTCCCCACTCCTTGCATCTCTTGGTCCCTTCCCTTTTGCAAAAGCTCTACCTTCGTTCTTTTTCTTTCTATTCTTTCTCTCCCTTCTCTCCCTCCTCCTTCTATTCCTTGTTGACTGTCAAATTTGAAAAAGATCTCACTACTCCCTTTTATTTTTATTTTGTCTTTTATTTTGCTTTTATTTTGTCTTTTATTTTGCTCTTCCTTTCTATTTTGATTTTCTCATGTAAGAAAACGAAGGGATATTTAAGCGGGTGTGTCTGATTTATTTTACTTAATATTATGGTGTCAAAGTGCATCATTTATTGTGAATGACTCAAGTTTAGATTTCTTTAAAGGAGATAGTATTGTATACTATGCTTTTCTTAATCCACTCACTGGGGTAATTATTAATTGTCCTGCTATAATAGTGGGTATACATGTATCACTGTAATATGATGTCTCTAATATTTTAGGAAAACACCTAGAAGGGGAATAGCTGGGTTGAATTTTTCTAGTTTTAGTTTTTTGAGATATCTCCAAACTGATTTCTATAGTGATTGTACTAGTTTACATTACCAGTGGTGTAAAGGAAGGTTCGTTTTCCTCTACAGCCTCACCATCATTTGTTTTTATTTTCTTTCTTTCTTTCTTTTTTTGGTAGTTGTTTTTTTGAGACAGGGTCTCGCTTTGTAGTTCAGGCTGGCCCCGAGCTCAGCCTCCAACTCACATCACAGCAATCCTCCTGCCTCTGCCTCCCGAGTGCTGGGATTACAGGCGTGAGCCACCACGCCCAGCACTGTGGTATGTGGTACTGGTTGCTGCTAGGCGTGAGTCGCCACACCCAGTATGGTATATGGTTACGAGGGATCGAACCCGGGTCCTTGCGCTTGCAAGACAGGCGCCAGAACCACTGGGCTAACTCCCCAGCCCTTTATTTTATTTCTTGATGATAGCCACTTTTCTGGGGAAGGTGGAATTTCAGTGTTATTTTAATTTGCATCTCTTTAATGTAGCAGTGCTGAACATTTTTTTTCATGCTTTATCATTCATTTGTACTTTTCCTTCTGAGGAGTATTTATTCATTTCAGTTGCCCATTTTTTAAATGAGTCTTTTATTTTGGGGAGTCTGTGTATTCTTATATATTCTAGATTTTAGTCTTGTGTGGAATAGCTGGAAAAATGTTTTGCTATTCTGTAGGTGATCTTTTCATCTTGTTGGTTGTTTTCTTCACTGTGCAGATGCTTTTTAATTTGATAGGGTCTTATTTGTTTATTTTTGGTACTATTTCTGGTGCCAGTGTGGTTTAGTGCCTGTGTCTTCAGGAGTTTTACTTATTTTATCTTCCACTAGGTGAAGTATTTCCATTGTATATCACATTTAGATCTTTGATCCACCTTGATTTTGGTTTTACACTTGGCAAGAGGTGTGAGTTTAGACTCAGTCCTCTGCAGGATGAGACCTAGTTTTCTTAGCACCATTTGTTAAAGAGGCTATCTTTCCTCCAGTGTGTGCTTTTGGTCCACTTGTCAAATATCAACTAGCTGAATATCCTGGGCTCTTTCTGCTTTATCTGTTTAGTTTCATTGTATGTTTGTATGTTTCTTTTTTGTGCCATGCTGTTTATTTTTAATCACTGTACCTTTATAATATAACTTCAGATGTAGGATAAAGGTGATATGCCTGCTTTCTTTTTTGTTACTCAGGATTGCGTTTTGCTATTCTGAATCCTTCCTGGCTCCATATGAACTTTACGGTTGTTTTCTTTAGATCTGTGAGGCATGCTGTTGGTGTTTTGATTGGGTTATTATTAAATCTATAAATCAGTTTTGAAAGTATGGCTATTTTGACTATATTTGTTCTGCCAATTTGTACTGCCAGGACATATTCCATGGCAGGAACAGGGGATATCTTTCCATTTTCTGATGTCCCCTTTTTAGAGTGATGTAGTTTACATTGCAGACATTTTTCACTTCCTTGGTTAGATGAATTCCTAAGAATTTAATTTTTTTAATGGTATTGTGAGTGATACTGTTCTCCTAATATCTTTCTCAGTGATTTCACTATTAATGTAGAGGAATGCTATTGATTATTGTGTGTTGATTTTGTATCATTGTGTGCTGAATTTTGCTATTCTAGTGTATAATTTTTTGAGTCTTCTATGTAGAGGATCATGTCATCTACACATAATGATAATTAGACTTCTTTTGGTCCTATACATATCCCTTTTATTTTAATCTCTTATCTGATTGCTTTGGCTAATAGTTAAGAACTGTGTTGAACAGGAGTGGTGATAGTGGACATCTTTGTTGCCTTGTTCCTAATTTTAGAGGAAAAATTTCCAGTTTTTCTTTATTTAATATGATGTTGGCAGTAGGGTTGTCATAAAAACGAATTGAGATAAGCTCCTTCTACATCTATTTTGCTCATAGCTTTTATAAAAAGTGGATTTTGGATATTTTCAAAGGGTTTCTCTGCATCTATTGAGATAATCGTGTGAGTTTGGCCTTGCTTCTGTTTATTTGGTGAATTACAATTATTGATTTGCATATGTTGAACCATCTTTGCATCCTTGAGGTGAAGCCTATTTGGGCTTAATGTATAATCTTTTTTGGTGATTTATTGCATCCTGTTTATTGGTATCTTGTTGAGTTTTTTTGCATTTATGTTCATTAAAGAGGTTTAGGTATAGTTTTGTTTTTTGGTTGTATTCTTTTCTGGTTTTGGAATCAAGGTAATACTACCTTTCAGGAATGATTTTGGAAATACCTTTTCCCTTTAAAGAATTTGTTCTTCCTTGAATTAGAATTCAACAGTGAATTCAGCAGAATCTGGGCTTTTCTTAGTAGATAGAGTTAAAAAATTTTTATTTTATTAGTGCTTCACTTTCATTACCTGTTACTGGATTATGTGTTACTGGATTATGCAGAATTTTAAAATCTTAATTCACTTTTGGTAATTCAGATGAATTTAGGAATCCATTCATTTCTTCTGAGCTCTCCAATTTATTGGTGTAAAGATTTGTGAAGTAGTTGCTAATAATCTGGATTTCAGCTCTGTGTAGTCTGATTTCATCTTAATTTCTAATTGCTTGGATTTGGTTTTTTTTTTTTTTTCCTTTTTTTGGGTAATATTAGCTGAAAGTTTGTCTGTTTTGTTTATTATTCCAAAGAACTACCTCTTTAATTCATTAATTCTTCACTTTTGCCATTGATATCTGCTCTGAACTTTATAATCTCCTTCTTTGTACTAGTTTTAAATTCAGATTACTCTTATTTTTCTAGGACCTTGAAGTATATCATAGGTTATTTGGGCTCACTCCCTTGTCTGATGTAGGCTTTCACTGCTGTAAACTCCCCTCTTATGACTGCTTTTATTGTGGCCCGTAAGTTCTGGCATGCTATCCTGGCATTATTGTTTAATTCTAGTAGTAGTCTAATTTCATCTTGATTTCTTCTGTAACTCATTGATTATTCAAGAACACACTGTTTGATTTCCATGAGTTTGCATAATTTCTTTGATTTCTTTTGCCATTGAGTTCTAGTTTCACTGCGCTGTGATTTGTTAATATGTGTGGTGTCATTTCATTTCTTGTGCATTTACTTGAGGATGGTTCATTGGCTCAAATGTGGTCTGTTTTGGAGACTGTTCCATGTATTGCTAAGGAGAATATGTATTCTGATGTTGAATGAAATGGTAAGTCCATTTTCTGGAGGTTTGTTTTAGCTATGATATATCTTTGTTGATTTTTTTTTTTTTGTATAGTGACCTTTTTGTGATAGTGTGTTATTGAGATGCACCACTATAACTGAACTGATGTCTGTGCAGTTCTTAATGTACAGTAGGGTTTGATTTATGAAGCTGGAGGGACAGTTTCTTGTTGCATACATGTTAATACTTGGTTTCTTTTCCTGCTGTATTGTTTCCTTAGCCAGTATATAGTGACCTCCTTTGCTGTTCTGATTAGTTTTGGCTTAAAATCTGCTTTGTCTGATCATAGGGTAGCTACTCCTGCTTGTTTTGGGGCTCCCATTGCATGAAATATCATTTTCCAGCCTTTCATTTTTAGCCGATGAATTTCTTTTGGAATTAAGTGTGTTTCTTTCTTTTTTTTTTTTTTTTTTTGAGAGTCTCACCTTGTAGTTCAGGCAGGCCCTGAGCTCAGCCTCAAACTCACATCATAGCAATCCTCCTGTCTCTGCCTCCCGAGTGCTGGGATTATAGGCATGAGCCACCACGTCTGGCACTGTGGTATGTGGTACTGATTGCTGCTGCATGTGAGTCTCCCCACCCAGTATTGTATGTGATTATGGAGGATTGAACCCGGGTCCTTATCTAATTTAAGAACCTAGGATGTTACCACCCTTAACTATAGAAATCTATGAAGGTAGTATAAATACTAAGACAAACCAAGTATTGACCTACAGTAAATATCTACTAAATGGGACAGCTTTACTTCTACCAATAATAGAGCAGTATTCAACAGTAGCAGCATATAGTTAACCACCTGAGATCCATGCACTTTAATGGTTATCCTAGTGAGGGTAGAGAGAGTGGGAATAGGAGCATGTAAAAAGTAACATTTGAAAAGTTAAGTGATGCAGATGAGGAGGAGGTGGTAAAAGTGAGATAAAGGATCCTATTAAGGAGTAACTAATAGTACTACTATTAATCAGTAGCATTACTTAATACTACTTAATAGTATTAATATTAAGGAATAATTCATAGTGTTGGATAAAAATAACAGATAGGCTCAGGGGTCCAGCATACAGGGACAACTATGTGGCTTTGTCCCCTTGCTAATAGTGTGACCCAGGAGAAGGTACATGACCTTTCCTCCCTGCTTTAGGAAATGACCAAACTGTCCAGTGCTTTTGATCCTTGTGCAGATGAAATGAAAAAGTGCAAGTCAAGCCCTTGGCCCATGTCCTAGGGCAGCGACAGTGAACAAAACAAAATGAAATAAGTGAGTCTTCCCTTGTGTCCTGAGCCAGATTTCACTCAGACTTGCCTCTGTGTGTAGCACTTGAGGAAGGCATGTGGTTGGAATGCACCAGTCCAAGACAACTGTAGGGCAAAGGGGCATTTCAGTTTGTTTGTTTGCTTATTTGCTTGTTTGTTTGTTTGCTCAGAACAGCCTGTCACTCGGCTGAGAGCCACTGTGGGTTAGTGCGGTGATAACCTGATGGTAACATGAGATCCCAACAGTTTGAATTAATCATGACGATAGGAGGTGACAAGTAGGACCTCTGTGACATCTGCAGGGGCCTCCCCCAGGCCTCCTCAGGGCTGAGGGACAGAACTTCCAAGTCTCCCTAGTTTCCCTTTTGCTGAGGGAGAACAGAGCTATGTGTGTGAAGGAAAAGGCAGAAAAGGGCTAAGTATTACTAAAACATTTTGAGACCAGTTTCTGGAATGGTCAGATGTGGAGAGGTGTTAGGAAATATGCATCCTTTGACCACATTGCCTCTCTATCTCATACAGTCAAATTGATCATGTCAGGGCCAGTCCCTCCTTGTCCACGATGGGGCAGTTGTCATCATCACCATTGCCTGTGATCTTGCTGTGTGGTTCAGGCTGGCCTAGAACTGTCTGTGTAGCCCAGGCTGGCCTCAAAACCTCAGAGATTTTCCTACCTCAGCTTCCTAAGTGCTGGGACTATGGACATGTTGCTAATGACGGTCTATCTGTGAAGACACCATGCTCTGTCTTGCCTAGAACTCTTTCTACAAAGATTGTGTGTAAGGAAAAAGGTTTGCTTCTCTTAAGGAGCTTAGATGTTTGTACTCTCCAATATGAATAATGCAAGCTGGTTGTGGTGGCTCATGCCTGTGATCCTAGCAACCTGGGAGGCCGAGGCTGGAGGACTGCAAGTTAGAGGTCAGCCTGGGCAACTTATTGACTTAGCAAGACTCCATCTCAAAATAACAAATTCAAAAGGAGCTAGAGCTGTGGCTCAACAGAAGTCCTTGGTTCCATCTTCACTACTAGAAAAAACAAAACAAAACCACACAAAACAAAACAAAACAAAATATTATAATTGACTAACTTTTCCTATTCCCCTTGTCCATCCAGAAGAGCATTGTGAAGTTTAAAACTCTGTCAACCCTCATCTCTCATTCCCTGTTTCCCACTTTTCTCTCATGTTGGCCTATGCCTGTAGTATGTTGAGATCTTTTTGGTTCCAGGGACAGAAACTCGGTAGGAACAAAAAGAGAAATTTAATGGACTGTGTCTGATCTATAGACATAGCCAGATCGCAGCAAGTGTTGTCAAGCCTCTGACTTTATCTCTACATCTCTGGTTTTGTGGCCTTCTTGTGTCTTAATTTTTAAACTGACTCTTTGTCATTACTGCTAAGACAGCTATTGTCAGGCTTAGCCCAGGACTGCTGAGTGCTGCAGACCCCAGAGAAGGGGGGAGTACATTTTCCTATAACTTCGAGTTGTGTGATTGGCCTGTGATATATCACATGCCCACGTCCAGACCAATTGCTTGGACCAGAGAAAGTGCTCTGATTGGTCAGTCAGGGCTCAAGTGTTTACTGCTGAACATGAGTGGAACTAGCTTCACCCAAATCTCTCACACTGAACAGGATCACTACAAGAAGGGGAGTGTGTATATGTGTGTGTGTGTGTGTGTGTGTGTGTGTGAGAGAGAGAGAGAGAGAGAGAGAAAGAGAATGCGTGGGCTTTAGCATAGAGATTCTAAACAGATGACAACAATGATAAAAACTCGACATACCTCTGGACTAATTTGTATTTTCTTTGTTTTAGATGTATGATTGTTTGTATTTTTCTGTTGCCTCAAATCCTTTGTGAAATGAGGTGGAATAAATAAGTGATGAGATATGTAAACGGACCGAATAAGCAAATCAGTGCATATCTCCTTACAAAAGGAAGATGAATTTGATTAACAATAGCAAGTAAGAAACTGAGCATCAGGTGAAAGTTTGAAATGTACAGAATTAAGACAGTCTGTCTCCTGCTGGGCACAGGGTACAGCCAGGGCCTATATATCAGGGAGATTGTATCTGTTAAAAAGCACATGCCTGGGCCGGGGATTTAGCTCAGTGGTTCTGGCACATGCCTTGCAAGTGCAAGGAACCAGGTTTCATCCTGGTAAACACATACAACAATGCTGGGCATGCAGACTCATGCCCACCAACAATCAGAACCACATACTCAGTGCCGGGCATGATGACTCATGCCTGTAATCCCAGCACTGGGGAGGCCGAGGTAGGAGGATGCTGTGAGTTCAAGGCTGAGCTCAGGGCCAGCCTGAACCAGAAAAAGTGAGACCTTGTCTCAAAAAAAAAAAAAAAAAAAAAAAAGGCACATGCATCTACATTTGTAGATGTGGATGAGAGGCTCATAAATGCAAATCCACTCGCAGACGAATAGTGAGTGCTAGGATGAAGACCAGCTTGGGTTCAGGATTGAAATCTTGATTTATTTGTTCTTGTCATTCTATTAGACTTCTCAACATTATTGATACCTTGGATCAGATCATCGTTGTACAGCAACCTGTGCTGGGCACTCTGTTCTATGATCTTTGTCCTCTACTCATTACATCCTACCAGTATTTTTCTCAACGATCTCCAGTTATTGTCAGATGCCTGTCACGGAGATGAAGGATGGAAGATCATCCTGGTGGACAATAGTATTGTCCACTATTCTATCAGAGTGTGCTTCTTGAAAGAATGATCTCGCAGGACTTCATACCATGTAATCAGTCTACCTAGCACACTATCTGGCAATTGGTAGAGGCTTAATAAGTCTTCATTGACTAAGGGAAGTAATTCACTTTCAACTCCTATTTCTAGGCTATCTTGGCCTCTAACCAACTTCCATTTCATCCTACAGTTCTTCGTCCAATAAAATAAAAAAGCTGAGAGGGAGTATAAGGTTAAAATATGTTAGCAAAGTACTGAAAAGGAATCAAGTCATGTAAAAAGATTATCTGGCTGGGTTGGGACAAGGTCACTGTCTAGAGAGACTCCCTGCCATAGGTGAGACAGAGAAGTGAGCAACTGCGAGCCATTCTTAGGGTTGGTAAAGGAGGTCTGAGCAGGGCACGAACAGCTGATCTCTGGGGCAGGAGTCAGGAAGTGACAGCTGGTAGAAGAATTCCTGCTTGCCTCAGTTTTTGTAAATCAAGTTTTCTTTATTCATTCACATAGCTGTCTGTGCTGTAGCAACAGAGTTGAGCAGTTGAGAGTTATGACCTCTCCAGGTTAAAATATTTACTATCTGACTTTTTTTGAAGTAGTTTCCCATTGTCTAGTTTAGGGTATCAGAGAAGAGAGAGGGGTCAGTGTAATCTGGAGTGATCTCAGAGTAGGGGCTTTCCTTTCCTTCCTTTCCTTCCAATACCCTGACCCTAGCAATACATTTTAGGATTTTCTTGAGGCTTCACCTTTGAATAAACACATTCACATAGTTCACTTTATTTTTCCCAGTGAACATTATACCGTAGGAATTTAATTTTTACTACCTAATGATTATAATTTTGAATAACTCCATAGCATACTATTTTATGGGTATAAAAACTCATCTGTTACCTTTTTGTTACCTTTAGATGCAGATATTTCTCAGCTCATAGCTTTGTGGTTGGACTTGAAGAAATGGTTAGGGTTGACTGAGAGTGAGGAATCAGGCAGATGCTTCAGGATTGGCAGGCTAGTGCAGGGAAGCAGCAACAAGTGGAACAGTCATCCATACCCAGGGAGCCTGACATGATCAAAGACTCTCACTAAGGACTGTGTGAATATTGGAAACAGTAGAAATCTGCCTAGGGCTCACTTCCAGGAAAGAACTGCAGTCAGAAGCTCCTAATCAGAAGAGTGCGTGGTCTGGGGTGTGCTGAATGCAAATGCATTCACATGTAAGTGTTTGGAGAAGCTAAAAACAAGCCTGGTCAGTTAAGATAAAGATATAAAGCATGTGCTCCAGCTCTGTAGGAACTGAGAGGAGAAAAGGGTATCCCACTCCTCAGTGCTGGTGAAGGCTAAGCATGATTTCGCTCAGTATGGGCAGACACCGTATGCCGGCTAACAGGGACTGTGGGATGGCAGCTCTTGAAATCCGTGGACTATTTTTGTCAAAGGAGAATTCAGTTTTAAATATTTGATGCCTTTAGGATAACTCATCTATCACCGGGCCAATTTAAGTCTCATTAATCACACGAAGGAAAGAGCTCCCTGCCCGTTGGAGCTGTTAGTGTACAGCTGTGCGAGAAGGCCCGCCTCCCCTGAGAAATAACAACCAAGTGGTGTAATTGTGCATGCGAGAAAGAGGGATCCCCCTGAGTAGGAATTGTTCCTTGATTCAGAATTGCCACTTGTGGGTTCTGCTGCTCAGAAGATTGTGCTGGGAATCTGGGTTACATGGGAAGAGCGTAGAGTAGTAGGGTAATGACCATGGCTCTTGAGATCTGTTTGCTGATCTGCCATCTATTGAGAACCAGGCAATGCACTGAGCACTTTAAATACAACTTCTCACTTAATCCTCACCACAGCCCTTTGAGACTTATCACAGATATAATATATTTTATAAATCTCCCAACTAAACTGAGTTCTAGGGGCTGTGAAGTCCAGGGTTAAGGGACAGCAGATTGGGTGTCTTGTGAGGCACCACTTTCTCGTGCCTCCTCATTGTGTCTTCATAAGGGGGTAGTGGCACACAAGCTCCCTCCATTTCTCCTAGAAGGGCACTAGTGCCATTCTCCAGGGCTCTGCCTTCATGATCTGGTCACCCTCGAGGCCCCACTTCCTTGTACCACTGATTTGGAGGTTAGGCTTTCAATGTCTGAATTTGAAGGGACATAACATCCTGACCCTAGCAATATCCTTTTAGGATTTTCTTCAGACTTCACATTTGAATAAACACATTCACATAGTCCACTTTATTTTTCCCAGTGAACATTATATCATAAGAATTTAATTTTTATGACCTAATGATTATAATTTTAAGTAACTCCATAGTATACTGTTTTATGGCTAGAAAAACTCATCTGTTATCATTTTGTTACCTTTAGATGCAGATATTTCTCACCTCATAGCTTTGTGGTTCGAACACTATTGTTTTTCCAGTGAATTTTCTCCTACCTTTACCACTGACCCCTGTATACTTTGGGAAGTATTGTTAGCGAAAATTTTTTTGGGGGAGCTGGATCTAGGAAAATCTCCCGCAACAGAGGCTAAAGATGGAGAACATACAGAAGAAGGGAAAACAAAGCCAAACATTTACTTCCTTTTCAAAAGTGGGGGAGAGGAGCATATGCACGTCAATATGACATTTGAGAATGCTACTTGGTATTCAGGTCTATGCAACTGGTCTACCCTGGGAAATAGATACAGTCTTGGGGACTCTAGTGTTTTTTTTTAAAAAGGCAGTTCCTCCATCTTTTGCTAACACAAACATAAACAAGGAGCATTTGAATTGAGAGCAATTAACACAAAATGCCTGAAGCCAGGAAATAATTAATACAAAATCCTGGAGAAACTGCACCCATGCAGCTCAGTATTTTCTCAAGCTGGAGTTACTCCACTGAAATGATTCCTTGGTCTCTGGAGAGCTTTGTGTGGCTTGTTTAGGTTGGACGTGAACCTCTCCACAGGGCCTGTCCTTCTGCTCTGGCAGCCCTGTTGCACTGTCTTTCCTGGGAGATGCTGAGAGCCCACCAGGGGGCCCTTGTGCTGACACAAAGGTGACTCTGCCACAGGTTTTACTGAATGGTATGTTGAGATAGTTTCCATCTTCAGCATCCTGTCAAAAGCTTTCTGTTCCTTCAAGTCAGAATCAATATTTTCCTCCTTCCTCTTCTCTTTGTCCTCTGATGATATTTGAACACCGGTATGTGCTGAATCTATTTTAGGTGCTGTGTATCAGTCAGGCACAGCCCCTGAATTACAAGCTAATGAGGAAGACTAATAATGAATATATAAATTAGGAGGTAAAATACACTCATCAGGAGGTGGGTTATGCTCTTAACTAACAGAAGGTGCATAGACATTGATTTATGAGTATTTGAATTACCCTCACGGAGGACCTCATAAGGGTTAGGCAGACATAGCTAAGACACATTCCTATTTTGCTAGGAACAGAGGCAGCTTTAAGGCTCCGGGATTGCTGAGGAGTGTTATAAAAGATCTTTTCTCCACATGGCGCACTGGAAGAACAAACTGAGAAGTGAGTGGATGGTTTTAGATTAGAAGGACAAGACTGCAGGAAGACAGTGCTGGCTTGGAAATGGGAAAGAGGCCCTGGACGGGCATGTCAGTTAAAAGAATAGCCTAGCTATGGAAAGGTTCAGAGATGTGACATGCTCAGGGAGGAAGAAGCATTTAAAGATGGCCTGGGGTATGTGTGAGGTAGGATATATGTGCAGAGATCATAAACACGGCCATAAAGTACCTGATTTTTATCCCCAGGGTAATGGGGAGCCATTGAATGAGTCTAGGTAAATGGTGGAGTGGTTGGATTTTTGTGTGGGAAGACCACTTGTGTAACAGTGTGTGTGCACATGCTCAGACTTGCCCTCATACTGCACACATGTGCAAGAGGGAAGTGTTTGATGGAGATCAGGTTATCCTCTTAGCTTCTCTTGGTCCTCTTCCCATCATCTGAGTTGAATCAGAACTCTTTCATTTATTCTTGTCCACTTTAATGAATTATAATTGCATTTCATTCTTTTTAGGTGCATATTAGCTGTGGAATAGATTCTAGGCTGAGTATTTCAAGTTTTCATCTCATTTAATCCTAAAGACACACTAAGAAATAGATGTCTCTATTGATTTTGTTTTATAGATGAAGAAACTGAGGGTCATGGCAACTAGATGGCACATTGCCTCACGTGGACATAACAGTGGAGGCAGAGATTGCAGTCTGGGAACCCTAATCACAGAGGCTGCAGTATTAAACACTATGCTGTTGTGACATATCTTTTCAGATTTACATGTCTCATTTCTACACCTGAAAGATGGGGAATTCATGGAAGCATTGATTGATCATCTGTGGTGTATCAGGCACATAATGAACAGTATTTGTGTAACAACCTCACAATAAGCTGAAGCAGTGTTGTCTGTTTTTATCAGATGAAGACTGCAGCTGTGGGGTGGGGCTGCTATGTTTTTCTCTAGCCTACTGTTTCCACCAATTTCTCCTCAAGGGGTTCATGAACTTTCTTCCGAGGCTTCTGCATCATTAATCTCCTCTACTTCTCGTAAGGTTTCCCCCACTTTTCCAGACAAAGGGTATCACCAGCGGACATGTTTGGACTGGCCAAATGGCAACCAATCTCACACATCTTCTCTCCAGGCTGGTGCCTATTATGTATCAGACTAGACTAGCTCCCTCACTTTGGGCAGACGTGTGCTTCCCAGTGTGTTTCCTAGCAGTATGTTGGCTGGGGCAAGAAGGATTGGATATCTGGAGACTGCCTCCAGTCCCACAGATCCTGAGTTTACCTTTCCTTATGTGGCTATGGCTTATTGCTTATGGTTATGCTTATCTGTTGATCTATATGTATACATATATAGTGTTAATAATCATAAACATTTAGGATGTTTAGATAAACCAAAAAAAGGACTTAAAAGTAAACTTTGATCTTGTCACCGAGAGATATCTACCATATTGCTAACAATGAGGAGAGTATCCCTCCTATTCTGTCTTATTACAAAATGAAGTTATGCAATAGATCAATAATGGCAGACCTTTTAGAGCTTTCAGTGATAGTAAGCAGCTTGCTGGGTTACACTTGCCATCGGTTTGCCATCCCTCTTATAAGTACTGTGCTTTCCCCACTCACTTCTCTTTCGGAGTTCATGCTTTCCCAGAAGTGGTTTGCAGATTTCTTACAGTATCTTCTGATAGTTTTCCACATCACAGGCCCTGGAAACACAGTTTAAAAGAGACTGCCTTAGTTTGCTTGGGTTATGTCTCAGTTCATTGGGGCTGATAGAACCAAATACCATAGTCTGGGTGGCTGATATCTAAGGTATTTGTTACACAAAGCTGTAGAGGCTGGAAGGTTGAGATCAGGATGTTGTTGTGGGACCTGACCCAAGTCCTCTTCTGGGTGCCATGGTCAACGCCTATTGTTTTCCTGTGGCAGACAGCCGGGAGAGATGCAAGCTCCCCTGGGCCTTGGGTAAGGACATGAATGTCATTGGTGAAAGTTCCACCATTACGAGTTCATCTAGTTCTAATTAGCTCCCCCCATCTCCAAGTATCATCACATGGAGGGTTAGGATTTCAGTATGTGGATTTTAGGGAGAACAACATCCAGACCATAAGAATCACTATAACAATATGCTGTTGATCCTGTAGCTGAAACTTCAAAGCTCATTTATTACTCACCACCTGAAGGGGGAAGTGAAAGGTGGGCTGATTGGTTTCCCAGTGAGGGCTTTTTCCTTGGCTGCAGATGGTGCCTCCTCAGCCATGTCCTCAGACTCTTACCTGCTTCGTTTTCTTTTCTGTTTTGAGACAGGGTCTTGCTTTGTAGTTCAGGCTGGCCCTGAATTCATTATGTAGCCCAGTCTGGCCTCAAACTCAGCAATCCTCCTGCCTCCCCCTCGCCCCCCACCAAATGTGTGAGCCACTACACCCAACGTCTGCTTCCTCACTTCGACCTAATAACCCCTAGAAGCCCCACGCCAGGTGCAATCACAGGGGTGGGTGTGGAGGGGCAAGATAGGAGTTTATTTTACAGATTTTGGGGGGTGGAGTGCAGACATTCAGGCTGAGTCCCTAACAGTTGAAAGCAGAGTTTTTTGGTTAAATCAGAAGTGGAGGGACTGCAGTTCTGGCTGGTTTCTGTGTTCCCTTGCTCTTGTTGGCTCCCGAATTGTCTCTGTGAATCCTTCAGGTTCCCAAGGAGCAGGGTTTGCAAAAACTTTCCCATCTGACATTATTTTTACATGGCAATACACGATGCATATGGTATCGTGTTGTGTGGAAGCACACCATAGACTTGTCTGGTTCCCTGGGGATGGACATCTAGATTGCTTTCCATTTTTCGCCATTCTGAACAAGATTTTAATGGACTTCCTTGTACTTCTAGCCTTGGGTACATCTGTGATGGTTTCCCTCAGATAAAGTCTTAGAAGTCAATGTATCTTTTTAACTCCTGGCTGTGGAAATTGCCCTTTGCAACCTGAAGTTTTGCTTGAAAGACCAAAGGAAGTTTTCAAGGATTGTGAGTCTTGGTTCACAGTGGAATGTGTTGCTTGCAAAGTCTTCCCAGCATACAACTTGGGGCTGGCCTACTGCTGATGGCTGTCCTGTGAGGACAGCCACAAACTTGACTCTTGAGCCTGACTCCTGAGCTTGAAACTTACAAGGACTGTACTGTCTGATGTTCACCATCACCTTTTTTTTTAAAGGTTTTTTGAGACAGGGTCTCACTTTGTAGTTCAGGCTGGCCCAGAGCTTAGCTTCAAACTTATCACAGCAATCCTCCTGCCTCTGCCTCTCAAGTGCTGGAATTACAGGCATGCGCCACCATGCCCAGCACTGTGGTATGTGGTACTGGTTGCTGCTGAGCATAAGTCTCCACACCCAGTATTGAATGGGGTTACTGGGGAATCGAACCCCAGCCCTTGCGCTTGCAAGACAGGCGCTGAAACCACTGAGCTAACTCCCCGGTCCTCACCATCGCTTTCTAAGACTCCATCTGTTGGCCCAGAATCATTGCATGAGGTCAATTGAGAAGAGATGAATATATCTTGAAATTAAGGCTCAAAGATATTATTAGGTGACTTACCTAAGATTGTGTATCTATTCAGTGGTAGCCAATGAGCTGGCTGTGCATAACAGATACCTCTCTCCCAATCTCAGTACCTTGCAACAATAAAAAGGACAGCTGTCTCTTGGTGTTTCTTGGGAGACTGATTCCAGCATTCTTTAAGGACACCAAAACCCACTGATGCTTAAGTACATTTATGAAAGTGTGGAGTATTTGCATATCTTCTCTCATATACTTCAAATCACCTCTAGATAATATTCAGTACAATGGAAGCAGCATATAAATAGTTGTTCTACTATACTGTTTAGGGAATAATGATGAGAAAAACTCTGCCTGTCCAGCATTGGATTATCTCAGGCCTGACTTTCCTTATGATTTTGATTGGAGGTTCAGGGTGCCCAGTCAATAGATACAGAGGGCCAACTGATTTTCTACTGTGAAAGTTGGCCCTGAGATTTGGTTGTGGTCTGGATGATTTGAGCTGTGCCAAGGAGGCCGGGCAGAGGGCCTTAGGAGGTATAGTGATACCAGATGATGTTAGAAGGGAAAGCCTTAGACAAGACTTTAAAGGTCACAGAGAAAGATGAAATTTTTTTTTTTTTTTTTTTACTGATTGGATGCAATTGGAAAATTTAGGAGAATGACATGACCTAATGACATGACCTAATTGGGGTTGTTTTTCCAATGCTAGATTTCCTGTGCCTGGATGTCATTATAGATGCCCCATAAATATTTTACTGGGTTAATAAGGAATCTGATTCCAAGGAAAGCAATGGAGTAGAGAATCTGAGGAGTTAAGCAGACTTCTGTCCAGTGCAGGGTGCTGGTGAGTGGGCAGTTTCTCTGGGCTGGAAGCATTAGTTCACTCATTGACTTCACTCGTGGAGAATACATTTGCTAGGTGCTGCCTCTGGGTTGACCTGGTGACAGAAGAAGGGCTGGAAAAGGACATCACTTTGCAGATTTTGCAGACTTGAGTTGCAGCTATAGCCTCCTCAACTCCTCTGCCATCCTCTTCTGAGCCAGAGAAGACACTCAAGGAAGCTGGAGTGAAAATGGGACACAAAGCTTTATGAGGCAGCCTCTCCTCTACAGCAGAGGGTGCAGGGAGCTGGGGGCATTCTTCATTCATCCTTTCAGACCCACTGTGGAGAACCGAGGCCACGTCAGTGAACCGGGGGTGGTGGAGGTGACCCAGGACGACACTGGCACAGCTGGGTGGACCTGGAGGCCCTAGCTTTGCCTTCCCTGGACTTCACGCTACCCCTGCCCTGCCATGCTCACCTCCAAGCCAATGTTTTCAACACTCAAAGTACAAATCTGTGGGAAGAAAAAAACGGTGTTTGTTTTGATTTAAAGGGCTGTTATAAGATTAAAAACCAACCACATGAAGACAGTTTACATTTAAAATTAACTGTTCACGTGCAAAAGTTCCCTTCAGCCATGGCTTCTAATTACACAGTGTTTGGGACTACGTATTTATGGAGCCTGTGAAAAAGGCATTATAAATAGGTCAAAACAGGCTTTATGTGCCCCGTGTGTTTATTTGTCTGGCATGCTCATTTGGCATTTGGCTCTGATCTTGAATAGCTTTGAACTCTACTTATATTTTCTTATGCAAATGAATTATCTCTACCTAGACTGCAGCCCTCCTGTTTATTCTTTTCTTTCCCTCTGTTGTCGAAGTCCTAGTGTAGTGCCAAGGACAGGGCATTGACTGATACATCCTCGTCATCCCCTTCTCTCTGCCCCAACGCTTCTTCCCCTTTCTTCCTCTCTGTTTCTCTCTCCCCCTTTCTGTCATAGCTCTTCTTTTGTTTTTCCGCTTTCCTTCCCTCTCCCCTTTCACCTCTCACCTCCTTTATTTCCATAAACATTTCTACCAGGTGCGGATGAATGAAGGGAGTATGCTTTCTGCTCTAATGGAGATTAGAGTCAGCTTGTGGGGTGGGACCAGGGGGGACAGCACATGTGCTTGTGTAGTTAGGTGTCTGACACATGGAGTGGAGCCTGCGCGGCAGGAGAGTGCAGGAAGGGACATTGGTTTGGGATGAGAGGTGACTATCTTGAGATGCTGATGCCTGAGCTGAGGTCTGGGAGGCCGGCAAAGGGCAGACAGGGCAGGGGCAGTGTGCAGAGTGCTTGTGATGGGCTTAGGGTAGGGGGCAAGCTGGGGCTCTGGGGCTGAGACAGTAGGCCTGCGTAGGTGCACCAGAGGGGAGGAAGGGACATGGGGATAAGAACAGGCATGTGCCACCTGAAGCCAAGCAAGTGATTCCTCCCATCTCCCTCAAGAGAGGCAGAAATCTGACAGGAGTTTGCACAGGAGACTCACAGTTGGAGTTTCCTTTTTGGAACACACTGGAGGCCGGAAGTGTGGGTGGCTCCATCACTAGGGAGGGTTTAATAAGCCATGATGTGACCTCACAATGGCACGGTCTGCAGATGTGCCCAGAGAATGAACGTCTCTGTGTGCTGATGTGGAAGAACCCCAGAACCACACATTGAACAGAGACGGGAGGAGGAGGGGGAAGGAATTGGGCAGGGGAGTGGAGAGAGGGAGGGAGGAGAGAGGGGCTGAGAAGTCCAAATTAAGGCAGCTGTATCTGGTGAGGACCTCTTGGTGCCTCATAGTGCTGGGAAGTGAGAGGGACCGAGAAAGCACATGCACATGGTGGAGAAGGGTGCAGGAGCCCTGTGATTCCTTCCTCCCCCAGTCCTGAAAGTAAGGAGTCAATCCCTTCCTGAGGGCTCTACTACTGTGACCCAACCAACACCTCCTACCAGGCCCCATATCCTAACCTCAGGAATTAAATCTCCAGCACATGAACTTTCAGGGAACACACTCAAACCGTACCAACTGTGACCCCAGGAAGGATAAAGAAGGAAGTGTCATATAGCTGTGCACAGTGCCTCAGGCAAACAGGAGGGGCCCACGCTGGGGAATCAGACTATTTGAGTGTGTGTCTTGTTTTACTGTCCAACCTGAGCCACGTGGAGGGATTATTATTCAAAGCCTGAATAAAAATGAGTAGGACAAGGGGAATGGGATTCAAGCTACTGCTTATTGGTGGCAAGAATGCATTTACCTTCAACTCTCCTTTTACATGCTTCATAGCCTGATGTTGATATCTTAATCATTTATTCAGCAAATGGACCCAAGTGGCAGGATCATACGTTCTACTCTATCAATAGCGTCATCTTAATAACAGCAATTCATCAATGCCTTGCTTTTAACAATTCTTGAGAGAGTTGCCCCCGGGTGAGAGTCATATTATCTAACTTTATTATGCACACACTCTAACAGCAACACAGAGTGTGCTGCATGCATGGCAGTGGTTACTTCTCACAATAGCCCATTGCTGCCACATTGCAGAGAAGGAACCTGCGGTGCAAGGAGGGAAGACGACTCACCCTTGAGGTCCCCTGGAGGAGGACATGATGGCTCGTGTGTTAATTTGATGGCTGTCTGCTGAGTGCCAGTCGGGTGCTGGGCGCTATGTTCAGGGCTTCGACTGGGGGAGGAGTGAGAACAAGTTTTGCTCCCAAACAGTGCATCTTCCAAAGGGCCTGATGGATCCTTCCACGTGTAACTGCTCTACAATCCAATGGGGGCTTGGTGCTGGAAAGGCACTGGTTGTGAGTGCAGCATGATTATATGGGACACAGGACTCAGGGTAGGCTTCCCAGAAGAAGAGGAGATGCCTTAGCTGCAGGGGCCTGTGATATGTTTAGGAATCTGGCAGCATTTCGAGGGAAAGGTGACACTGCATAGGCACAGTATGGAGATCAGAAGTGGTAGACCGTGACAGTGGAAATGCAGGTGCTACGGGAGGGACCTTCTCTAGTGAACTAGAGCAGCGGCAGAGGCAAGCCTTGAATGTGGAGACTGACCCAATCCACTTGCGATGTGCGCCTTCCGTTCTGTCTGTCGTCTTTCTGTCTTTCTGACCTGTCTGTCCTCAGCTCCCAACACTCATTCTTAATGCACTGAGCAGTTCCTATGTTGCGGCCTCTGGTTTAGGCACAAGAATCAAGTGTGGAAACACAGTAATAAGTGCCATAATGTAATGAAAGAGGCAGATAGTGAGACAGAGGGGCAGAGGGAAAGAAGTGGCCAGGGTGCGCTTCTTGGAGGAGGGCATTTTAGCTAAGTTTTGGTGGGGACGGGAATTGAGGGAAGAGGCAGTGATGTCATCCGAACGAGAGGGCAGCACAGGCCCGGGCTCAGGGGCATGATGTGGGAAGCCGTGTACATGAGGCTGGCAGAGTGGCCAGCAATGGGGCCGAAGAGATAGGAAGGGCCCTGATGACCCAGCCCCCAGTGCTGGGCAGGAAGTTTTCCAGGGGAAGAGAGACCGAGGAGGATGAAGGGAAAGAGTGGCGCCAGTGTGAACACCCTGCATGCTCCGTGCTGAGAGCAGCCCCTCTGTGGGCCTCAGGGGGCACAGCACGCAGGCATGACACCGGACTTGCCTTCCAGACCACCTTCTGCTCACCCTGGCCAGAGCTGGGCTTACTCTGCCAGGCAGCCACATCCTTCGAGGTGACGAACCCTGCAGCCAGTTCCTCAGCCCTGGGAGGAATAATTAAAATGGGATCAGTGGTCTGTCCTGCGGCGATATCAACAATCAGAGCTCCCAGCGTGGAGGCCTCTGGCCCTGGCTGCTCTCATCCGCTAGGGACCGTTGCTCGCTGGCCTTACCCAGGCTAGCCTGGCTCACAGCCTGGCTACCACGTGCTGGTGCTGCACTGTTGTCTTTTCACACACAAGATCTTCAACACAGCAGCCCTAGGAATCAGGAGAGGGAAACTGAGGCTTAGAGAGGCTCAAATTCCACTCTGTGGAACTCGTGTCTAGATCACACCAGGTCTAAAGATGGCTGTCAGTTCTGAGTTTGCTAAGCTTCCTTTCTGGTCTTCTCAGTCCCGCAAGGGGGGGGGAAGCACTTTCCCTCTTGGTTCCTGTTAGGGCTGATTGTTTGTGTCGGTCACACTCCATGTGTGAGAGCTCTGACCTCCACTGTGCCCGTAGCTGTGGTGGGCGTCTCTGGGACGTGATTAGGGATAGATGAGGTCATGAGGTGGTGGTCACATCTGGGGTGGATGTTCTTATAACAGGAGGAAGAGAGAACAGAGTGTCCTCTCTCTCCACCTCTTGAGAACATAATGAGGAGATGGCGGTATGCAAGATAGGCAGAGGACTCTCCCCGGGAACCAAGTGTGTCCTGGCCTTGACCTTGGATACTCCTCCCTCTGCTAATTAAACCATCTAGTCTATAGTATTTCCTGTGGCAGCCTTTGGCTGGCTAGGACACCACGGGTCTATCTATCCCCCTTCCTTAAAGTTCCTCAGTTTCTATTTGGAGGATTACGTACTTTTCTCTAGGTGTGTATTGTTAGTACCGACAGTCAGAGCTCTTCTTCTAAGCCTGCTCTTCTCAGTAGTTCTCATGGCCAGCACATCCTTCCACACAGGTGTTAAGGGAGAAAGACGGGGATGCTCTTCCTGTTGTCAGACCCCCTCTTACAGCAGGGAAGAGTCTCAGCCCTCTGAGCCACCCACCCCATGCCGTCTCATTCTCTGTACCTCATTGCAGTTATTCCTGTTGTCATTCTCTTTGCAGTCAGAGGACTCTGAGGGCAGCAGTGACCTGGGTCTGTGCACAGCGAGTGCTCTCTGTCTTCAGTGAAACCTGGAAGTGTGTTGGATAGAATCTGGGCAGGTTGTAAGCAGGATGCACGGAAAGGGTGAGGAGCTCCATGAGCACTGTTGGGCACAGTCTTGATCCTTTCCTTCAGCTGAAACTGGGCCTCTCAGCTTTAAGTGGTGTGCAGCATGGCCTTGGCCTTCATGAGCTGTTGGTGTGGCAGGGGAGATGTGACTCAGACTCAGACCGTTGTAATGTCTTGGTGAATGTAACAGTACGAGAGAGGCAAGCCTGGGGGGAGGTGTGGACAAGGAAATTGCTCAGTACGTGGCATAATAATGCTAATAATATCTAGCATTAATTGAATAACATGTACCAACTGCCTTAGTAAATTTTCTATCTGCCTACCATTAAATCTTCCTAATAACTTAGGGAGGTGACCACTGTCCCTTCCATTTTGCAGATGAGGAGACTGAGGCCTGAAGAGATTTTTATAACTGGCTCATGGCTTCTGGGCTAGGAAGATGGCCAAATGGGATTTAAATCCTTCCTTTCTGGCTGTCAGGCCTGTAGTATCACAAGGTCTAGGCATGGAGGCTTTTAGGCCTTGATGTGAAAGGCAGGCTGAGACAATGTAGCTAAGAGCGAGATGATAGTCACCTCAGGCAGGAGACTTTGCAACAAGCTCTTCAACATGTTCAGGATGTCAGAGCTGAGAGAAAAATCATTCTTGTAATTCCTCTGCTCTAGCCCTCACCAAGGGGGCTTCAGCAGCTCTTCTAGTCAGAGCCTGATAATTAACTAAATGAAGACATCCTTGCAAGCACAGGATCTTCAAAGGACTGCTGCCTACAGATTAATAACACTGAAAAATGGTGGTTTTCGTAAGAACACATTTCTGCAGAAGTTGGCCTGGCCCCAGGTCTGCCCTGGATCTGTTAGGAGTCCAGGCATTGTCAGATCTAGCCTGAAAAGAATGTGGAGCCAAGACACAGACAGAGCCTGTCTTGAAGGATGTGTCCACAGTAAACAATGTGTCCAATGTTCTCTGATCCAGGGCCTCACTCAGTAAATATCTATCTCCCAACTAAATAAGAAAGCCTCAAGCTAATTTCATGGAATACTGTAAGCAGAGTATAAAATAGAAGGAATAATGGTGTGTCAGTTAAGACTTTAAGATTTTCTTTTTTCCTTTTTATAAACAGAAGTACGACTGACTTAAATAATATTATTTATTGGCTATTTAACAAATATATCCAGATATTATACTGGTATTCAGGAAAGGTGTGATCCAGGAATATCAATGTCACTGAGTTATTATTTGTTTTTTAAAAGCTCAAACCTTAGGAAATTTAAAACAGTGTGTGTTTATATCACAGTCTTGTTTCAAGTCTGGTAGTGTGACTTGGACAAGGGCAATATTGTACAGACACACAATCTGGCCTGAGATAGAAAGACTTCACCAAA
Source organism: Petromus typicus (assembly GCA_004026965.1). Classification (NCBI taxonomy): domain Eukaryota; kingdom Metazoa; phylum Chordata; class Mammalia; order Rodentia; family Petromuridae; genus Petromus; species Petromus typicus. Next base: position 272,303 of record PVIR01000022.1, read on the forward strand.
CTGTCAAGGTTTCTGTGAAGTACAGAGTTGCAGATGAATGGAATTTGAGCATGTCACAGAGAGGACTTTCTTCACTGTGCACACTTTGGAAAAGTTGCTGTTGTTCTCTGAGGCTAATGGATTCTTTTACATAATTATGGTAAATGGCCAGCACCACAGACAAGAATGTGTATAGCAGCACTATTCATAAGTTCCAAGTTGGATATAATCCAAACATCCATCAGTGGTTCATACATTGCACTATAAACAGGAAGTGAAATATTATGTATCAATGAGTGTGAAAAATTATAATTACATGTGCAGATCTCAGAAGTATACTGTTGAGTACAAGGATCCAACACAAGGATGGACATACTATGCAATTTAGAAAAGGTTCTGTAAATATTTGACGTATGATCCGCGAGGTCACTGTTGGTAGTACCGAGACAGTCAGAGATGATGTATAAATGAGTGAGACCCTGTTCTATAAAACTTTATTTAGAAACCAAGTGGTACATTGAGTTTGATGTACAGTACATAGTTTGCCATGGTTTGTTGATCCTTTTCTGTAGAAAGCACCATGAATCCACTGTGGAGTTCCATGAAACTCATTATGCGAGATAAAGGTTAGTAAATGGGAACAAACACAAGATAGCTACTGAGACTCAGGAAATGACCCTTTCCTTCTCATTGGGTGCTGGTTATGCTATTGTGTTCATTTTGTGGAATTTATCATTGTGTGCATTTATGGAATGTATGCTTTTCAGCATTACACTGTTTGCATTAATGTGCTAAGTAGCCAAGAAATTAATGAACTATAGCTGCATGCATTAAATTATAATGGTCACAAGAGTAACTTTTACAAAATATATTTAAAATGTAAAATATGCCGCAAGCTGTTAGGAATCTAACAAGCTTTTAGGAGTCATGTAGTAGATTAAAATCAAAAGATGTGCAAGGGGACAGTAGTGACTAAATTTAGAGTAGTGGACACCTGGAAGTAGGATAAAGAAGGAAAATGCAGTGAGAGGCTACACAAGGCCTGGATCTAGTGTCATAATATTTTTGTTCATCGATCTGAATGGTGAAAAGATGAGTCATCTGATGTTCCTGATTCCCTCTCATACGTTTAAATATTTAACGATAATAGCAAAAGGAATATCATGATATTCCTTTTTTCAGGGTGCATATTTTAAAGTAGGATTAGAAGAATATGAACCGGGTTGAGGATTTAGTTCAATGGTTCTGGCACCTGTCTTGCAAGCACAAGGACCCGGGTTCAATCCCCTGTTAACCACATACAATACTGCGCGTGGAGACAAATGCCCCGTAGCAATCAGTACCACATAGCACAGTGCCAGGCATGGTGGCTCATCCCAGCACTCAGGAGTCAGAGGCAGGGGGATGGCTGTGATGTGAGTTTGAGGCGGAGCTCAGGGCCAGCCTGAACTATGAAGCTAGGCCCTGTCTCAAAAATACACCTTAAAAAAAAAAAAAAAAAAAAGAAGGATGTGAACCCATGAGAGTGAGAGTTATTTAAAAATCTGTTTGGATCATTTATTCTTTATTAGTGCCCAAAACATGGCCTGGTACACACCAGACATTCACAAAATATTGATTGGGCCTCCTGGCAAATGCAGGGTCCTGAGTTCAGTCGCTTGTTCTGCAAAAAGCCCAAAATACTATTGGATGAATGAGTGAAATGCTCATCACAATGAGCAGCTAGAGATGGACTGAGGAGCACAGATGGGAAGTGCTGTGGGGTACAGAGAGAGAAGGGACGCAGCAATGGTCCCCAGATCCCCTCTGGGGTCCCAAGGGTTCCCTGTTAGTTCCGTCCTCAAGTGTACTCGTTTTTCTAACCTGAATGACAAAATCGTGCCCTCCTGCCCTTGCCTGCCTTCCCAATCCTGCCCCTGTGTGAGGAGGGCTCTGAGGATGGCACAATTCACCAGCTCTGTGGGGCTGAGTAGTGAACCCTGCAGCCTCTGTCACAGCCAGGAAGCTGAGGCGCCTGTGGTCACAGGTGGAGAAAGAGGTTATGATGAAGACGGAGGGTGCTGTGGCTGGCTGGGTTGGAGAGCGGCTGAAACCTCTCGTCTCTCTTGGCTGGCTGCCCGGGCTCGAATGGGAGAAAGGTCTTCCATGAAGCATGAGTCAGCCACTGATGCTCGAGGCGGGGTTGGGGGAACTGTGGCCTCATTTGGTGCATCATCAGGGAGGCAGCCATCCTCCCGGTGCTTTGGGGATGCTGTCCTTTAAAAAATGCATGACTCTCCTTCCTCACCCTGTGCTGTTGTGCGGACTGTTTCTGTTTAGGTGCCTGAGCACTGATGAGCAGATGTGATGATTTTTATGATCGCCATTATTAATGCCACCATTGTCACTGAGGTTGGGATGGTTGTTTGATGCAGTTAATCAAAGCAGCCAAAGTGTGGATAAGCCTGAAAAAAGTGGAGAAAGCCAGGATTTGGCAGACTTTCCTCTCTCCTTTCTAGCTGAGTGTTCAGCTCAATTTTAGTGGTACCCGTGGGGTTATTTGTATTAGCTTTCTCTTTACAGGGCTGTCCCATGGTTTCTGGCTATGTTTGCATTATATTTCATCTGTTTATTCCACAAAAAGTCTTTTGAACTCATCTTCTATGCCAGACACCATTCTAAACACTGGGGATATGGTTGTAAATAAATGAGGCTAGTTTTCTGTTCTTTTGGATTTTATATTTGTGTGTGTGTGTGTGTGTGTGTGTGTGTGTGTGTGTGTGTGTGTGTCAGAAGAAAGAAAGAAAATAAATTAGTAAATAATTATAAACATTTCCTACAGTAATATTGAAAGAGTAGAGAGATAAATTGGCTAGTATGGTCAGGGAAGGCTCTCTCGATAGGCAATCTTTGAATTAGGCCTGGAATATAGTAAATGATGGTATTCCAGCCAAGGAGAACCACAGGCACAAAGCTCTTGACATAAGCAAAAACATGTCAAGTAATAAAGCCAAATGTGAGTCCAGTGTGGCTGGAACCAATGATCAAGACCGAGACTGACATATAATGAAGTGAGTAATGTGGGAAGGTTGACGTCATACAGAATCTTTCAGACCCCAAGGGGAGATTAGATTTTCTTCTAGGTCGGCACTGTCCAGCAGAACTTGCCAAGGTGATGGAATGCTCTGTACCTGCTCTATGTAATATGGAATCTATTAACCATCTGTGATTATTGGACAACTGACGTTTGGTGAGTGCAACTGGGAAACTGATTTCTTAATGTTGTTTAATTGTAATTGAAAATGAATTTCAAATAGCTGCATGTAGCTATTACCTATTATAGTAGATAGGGCAAGTGATCCAGGAATGCTTAGAGCAGTACATGGTACAAGCAGGCAATGTTCTGAAGAACAGATTTTGTTAGTAAGAATAGAAGCTACAGCCTGTGTAAGAAACCATTGTATCCCTTTTACCTTCTCTGAAGAACCTGGAAAGATAAATCTAATAGACAAAGAAGGCTTTTCTCTTGCCTTCTTTTTCCTTTTCAAAGCCACAAGATTTCGTGGTATGCCATGTGATCAAATGGGCCCTTTAGACTGAGTTAATTCTACAGGAGAACAGAGAGTTAGGAATTGTGTGCATGTTGGTTTTGGGAAGGCTGAATCTAGTGGTGCTTGGGGAATGGAATTCAAATCAAGCCAGTTTATTCTACATAGACAGTCACTAGGCAAGAGGACCATTTTGGTTGCAGAGAAGAGACTTGTAACTAACTGGTAGAGACTAGCTCACCTTATAATTCTTACTGCCTCCTACAACCAAATTGTACTGACTTATGGTAAAATCTACAAATGTAAGGAAGTTGCATGCTAAACAACATATGAACATGAGCAACTTCTGTATATGGTGAATGTTTAAATTGAAAAAGTTATTACAGTAAAAGACTCATTGTCATGAATCCTCCCTCAGGATACTCAAAATGCTCCCCCTGTTTGAACACATTTATCCCATTATCTTTGCCAGTCTATTTTTTGCTTTAGTAAGTTAAAAAATTTTTTAAAGCATTCATCCTATCTTTCGATCACTCTTTGTATGCAGCTTATTGGGTGTTTACAATCATTCAACTTACTAGTGACTGATTGCTAAGAAACTTTGATATATAAATGTTCATATGAAGCTTCCTGTGTGTAGAAATGATGGTAAGTACAATGGAAAGAAAACTGGACTGTGCTTTCCCAGGTCTGGGTTCTGATCTCAGTTTGGTCTCCAGTTGGCTGTGAGTCCTTGGGAAAGTTTCTTCTTTTGTTTATATATCATTTTGTTTGTTTGTTTGTTTGTTTTGAGACAGGGTCTTAAATTGTAGTTCCCTGAACTCTATGTAGCCCAGGTTAGCCGTGAACTCACAGTAGTTCTCCTGCCTGTACCTCCTAAGTGCTAGGATTACCATGTTGGACATTGTGGTATGTGGTACTGGGGATCGAACTTGGGACCTTGCACTTGCCAGGCAGGATCTGGAACCACTGAGCTAAATCACTGGCCCTATATATCATTCTGGGAGAACTAATAAAGTACTCTTTGGGATTCTGTTGCCTGTAGCTTAAAAGTGTGCCTGCTGTCCTTGCGGTAGAAGTGCCATTAAAGTATTATTGGAATTGGAGCCGAGGGAGGGAGGAAGACACAAAAAGAGGATCTTCAGCATCAACACAGCCAGCACTCACTGGTGGCACACAACAGAAAACAAATTCTTTCTTTCTCACCTAGCTGAGGAATGAGCCTCAGGAGAACTGAAGGAGGACAATAAAAATCCTATCTAGTTTCAGTTCTTTAACTGATTTGATCTAGCTTCACATTATAGGAAAAAACAAGTGTGGGACAAGCTCAAGTTATACCTTAACCAGGCAAGTGCAATTTATCTTTATTGATTTCTCCATTGAAATTATATCCAGTGGAAAGAGGCAGTTTCAGAAGGAAAATTGATATGCTGTTATCAGAAGGAGGGGGCATAGAAATCAGGGAGACAGAAGTGGCCAAGGGTCTCTAAAAACAGATTATGCTTTCTAAAAATCTAGAATGTGGCTCTTAGGTGACATAAGCCATGCCCAGGAAGTGATTTTCAATCCTACATGAAAACTATTAATCAAAATCTTCAGTTAACTGATATTTCACGTTACTCAAACTGCTGTGAACCTGGAAATATCTACATCTCTATCTCTATGTATTTTCATATTTGTATCTATATTTAATCTATCTATAGCTACATCCTTATTACCTATATCTTTTTATATTGTATGTACATAAACTTGGAGTTTGTGTGGAACCAACGAGAGCTTATATCTCGTTCAACTGTATCACCATAGTTTCATTCCTCATTTATTCTTTCATTTATCCATCCAACAGTATTTTTCTAGTCTCTCTTGACCAGGCACCATGGTCACTGCTGTGAACGCCAAAGTATTGGCAATACATTGCCTTGCTCTTGTGGTGTTTTGGTTAAGTATGTTGTTGTTTTGATAATTCTACTAAAATTGGGTCCCCTGCATGAAAAGTAGTTCATGCACAGCTCTTTAAAGCCACATGAACAAAATATTGTGGGGAATTTTGAGGGAATATTGTCTCTATCAAAGTAACTGGATTTATGAGAGGTCAATGTTTCAGAGTTAATGGAAATATTTTGGCCACAACGGTGAGGGAAAAGGATTCACTGAAGAACGACAGCCTAGAATTAAGTTATTCAGGATATGGTAACTTTAAGATAGAAGTTGTCGATCCACTGATCCAGATACTTGGCAAGATTTCTGGTTACTCTCAAGGGTCTTGAGGTCATACTCAGTGACCTGAGTCACAAAGAAGAATAATAGCATCGTGTGTTTGAATAGCATTTTGGGCAATGAACATGAAAACCCATAAATATTTCTAGTTAAGCTTTAATTCATCAGCAAAACTGATGAGCTTAAGTATTCTGACTGATCAGAGTTTTACTGTGATTCTCAAATAGCTTTGGTTGGCAACATGTTGGAACCCAACCATGAGTTGTCTTCCCCACTGATGGCTCTTGAAAAAGAAAATCATTAATTTTTGAAAAGGTTGGCCATTCAGACTTCCTTCCCTTAGTGTACACTGACGTTTATGCTTCATCATTAACTTCAGAGGTTTTGAACTGAGCGTGCCTTACTGAATAATTCTTACTCTTCCACTGGCTAAATCACAGAGATTTGGAAAGATGCTTAATTCCTCTGAAATTATAGATATTTGGACAAAGTTAATTTTTCTATTGCAATGTCCTGCTTCATTTCAGGTGACCTTAGGTGTGGGAATAACTTCCCATCGTAAGCATGCTTTCCAGGAGGTAATATATGGGGACCAGGTAGGTGAGGATTATAATGAGACAGTAAAATATTGGGGTAATTGTCAGACACCCCTGATTTCGGGTATAACTTTACCAAAAATGTCACCTTGTATAGGGAAACTGAAACAGCCTGGTCGAAATGAGCAGATTTATCTAGGACTTACATGAGTGCCTGACAGGAAGTTAGGGGAGGATTTTTGGAAGATTTGACCATTAAAACCATGCTAAGATTTTGCGGAGGAATCAACTAGTATAAAGACAGACAAAAATAAAAAACAGCCAAAATAAACAAAAAGAAAGTGAAGCACTACTGGAAAAATAGCAGATGAAACAGGATGTCACTCTCCAGAAATTAAATTTGAAATTCAAAGCTGCCCTACGTGTAGACTACGTTATCATTAGCCAAGACGGCACCACTGTCTTGGTATGGGATCACTGGACCGCTCACTGTTTTTTTTTTTTTTTTCTCCAAGAAATAAGTGTAGTTTGTATTCCCCTCTGGGAAAATATTTTCATCAAGTCATGACTGAGATTTATAGAGAGTAGGAAAAGTACTATGTAACCTAAGGAGTCAATTTTGTTCGTCACTGATGTCTAAGTAGTATTTGAAACACTCAGAATTTAGTTATGTTCCACATAGAGGATAAATGATTTGAAATACTAGGGAATGACCGTACTAGGAAAGCCCAGACCAAATGGCAACAGTGCGAATCACTGCCTCCATAAAACTCCCATAAACACCTATCAAAAACAACAGTGTTTCCAGAATTATGACATTTTAAGGAACTTTGTTAGAGTTTCTGTCCTTCAACTACCCTGGGTGGGGGGAGAGTTTGAGATCATTGTAGACTATTTGTTTCGATGTTGGAGGAGTTGAGACATTTTTCTTTGAAATTTGCTTTCTTCTTGGTGCAGTGTGGCAGAGACTCTTCCTTAACAATGGTGTGCTAAGAGTACCGAAGGGGTGGATGGAAGTATAGATATATGGAAGAGCAGACGCACCCTTGTATCAACTCTAGGGTCTACGTGGTGAACACTGTGTGAGTTCACCTATCTTTTGCTTACTGAAACGTTTTCACAACAAGATGTTGGCAGAAAAAAACCTTGAGAAGCAGAGCAGCTTTTTTCTTTTAAATTGACTTTATTGGTACATTTTATATATACATTCTGATTACATTCAACATTGAGCTTTTGCACCTGGCCATGACACATCCTGATTCTCACTTTTTCTCATTTCTGTGAGGTAAGTCATCAGCTGTTTGGGGGTTGCTAAAACCTACTTTGACTCCTCTTCACATCTGATTGATCACCAAGTCCTGTGGATTCTACCTGGAATCTCCTTTCCTGTTCTCAGGGCTTCCTACTCCATCCACGAAGTCTTGTCTGGTCTTCAGCCACACTGTCTTTACTGGCCTTTGCCTGCCGTGTCTGACTGATCCTTCATATGGTTGACAAAAGCATTTTCTTTTTCACCCCATAAATGTCTTTTGAGCATCTGCAATGTGTAAAACAGTGGATTTGTGTTTGTTTTGGGATCTTGGGGGCACAAAATTGGACTGATAATAATCCTTGGTTTATAATGCACTCTCATTCTTCTGTGAAACACTTGCTTTTGTCCAGTTAATTATGTTTAATAATTGTAGTTAATTATTTCTAATAATGTAATAAACACCTGTGTCCTAGACTAAAGCTACAATATTGACAGTACTATGTGTCTAATCATGTAGTTCACTATCAGTCTTACTTTTTCATTTTGTTTGCTTTCTTTTAATATATTTGTTTCACTCATACAGTATTCCTAAATATATTTATTTTTCTTTTTGTGAAATGTATATCACACTGTATGTTATCTTTTAAAATTTCACGTTAGTTTTTCTCCATTTGCCACAACCTATCCATAATTTCGCATGTGGCTAGAGTTAATTTCCTTTGCCTGGTATTTAATCTATCTTTCCTTTGACTGCTGTTTATCTGTTTTTCAGTACATCTTAAGTTTTAGTTCTTGCTTAAAAGAACTGATGTCTCAGCAAGGCATGGTGGGAAACAACCATTAGCTCCTTGGTAGGCTGAGTCGCAAGGACCTCAAGTTCAAAGCTAGCTTGGGCAACTTAGAGAGGCCCTGTTTCAAAATTAAACAAATGAAAAAATATTTCAAAGGCTGTTAGTACACCTCAGTGTTAGAGTGCTCCTAGATTCAATCGCTAGTACTATCTCTATTTCCTCTTTAAAAAGTCAAGAACTTAGCACAACTTCATCTTATCTTTTCTCTCCCCACTATCCCATGGGTTATGTCGAAGATATCTATACTAGCTCTTCTTGGACTTTAATATGCTTTCATATCACCTGGGGATCTCATTAAGGGGTTTGGGGTGTATTTCCATAAGTGCAGGTAGGACCAAACTTTGCAACATTCCCCCCACCCCACCTTTGCTTTCTGGTACCTGGGATTGAATTTAGAACCTTGTGCTTTCCAGACGGGCACTGGGCCACTGAGTGAGATCCCCAGACCATAGGACCACACTTGGAATAGGGTCTGTAGATGTTTGTGGTCTTCAGCCACACTGTTTTTACTGGCTTTTACTGGCCTGAGTGGTCTAGATGTAATTATCTGCTTATTTGACCATGGCTATTCTTTAAAGATGGTGTCAAGCTTGACCAAAGCATTTGATTACCTGTATCTATACATTTGGTATCATCTACTGAATGTGTCTTTCATTTTATTTAGGTAATTCCTCTAAAAATGGTTTTACTGTTAAGCTTCACGTGGCAAATCTTTGAGGGCTTCTGTGTCTGAAAATATTTTTTAAATCATATTCTCATATTCAAATGACAGCTTAATTGGATGTAACCTTTTAAGTTCAATTTTAAAAATTCCTTAAAAATATCACTTCCTATATTCTTGCAACTAGTTCTGCTGAGGAAAAAATTCTGGTATCAATTTGAATTTTCCTTTTTGACAATTTGATCTGCGTTTCCTTCCTGAATGCTTTTAGAATTTCCTCTCTGCTTTTGATAATTTCTTAACCTTTACAATGGATCTAAATGTGGTTTTTTCTTATATCTACTCTGCTGAACTTATTTTAAATCCTCAGATATTTGTAACTATTATGTCTCAAAGTATGTATTCATGTTTATTTCTCAGAATCTTGTTATTTCGATGTTAGTGATTGTCTTTCATCCTTCATGTCACTTAGCTTTTAAGCTTCTTTCTTCTTTGCCATTTCTTTTTCCTTTTGCAAGATTTTCTTAATTTTGCCTTCCAGTTGATTAATTCCTTTTAGCTGTAGCCAATTTGTGTCCATTTATGGATGCATTATTTCCATTCTTTATTTCAACCTTTACATTTTTCATTCTTTGTTTTAAAAAATATTTTATTCTTCTTGTTCTGTACTGTTCATATCTTTATTTTTGTAATACATTTAATGAAAGGCTATGCTTTTATTTTGACCTAGGGGTGAAACCCAGGTCCTCCGTGCCTAGTAGGCAAATGCTGTACTCCTGAGTTACACACCTGGACCTTTTAAATTTTGTTTCGAGTACATTTTTTTCTTTTCTCTGAACAAAAAGTTGCTTATGGTCTGGCCTTTGGCTGCACTCTTAACCTCATTTTCAGGCACTCTCCTTTATAGCCTTCACGTTCTAGTTTTACCTAGTTTCCCAAAGTTCCCTAGCAAGGCATGAGCATGCTTTGTGCAGGGCAGCAGTTCATGTGTACGTGTCTGTTTTGACTCAACCCAGGTGCTCTCCCCAACCCCTTTAAGGTGTCTTCCCTCACTTTCCAGGCCAGATATGGTGACCTTCCTCTGTAAGACAGCTGTATTCCTTGTTCCTGTCAACTCTAGTGCTTCCCCTGCTAGGTGGCAATGGTTTACTCGTGCGTCTCTTCCATCTAGACATTATGAGCTCATAAGGGCAAGAAAGTTCACTTCTTTATCTGTGAAACCCTTGTACCTGGGAAGAATTACTACAGGTACTCATTAAAGAAGAATTATGTGACTCAATGAGGGCATTGTAGGTACCTACCGTTTTTTGTACTCAGACAGTATTTCATAGAGAAATTGCCATCATCCTATGTTCTGGCTTTTCCAGTCTTATAGGGTGAAATCTTCCCCATTCCCATTATCAAAAATAGAGTGATGAAAAGCCAATTAGCTGATTCTTCTTTGAATAATAAGACAGAGATATTTCAGGTGGTGTTTACTGTTATTGAATGTAATTATGGCTAAAGGTGGACTTGTCTTCCGCCTTGGTATTTTGCTCTGGGTGCCACTTAGAGTTGGAGTGGCTATTTTGCTATTCTTTAAGCTGCTGAAGCAGGAAAAAGCCAGCTTTTAGAGAGAAGCACGCAGAATTTAACATGACAGAACTCACGCAGTCAGTGGTAGTTTGAAGGACAAGTTTTGTGTAAAGCTTGGAAAATTTCCTAAACTTCTTGAATTCTTTGCTTTTCCAGCTGAACAATGAGAATGTTTGTATTTAGAGTTTCTTTGTATGGGATACTGCAGGCAAAACATTCAGCATACTGCTTCACACACACTAGGACTCTCAGCAAACTATTGCTTTTGGGGTAGAATAGACAGGAGAGAGTGGTTTGTGTCCTTAGCTCATTATTCATCCTTTACTCTCTGTCCTTATCTTATTGCTTTCTTTTTGCTGAAACAAAATACCTGACATGCATTTTATTTCAGCTCACAGTTTGTAGAGATTTCAGTCCACAGTCAGCTGACTCCCAGATGGAGCATCATGGCAAAGGAGAAGTAGTCCATGGGAAGGCAGTCAGGAAGCAGCGGGGGCTTCCCTTTTCTTTTCCTTTTTATTCCCTCTGGACTACAAGTCATTTGGTTGGTGCCACCCACACCCAGGTTGAGTCTTCCCTCATTAGTAAATCATTTATCCACATCCACGGTTGTGCTAAATCAGTCCGTGGACAAATCCTGAATCCATGCCCATGAACCAGTCATGTTCCAAAAGCTCTACCTATGTGCACATGAGGCATTAAGATACATCTAGATATAAACTATACTAATCCTCTACCTTAATCCTTCCAACTAAAGTCCACTTTAGCTGCAGCTAGTTTGTGTGGGCTTCTGTTTCTCATAACCATATGGTACATACTGGAGGTAAATAGTGCCTGTCTGTTCTCTGTATTGGCTGTGCTCATGACTCCCATATTGGTACTTATTCTATTTGGCTATTGGTGATGTTTTGATTTAAGTACTCAATTGTTAATAATTTCAAAAGTTCTGGTCTATCCTAGGGTTTCTCACATGGGACCTAGCATTCATGCAAGTCCAGCTTTCCCAGTCTGGGGTTCTGGTCTTCGTACTGTTTTTCTCTCATCATTCCATTTCCAACACACTAATTCCCATCTCTTTAAACTTCCTCAGCTTTGGGGCCTTCAGCCTCTGGGAAATGAACAGAAGCAGTGAGAGAGAAAGAAATGAAAGGCACATTCATTATCCACAGTAAAAATGGAAGCTCCTGTAAGAAATATTCAATCATCTTCCTAGTAGAGTATTTCACATTAAATCTCAGAAGCTTTTAATTTTGCCCCCAAATATGAGCTCAATTTGCTGAAGTTCTGTGAACAGTCAAATTCCCTCTTATTTACTGATGTCTGTATGAATGGATCTGAAGTTTCACGGACAAGTTACTCAATTACGTCTTTCTATAGAGAGGAGGGAAATGGGATAGTTTCCTTAGATTGGAGCTGTATTTAGGTAATCAGCTCCTGTGAATGGTCCTAGAGATAATCTTTAGAAGATCAGGAAAGGATACTTATTTTCTCCAGATAGGAAGAAAATTGATTCTTGAGCTTTAAAGCCTGAAGTTTGGGAAGGTGCTGTTGGGCTGTGAATGGAGCAAATCAGGTGCGCTGTTGTGCTGTCCCTATGGGCCTTCGATTTTCTCTGAATCTTTTGACTTCTCCACTTTCTTTTCCAGGGCCCTGTGGGCTTTGCTTCTGACCTTTCACTCCTGTAACTCTGTTCAGAGGATTCACATGGTCTCCTGGAGCCATCCTACCTGGGGAGTGACGTTTCTGGGCCCACTGACTGGTGCAAGCAGATGAGAACTCAGTTCTCTTGCCTCTTGTTAGAACAAACTCTGCAGCCCAGTCCCCCTGCAGGACTCCCCACAGGCTGAAGCTGAAATCACCCCTTGCTTGGCTTGTCCCTTTCCCTGTCCTGCCTCCCCATCTCCCAGATGACTTTCTCCTGGAGCACCACCTGAATTCTGTGTTGTAGATTGTGTGAATTTCCCATGAATCCTCATCTCAGAATCTGCTTCTGCTTTATGTTTGCATCCAAAGGAGGCAGTGTTTTGTGCACAGAAATCATGCTATACACTATAAATGCATTTCTCTTTTTTAAATAAAAGTCATTAAAGGGAGGCAATGTTGTGTCATGTTGAAAAAAATGTAAGTTCTGAAATGGACAGTTCTGGAATTTGGTAGGTCTGAGATTGGTCAGAATGCTTCTGTTACTGTTTAGCTGTTGTGAACCCTTCCCCAAGTTGGTTGGTTGGTTTGCTTTAAGGTACTGGAAATTGAACCTAAGGCTTTGGGAAATTTACTAAATCTCATTTTGGACACCCATAAGATGAGAAGATTCTCACTACCTCAAAAGGGAGTTGCGTACATGTGTGTGTGCGTGTGTGTGAGTGTGTGTATAAAATGTAATATATACATGTGATATATATACACATATACTCCCTTGGCAAGTTGTTGACATTTTACATACTTTGGCACTGAGGAGAGTGAACCTCAAACAAAGGATGCATCCAGATGTGCTGTACCTCATAAGAGAAATTCTAAAGCAATTGAGCAGTACCCCACACTCAGATTTGCAGTTGTCATTGTACATTTCTTCCCATGGAAAGGTCTAGGCTGACCCTTAGCAGGTGTGTAGTGATGCTGGTTCTCCTCTCAGGTTTCCTAGAGCCCATTTTGATTGTGTCCAATGTTTGCCTTTTTTGTGGTCTGGCATCCAGCAATTAGTACAAGTGGTGCTTTTGGAGAAGACTCTCCAGGCGACAGGAGTGACTTTGTCAGTAATGGAAAGAGCCAGAAAAGCCCAATCTTCCTCCCATACTGACTCTTGCACGTAACCTCAGGCCAGTAGAGGGCTGGTTGATATTGCAGAGACCCTTGTGGGATCAGATGGTTGTTTTGTTCTGTGAAACTTTGTTGGAAGTCCTTACCCTTGCTGGAACTTCCTCCTTTCTTTGTCCTTTGTCAACTTCCTTCTTGTTTGTTTTCTTCTTTGGGGAAGAGTTTCTTAATAAGTCACTCACATCCCAGTCCTCACTGCCGGTCCCACTTCTAGGGAAGCTAGTCTAAGACATTTGGGTTTCATAAATATGCTTACTGAGCATAATAAAAATACTGAATACTTCCAACTGCAAAGGTACCAGTTTAAGCATCCTCTTGGGGTCCTAAACCCTCCCATGATTTTTAAACCAAAGGAGTAATGACAGAGCACTTCGACAATCTTCTTCAAAGCTATAGTTATGTCCTTGCTGATTGATTGGTAGCTGCATTAGACTGTTGAATATTTGTCTCTCATTCCTTCAGGTAGCAACACATGGGGTTATAGAGAGCTCAGTGTGTAAGCACATGAGTGTGTGTGTGTGTGTGTGTGTGTGTGTGTGTAAGCACTTGAGTGTGTGTCAGAAACTGAAAATGGCAGGCTGGCCAGCCTAAATTTATCATATAGTGGTTGCATTTCTCCCAGATATCACAGTACTTCCCTTGTTCAACACAACCCTCTAATACTGTTTTTTTTTTTTTTTTTTTTTTTTTTTTTTTTTTTTTTTTCCTGCCCTAATGTCTAGGCTCATGCTAGGGAACAGAAACAATTGGCTTCTGTTGGATGTCATCATGGGACCATGAGTCATTCATTTTGTAGAGCACCTGGAATGACCCAAGGGAGCCTCTGGGCAAGCAGATGTTCAGGTGCAGCAGTCACAGAGAAGACACCTGGGTCCTGTTTGCTCGGTCAGATGGGCCCAGGAAAGAGTGTGCTTACGTGTTTCAGGCTCTGTTCATGTTTAGAAAATCCTGACTTACCCACAGCTATTCCTCGTCATCCTTTCCTACTCTCCTTTGAAGGCACCACTTTTCATCTTTCTTTCCTTCCTTCCACTTCCTTCCCTGCTTTCCGTCCTGTCTCTCCTTCCTTTCTCATCTTTTCCCTCCCTCTCTCCCTTCTCTCTTCTTTCTGTCCTTCCTCTTCCCTCCATCTCCTCTCATTTTCCCCTTTCCCACCTTTCCTTTCCTCCCCTACCTTTCTTCCTATCTCATCCCATACCCCCTCTTGCTTCCCTCTTTTTCCCTTCCTCCTTACCTTCCTTCTCTGCTTTTTTCTGTCTTTCCCTTCCATTCTTGCTTGATATGCATGAGGAGAAGAGGGTGATTTGAAGTTTTTATTTCCTTTAGAAGATGAAGAAATTACTCATATAGCCTCAAGTGTTTCTTTTAGGGGAGGGGGTAGTTAAACTAGTGGAAATGGGCCCCTTGATTCCACAGACATTCCCCCTGGATGTGCAGTGATGCTGAGGGGAATTTAGGTGGGGTGTGGTCATGAGCTCTGAGTACCCAGACTGGGTATTAGAGGCTGGATATTAGCTGGATCTCTCTGGGAGTTCAGAGAATTATCCTGTCTTTCCAAGATCTTTAGGTTTTTCAATGGTGGCAACAGCTAATACTTACAAAACAGTAACTGCATTCCAGGCATGGTTGTAAGACTTTCTCCTTATTTAGTCTGGATAACAACTCCATGAAGGAGTTGCGCTATTACAATTATCCTCAGTTTGTAGATGAAAATACTGAGGTTTAGAGAGGTAGAGGAATCATCTAAAGTTCTCAGGGCTTGAGGATCTGAAGTTAAAACCAAGTAATCTCACTTCTAAGCCCTTAGCCATGATGTAATATTATTTACTCTTCTCATTAGGTGGCATCACACTTGAATGAAGTTGTATCTCTCTTCCCTGTTGTACTCTCCACCTGATTCTGAGAATCATGAAGCTATGGGAAGTTCACTCTGTCTCCCCTGCACCTACTCAGCCTGGCACAGTTGAATCAGTGGTGGAGAGAACAGAGAATCGTGGTCAAAAGCATTATGTTGAGCCCTGGGACATCTGAAAAATTTCACTACAACTAAAACATTGTTTCCTTTCATTCTTTGTGCATCCATGCACTGATCTTCACCACATTCTCAGTTCCTCGAGGACTTATTCCATTCTGAAGAAGGTTCTGAGTCTATAAAAAGCAGTCAAGAGGTGCCATTTTATCAGGTACTCGTAAGGCCTACCAGGCACCACACAGAACAATTTGCAAGGTAGCTGTTGTGAATTGTGTTGCCATAAAAATGGTTATGCATGTTTCACTGAAATAGGGTGTCTTTAGCCCTTTTGGTAAAATACCCAAAAGGAGAATATGTAGGTCAAGTGGAATTTCTAGTTTTGGTTTTTTGAAGAATCTCGAATTGATTTCCATAGTGGTTACCTGCATTGTTGCAAAGTGGAGCAACCAAGTGTTCTACAACCAAGTGTCATATCGCTGAAGCATAGTTGAGTGTTACAGTTTAGTGCTGCAGTTCTAGGTCACAGCCAAAAGTCACTTGAAGAGGTAAGGAATAAGATTTTATTATACCAGTGGGTTCAGAGAAGTTTGTACTCTAATCTGATTGCTTCACCTGAAATGGGAGCCCTCTCATATAGGGATCTAGTGGTACGTGAGCATATTCACCTAAGTGGGAGGGGTTGGGAGAGTTAGGCAATATTCCTGAAACATGTATCAGGTGAACACGCTTGCAAAAGCAGAGGCATGGAGTTACAGAACATTCCTGAAAGGGACGGAGTTAACTTAATATTCCTGCAAGGGGGCAAAGCTAACAGAATATTCATTTTTTTAAAAATTGATTTTATGGGTACATCTTAATACATGTTTTGATCACAATCAACATTGAGAATTTATACCAGTACATGACACAGCTTAATTTTCATTTTTTCCCATTCGCTGTAATACAATATTCTTGAAAGGTCAAGCGGTTCAAACAGTTACAAAACAATGTGGAAAAAAAATCACAGAGACAAGGCAACGATCTGTTTTGTTGTTTATTATTGCTCTATCATTTGTACCCATATCTATTTCTACCAACAGTGTGGAAGAGCTCTCCTTTTCCTCCTGCAACCTTGACAAGATTTGTTATTATTTGATTTTTTTTGACAATGGACATTTTTTTCTGGAATAAAGTAGAATCTCAGTGTTGTTTTAATTTGCATTTCTCTAATAGTCACCTTTGGCTATTGCTTGTAGAGCAGAAATGGAGATAGATGATCCATGAAGTAAGTAATCTGCCCTGGGTTACATTAGCCAGTGTGTGTGTGACCCCTAAACATATCTATAGAGCGTGGCTTAAAAATAGAGTGAACCTGTCAATTTTTCAAAAATTATAGTAAAACACTGTTTGCTATCATTCTCCCTCAGAATACTACCCCTTACTTTAAACGTACTGATACCATAGTTTTGGGCACTTTCTGAAGCAGTTTTGGAAGTTCTTTTTTTCTGAGTGTCTTTAGTTGCACTTTTATGACTGATTCAGCATCTTGAATCAGTTTAGAATATTTAAATGTCATGGTCATTTTGACTTTGGGGAAGAGCCAGAAGTCGTGTGGTGTCAGATCTGGGAATTAAGGTACAAGAGAATACACTGTGATATTTACATGAGCCTGTCTTTCTGTTGGATAGCATGTGGCAGCAACATTCACATTTTGATCACAGATTTTTATAAAGACACTCACAAAAGAAGACTTCTAGAACTGTTTCAGAAAGTGGAAAGAATGATAGGATAAGTATATTTGAACCAGGAGGAGAATTTTTAGTGGAGTTAATGGCAATGCATGTCTTTTATAATAATATTTTTAAACATATGCCAAATATTTTAATCATATTTCATTTGTCCTAAAAAGAAAAATGAACTTGAAGAAGAAGGCAGCGTGCCTTTGAAGCCAGGTCTCCATATTTTTTCAGTATATTCTAATGGCGGCATCTGTAGTCCTTGTAGATTTGCTTTAATACATTTAGACCCCTCCTATGCTTCAGGGCCCAGAACAAATGGACCGTGGCATGAACAATAGCATTTCCAGTCAAGTTCTCTATTCCCCTTTGGAAGACCTTCCACTGGTAGAGTAAACTGTTAGGTGCTTGAACTCTTTATGGCAGTTGGCACATCAGTAGCCTTGACTTGAAGCTTGCTCACTATCGCGTTCCATGCCAGTGGCCTTTCCCACAGATCAAACCTCTTTTCCAGGTAGATTTTTTCATTCCTGTCTTCATCTACCACTAACAAAATTCTACTCAGTGCCAAACCTCCCACTATCAGCCATCGCTCATTTTCTGATAGGGTCTCTCCTGAGAGAAAATAGTCAGCCTCCTCTGGCTCAGTGTTGTTTTGTGTTTGTTTTCAATTTAAGAAAAAAAAGAATAATTGGAAAAGTAATACCTGCTGATGAGAGTTAACCTTTTAGCGAATATTTGCAACCTGCCAGCTAGCTTGCTAAACATTTTGCATGCATTATCCCACTCACTCTTTCTACTCTTTGCAGTAGTCACAGTAATCCCTGTTTTATAGATGAAGTCACTGTGACTGGGAGGTTAAGAGTAAGTAAGAACTAGAAAGTGGTGCTGCTGGAACTTATATCCAGGTTTTTCAGACTAGAAATCTATTCTCTGAGCTTATAGAACCATTAGATGTTTTGAAAAAGAAAATGAAAACTGCTTTTTGAATTACTACCTACAGATAATTACAGTGGGTCTTTGCTTTATTTCTTTCTCGGTCTGCTTTTCTAAGAATACACAGCTATTTAAATAATTCTGTAGTCTGCTTTCTTTTTAAATCACCATTTTATTATGATTAGGGTTCCATGTCATTAAATACTCCTTAAAAGCAACATGTTCAATGAATACATAATATTCGACCATATTAACAGGTCATAAATTATTTAACGATTTTTTATACTTGGCCAGTTTGGTGGTTTGAAAGTTTTCAGTCTTTACTCAGTGGTTCTCAGTGTGGATTTTGCCTCCAGGGGGGATGCCTGGTAATGTCTGCAGACAATTTTGATTGTCATAACTGGGTGGCTGGGTGAGGATGCTACTGGCACTTAGTGAAGAAGTGAAGTGAAGAAGCTACTAAACTTCCTGCAGTATATAAACTATCTCTAGTAACAAAGAATTCATTCTCTAACCCCATCCATCAATAGTGCTGCAGTTGAGAAACCCTATTCCTAGATAGGTCCTCTTTGTTCAACTAAACATGGCTGTGAGATAGATCAGTGATTTACTTGGGGTTGATTCTGGGTAGAAGAATTACTCGATTATTGTAAGATCTTTCATAGAACTTGAGATACAGTCATTAAATTGCTTTCCAGAAATGTAGAGATATTATTTTTCCAATGCCAGTCTCCATCTCCCCCTCCGTTGCGAGTGTGAAAAATTGTTATCATCTGCGTTAATTTGAAAAAAAAAAAAACAGAACCATACTCTTGTTGTTTTAATTTGCATTCCCTTTGATTATTAAGTAGTTGAGTACCTTTTCATATGCTTATTAGTTGTTTGTATTTTTTCTCTTGTGAATTATCAGTTCATATCCTTAACCTATTTTTGTACTGAAGTTTTAGGGGTTTTTAATTGATTGGTAGGAAAGTTTTCTTTCAAAAAAAATTTTGTTTTTTGTATTTCAAAGGCAACTCAAACATACATTTTGACTCATTATGCATAACTTATTAAATAATGTCTGATGAGAGGTGTCTAGTAGGATGACTATGGCTTTTTTGCAGCCTTTCTCCTGTCAGACATAGAGGTCACTGAAAGTTGATAGTATTCTTTGAAGATGAAAATGCCTTTGCCTGACTGTAAACAAACGTCCCATTTTACCCAGGAGAAGGTGATGAAAGTGCTTGAAGTTTGGAGTGTGAATTGAAACCAGAGAAGCAGGAGGTTCAAGCTAATTCTCAAACTGACAAGGCCCTCGTGGCAGGCTCAGAAAAAAGTTCTTGTAATTGCTGAATAATTACTCAATTAACGTCACTCTGTTCATTGCTCTCTCGGAGTGGGTTGGAAGAGGACAGGATGAGCCATGTCAATCTTCTCTTCAAAGGAATGTGGAGCAGTACAATTTGGAGATTTGTCAGGGATCTTTGATGTTATGGAAGCTCATGTATCCAAAAGCATCCACACTGTGGCCTCTGGGCTAGGTCCCTGTGATGTCTTCTGGAAACTTTATTTCCTTCTTCATTATTGTAGTTCTAGTGTCTATAGGTGTCACTCTGTTACGTTGGCTTTGGAAGAGAATGATTCTTAGTTTCTTCAAGACTCCAAGATTGTTTCCTGTAATCGTAAACATTTATTGAATGCTCACCACAGAGGAGGCAATGACAGAACACCCGAGATGTTTTAGAGCTTTGATTCCTTCCCAGACTACTAGGAGGTAGGTACCAGTGGGATCAATGACATTGCAGAGAGGAGGCTGTATCTGGGATGTGTTTGGAGGATAATGGGAGATTCTAGCATTGTTCAGCAAATATTTACTTTGCCTTCTCCTGGAAGGTTGTACTTTCTGACTCTGCTGATGTTGGGCCTGGCTATAAAATGGGCTTTACTGAGTGGAACATGGGGAGAACTAACAGCTGCAGTCTGTGAAAAGGCTTCAGGAGGCCCGGATGTGTGTCCGGCAGCCATTTGCATTCCTCTTCTTTGCCATGAGAATGATAAGCCCTGGATTGCTGGTAGTGGGTACTTCTTACTTTAGCCTTCCTTTTGGAATGAAGAGGGATGTAGCATAAACTGAAAGTGAACCCAAGTCCTGAGGATATCCTGTCAGAGTTAACCAGCTCATGGTGGTCTCACTAAGACTTAGAGGTTATTTGTTACTGCAGCAAACACTGAACCTCACAAAGATGGAACTGCTATGATTCATGGAGCAGAGTCAGGTTTATGGTGACATAAATGAGGAAGATGGAGGTGTTGAGGTGAGGAGTATTTCTAGCACAGGCAGCCAGATGGATAGAGGTGCCATTTACTATAAGAAGATCAAAAGTTGAGTTTTGTTCTTGTCAAATTGAGATACCTTCAAGTTACCTGAATAGAAATAATGAGTTCACAGATGGATATTTGTATATGTTGTGAGCTTACAAGAGAGTTTTGGACTAAAGATATGCTTTTTCCCATCTCCTACTGGCAAATAAACAATATTCAAAGCTACAGGAATGGATAAGATCATTTGGAAGTGTTTCTTGATCTATATTGTATATCCCCATCTTTTGAGGTTGCTTGATGAGAAAACAAGCTCCTTGGCCACTTGTGCAGATTCTCACTCAACAGACCCCTGACAGACAGAACACTGAGTTTTTAGGAAGGTTATTCGTGAATCTATACTTGAGGTTTCGTGGATCACACTTTGAGAGACATTGGCCTCAAGAGGAATGTCTCAGTGTCATGCAGTAGAATCTTTGGATACTCCATCTAGCATTCAGACCAACAGACGTGAGGTGCTTGGTTTCTGCATTTTTCCCTGGCCTTTACAGGTACTTTACTTGACTCCCATCTCACTGCTGTTAAAGTTCCCAAGCAAAAGATTTCTCCAAGCCCTGAAGCGGAAGAAAGATTTTAAGAGACACAGGATCAAAACTGTGTTTGCCTTCATTTCTATTTAGTTATTCAGAAAGGAAAGCCTGCCTTCAGATGGTCTAATGAGCACTTTTTCTAGGCAGTGTCATGTGACCACTTTCTAGAAACGAGCTTCCTGAGGTGGAAGTGTGGGGACCACGGTCTTGTTCTTCCTGCCTTTGCAGTGGTGGTGATTGGGGCATCTCTGGCACAGGGGCAGAGGGACACAGGAGACAGTCCTCACAGGGCGCTTTGAGCTTGTGCCTGACTGTGGCAAGGCTGATTACATAACTCCTTAGAAACTGCAGGAAGGAGCAAGTGGATTCTTCAGACTTTCACCTCGCAGACAACTCGAATTCCTGGATATATCCAGGACACAGAGCAGCCAGGCACACAGAGGCTTTTTTTTTTTTTTTTTTTTTAAATACCAGGAGCTCAGATGATTTTGATTAATTCTTAAAATCAAACACATTGTGGCCTAGATGGGTGTCTCTGTCTGGAAGATAGATTTGCTTTGGGCCATGTAATGTATGTCTTCATTAAATTAATCTCTAGCATTTAAAAACTGGGAGGTTTCATATAAGATCCAGATTTTTGGCTTCTCTTGAAAATAAAAAACAAAACCTGAAGCTCTGGCAGTGCTGAGCCTGTTTTCCCACACAGCAGTGATCAGCAGGAGGTGAGTACAGCTGTCTGCCTTAAACAGGCCCGAGTTCATCAGTCTGCTGCAGGTGCACCACACACTCCCGAGCCGAATGCCGTGGCTGGGTGCTAGATTCATCTCCTCTGGGTTTGCTGGACCATCAGGTCCCAGAGCCGCTGTATGTCATGCTTCTCAGGGATGCTGTTCTTAGTCCGAGGGTGTGCAGTGCTCAACTGTGCAGCTACCTCCTCCGGCTCGCTTAGATCAGTCATTCTCAACCTGGCGTCTCAGAGCCCTGAGGTCCTTTGATATGTCTCAGAGGCCTTGAAGAATTAAAGGGGGAGCCCCTGAGGGTGGGTCCTTCAGTGACATTTAATCACTCCGTTCTATTTCCAACCAAAGAACTTACTTTTGGTCTCTTATTTTGAAATACTGAATAATATTTTGATTTTGGAAAAACAAAGTTCTTCTTTTGAAAAGTTTAGAAAGATGGCTGCCAAAATTAGTTTTATATAAAGCACCCAGCGTTGAATCCTCTGGGGATAAAACCACTCAGCTTGTATATAATTGGCATGTGCAGCCCCGACTGCCAAATCTTTAGCCTAGAATTTGTTTTAATCAGTATAATTTATATACAGTGAGATGCACATATCATAATTGTGCAATTCAATGAGTTTTGACAGATGCATATTCCATGCAACCATCTCCTCTATCAAGCTAAAAAAATTTCCAACACCCTCAAATGTCCTTATGTTCATTTTGATTCAGGCCACCCTGAGGTGACCACTGTCCTAATCTCTGTCACCATGGAATAGTTGTGCATGTTCCGGAATATCCCCTCAATGGAATCATAGCCTCCATAGTGATTTGTGTGTATGTGGGGTTTTTTTGGCTTGACATAACATCTTTGAATCTCATCCGTGCTGTTTTATGTACTAATTAGTCATTTTTATTACTGAATATTATTCCATTGTACATCATAAATTATGTATCTGTTCCTTTCTTGAAGTTAGTTTGTTTCCAGGTTACACTAAGCCTAGATTTTTAAGCCTTTCATCATGTGGGCTCTGATTTCCCAACTGGTCTCATTATTGGCTTTTGCCAAATACTTTTCATAGTGGTTCTTCAGTGAGGGTGTTAACCAAGGCCTTTCACCGAAATGGCTCCTTTGGCCCAGATCTCCTGGCATCTATTATCTATACCTAGAGTGAGAGTCACTCTGCCTGCCCTTCAGGCCCAGATGAGAAAACCATAGACTGATCCATATTTTACGGATTTTTAAATTCCCAGCACATGCACTTGGGCCAAAGGGGTGCGTAGTGCACCCTGGTTGGGTTAATGTGCTTGCCTTCTTGATTGTCACATTGTCTTAGAGTTGAGGATGACCAGTTGTTGGGTTATATTTCACATTCTTTCTGACAGAGAGAAGAATGTATAAGGAAACATTTTCACCTTGTAAAGCCAGGAGGACCCGTATGGTGAAGATGGGCTCCGCCACTCCAAGAAATTAGTCTCTAACATGTGTCGTGTCTCAAAAATAATGGACACTTTTTTCTTGCTTATGTGACAGCTCAAGGTGGGTGCTCTTGTTTGGTGAACAGATATTCCTTGCAGAGCAATTCATGCCCCCCACTTCTTTTGCTATGTGGGCTCCATTATTCGTTTAAGACAGAGGTTCACAAACTTTCTTTACATTTAGGATGCCCTTAAGGTAGTCAGTAATTTTTTTCACTGCACCCTCTGCTGAAGAAATAACTTACTTTTAAGTAAGTAAGTTTCAACAATTTAATGAATATTTCTATCTTAACAATTAGATGCCTACATAGATCTTCCTGAGCTAAAGTTGGTGCTAATTACTCATGGCGGATGTGCTCTTAAAGGTCAGTATAATCCTGAATTGATGAGTCCTGAACCATTGCTCCTTGAGGAAATACACCATTGGGTTCCTTCTTTAGTTTTTTGAGACAAGGTCTCACTTTGTAGTTTAGGCTAGTCCTGAACTCACTATGTAGCCCAGGCAAGCCTCAAACTCACAGGAACCTTCTTTCTCCTGTCTCCAGAGTGCTGGGATTACAGGCATGAGCTGCCACACCCAACACTGTGGTATGTGGTTACTGGGATCGAACTCGAGACTTTGCACTTGCCAGGCAGATGCCAGAATCACTGAGCTAAATCCTTGGTCCCACAGTTGGGTTCATTTGAACATTTGATCCCAATGTTTTTGTCCACTGATCAGTACCTGATCTGATTCTATGTGTAATTTTGTTTGAAGACACTTTTTAAATATATATTATTGGCTTATGAAGATTGAACACATGGACAGTGGTACCGAATACAGCTTACCTAAATACACACACACTTGGCCTGTAAGGCACAACATGGCTTTCTTGTTCTTAGGGATACTATGCAGTGCTTTAGTACTGGGCTTGGGGTTGTTTCAGACAGCAGCATTACTAAGAGAGGGGGAGAATGTGAGAAAAACCCCAGTGTGGCATTAACTAGACCATGAAGAAAGATCTTTATAGTATGAGAGGTGTCACAAAAAGGTAGAACGTCACCTTGTTCAACCTCAGCTGGGAACAGGTGTGTTGGGTGAATCAGATTCTTTCGCTATTCTGTATATGCTCATCAATAACACGATGTAGAGTATTGACTTAGGGTTATAAATAATTTGTACTGAGTAGGTAAATGCACAAATATAAAATAGCTAAATAATGAGGATCTACTACCATTGTTTTTTTTAATCATAGAAACTGCTAAATATCCAGCTTTGCAAAGATATGACATCATCCAAGAGTGCAGTGACTAATGTGAAACCTTGAATTATCTTGAGCCCCGTAGTTTGCCTGAGAGCTATGTGTCCTTCAGAAATCCAAGATATCTAGTGTCACCCCTGTGAGTTTGCTTGGAAGCTCTGACAGGGTACTCTGGCATCTAGTCTGGGAATGGTGGTTTTAGGACATTGAAAATCTCTTTGCATGGCCAGCATGATCAAGAGTGTTAAAGATTCTCCCCTATTTCTTAAAGTCTTTGTTTGACAAGTGTCCAATATCACTTCCTTTCAAATGTCCAAGTTCTCTAAGGAGAACTAGTCGCCTGGCTAATGTGCAGTGGCCACCAGGACATGTAATTGAGTTATGTGCCCGCCAACGAGAAAAATGGGTTTTGATGAATAGTCAAAGCAGTCTACCCTTGACCTTGGACTTCTCATCTGTGGGGAATAATAACTTGATTTCTTTTTCTCTGTCACTTCTCTGTATGAATGTTGAATCCTCAAGATCATCCTGTGAATTAACCCTGACATATTGGCAGCCATTCACGTCAGAGGTTTGGAGTCAGACTCCTTGGGACCCATTCTGGTTCCTTCAGCAGCATCCACAGGAGGGTGAACATACCCACAGGGACGTGGCGAGACATAGCCCACGTGTGGGTGGGGCTTCCCGGAATTCCTGTGCACAGTTAGCATTGAAGAAAGGTACTTGTGACCATTACTGTGCTATCACCTCCGTGTTGTCTAAATTAAGACCCTGGGCACTTGCTATGTAAGACTGAAAGTCTAACATTTCAAAAGGAAAAGGTGTTCCTGGACACATGGACTATAAAAGTAGCCAGAGGAGGGTCAGAAAGCTGCCCTCACCTTGTGCGGCTTCTCTTAGAGACATGATGATTTCCTTGTTGGCTGGTGGTTCAACCTCCCTACAGTCACCCTGAATGGGAGTAGGCGAGACCTGGGGACCTGATTCTCCTTTCCTCTGCTTGGCCAATCCCCAGGGCCACTTGACTCAGGCTCAAGGTCCAGCTTCTCCTTGGGTTTCCTTCCTTCCCAGAGACCAGCTCCTCTCTCAGCCTGTATAGCTTTTCTTAGCCTTTGTTCTGAATCTTGACTTCTCAGAGATTCTCCTCTAGAACACTAAAAATCGCAATGTCCCCCAAAAATCTGGTGGAAAAAAAAAATCAAAATAGTGGTTGCTTACATGGAGTTACAGTATGATTGACTGAGGGAGCTTTTCTGGGGTTATGCCAATGGTCTATATCTTAATTAGAGATTGGGGCAGCATGTTTGTATGGAATGTTGAAATCATAGGATAATATATTTAAGACATGCATTTTTACATTTAAAATAAATTTTATCTCAGAAAAAGACATAAAGAGATATTGAACTTAGTGATGTGATAAGCATACTTATGTCTTTAGGGAAAATATATTGATGTCTGCTATTTACTTTCAATGTATAAAAGCAAATATAGAATGATGAGTGGTGTATTGATCAGCTTTCCTGTTACTGGGACAAAATACTTGGCACCCACAACTTGAGGAAGCAGAGCACATGGGGAGAGGACCACATGAGATACACACTCCACAGGCTCAGTGACCCAGCTCCAACTAGGCACTCCCTCCCCCCAAGAACACATTCTGCTGTGGACATCAGTGGGTTAATCCACTGACTACGCATGGTGCCCCGAGATTTAGCTGCCTCTCTAGGAACTCCTGCTTCAGTCAAGTTGATAATTGAGATGAACTGGTATAGATGGGTACAGGAATGGGTATGTATGCAAATAGATGGCAAGGCAAGGATAGAAAATCTGAAATATCGAAGTTAGGTTACAGATGGTG
Organism: Petromus typicus; assembly: GCA_004026965.1. Classification (NCBI taxonomy): domain Eukaryota; kingdom Metazoa; phylum Chordata; class Mammalia; order Rodentia; family Petromuridae; genus Petromus; species Petromus typicus. The sequence goes on from PVIR01000022.1 coordinate 298,529, forward strand.
AGTGTTTATGTATAATGCATTTGAAAGTTTTACCACTGCTCAGGACCCTCTTTCAAAACAAACAAAATATAAAGATGTAAATGAGTTGTAGAATGTATGTTATATATTGTGAAATAGAAAATACTCAAAGCAAAATGCAGTGAAGGGGGAAAATAATGAGATTAAAACAAAAAAGAAAGGAAACAAAGTTTATGTATATAGGGGGTAGGGGTGGTAGGGTGGGTAGAGTTATGGGAAAAAGTGAGAATTAAGTTGTGTCATATACTGGTACAAATTCTCATTGTTGAGTGCAGTCATGATGTGTATATGTAATGTACCAAAAAAGATAAAAACAAACAAACAAACAAAATAAGCAAAAAGAAAAAACACAAAGACAAATGGATTCAGTTGGGCTAGACTAAGGCCTAAACATCAGTGCATTGACACATCCCTCTTGATTGAAACCACTGATCAGACTTAGGGTAAAAATACTAGCGCTCCATAAAATGCCTGTGATATGTTGGGAATTTTACATGCAAAAAATTATGTAGTCTTCACAGATGCCTGGAATAATGAGAAAGGTGTCACATGGCTACCAAATATCAGAAATAAGTGTATAAATACAATGCCACATCTCCCTGGATCTTTACCATATGCCAGGCCTAGTAATAATCTTGCAGAGTTTCCTTGGATTTTCCTGCAAACATCCTAGGAGTCAGTCATGATTATCCTCATTGTCTGTAAATGAAAGTTCCAGGATCTTATCTTTCAGTCGATGAAAGAAATTTGATGTCAGGCACTATGCTAGGAGCTGTGCAGGCACTTTGAGATGATCAGCTGGTTCCTGTCTGGATAGAGCTGACTCTGTGGAGGAAGTAAGTTCAGAGACACATTGTCAACTGAGTATTTAATGAGGATTGTGATCTGTGCCATAGAAATAGAGGGTGCATCTAGGAAGGACCAGATGGAGACTTGAGACAGGTGATCCAGGAGAACTTCTTCCCTAAGAAGATACATTTGGCTGTAGTTTGAAGGAGTTAATGTTGGTGTTGTAAAGCAGAGTACTTTCCGGAGAGAAGGATCAAAAGTTTACCAAGTTGAAAAACTTCTATGTAGGCATGATTTCAGGAGAAAGATGGCCAGTGAGATTGGAGCACAGGGGGAGGTGGGAAGGTTGGTACAAAATAGTGTTGAGTAGCAGGCAGGGGACGGATCTTGCAGAGTCTTGTCCAGCATGGCAGGGACATAGGCCTGAGTCACAGAGGAGCTGTGGAAGGGTTTCAAGTAGAGAATGATATGCTTCATCTTGCTACAGGTTCCAGAAGTTAGACAATGCCCAGATCCAGAGTTAGACCCAAATCAGTCTTCCCTCAAAAGTTGAGTTTTGCTCTCTTGTCTTGTTCCCATGAGCTTGGTGGAATTCTACACTTTTCAGATGTTGTTGTATTGCCAAAGATCAGCTGTTTTGACCATATATAAAAAGCCAACTTGCTTGACTGCTGTGAAAAATTCTCTTTATCAGAAGGAACAGGACATGAAACCAAGCTGCAGCTACCACTAACAACAAATCATAGTCAGAAGCTATAACATTCATAATGTGGTGTGCCACAGGGCTAATTAATGCATGTCAGGTAAAGTGTGTACAGGATGTGTACAGGACATGCATTCCTGATGACTTCCATTCCAGAGGTGTCCTGTGCAAACAGTGAATTGGGCTTCTCAGGAAACAGGCAGGGAGGGATGGTCAAGGTCAAGTGTTTGGCATGTTTGTAGCACTCTGCTTTCTAAGTATTTAGAAAGCATTGGAGCAGAAAGCAGTTGAGGAGGAAAATGGGCCTCTTCCCTAAGCCTGTCTAAAAGGAGCTATAGATAGAAGCCCAGATTTTGATAGATCTGGAAGGATCCCTAGTGACCAACTTGTGGATTTTAGAGAGATCCATATGAAGGTTGAAGGGTGAGGGATGCGATGTTGTTAAGGTTTAACAGCAAACATGTGGCAGTTCAGGAACTAGAAGACAGGTTGCTTCGGAGCTAGGCCAGTATGTTAAGTATCACCAACACTGGGACCACATGGTCAACTGTGGCAGGACCAGATCATGCTCCCCTCCTCCCCCCTTTTTTTTTTTACTGGCTAAGTGTTTTATTTTATTCTAAGAGATGTGGGAAGCCTTTGGAAGATAGTGAAGGAGGGGAAATGACTTGGTCAGATTTACTCTCTATAGTTGGTCTAGAGTAGATTGATGTAGCCATCTGGTTGGGGGATGATAGTGATGGAACCTAGAGAGAGAGAGAGAGAGGTGAAAAAGTCAGCTCCAAGAAATAAAGAGAAATAATCAACCCAGCCATGTAGTGGCTTAATTGTAAGGGTGGAAGAGAAAGGTGTCAAGTTACTTTTTGTATATGTGGTGGGACAATTAAGGCAGTGGAAGGAGGGCAGTTAAGACTTATCTTCTTGGCATGAAGGCACCTGGGTTGTGGAGGTGAGAGAGAAAAGAACAGATTGTACATTCACTTTGAAGTGTTGTTAAGTTTGGAATGCTTGGGAGATATTTAAGTATTCATGCCAAGTCCGCTGTGAGATATATGAGTCTGGAGTTCAGAAGGGAGAGCATTGCTGAAAAGTTAACTTTAGGAGTTTTGGAAGGTTACAAGACTGATGAGATCAGCTGTGAAGGAAAAGTATAAGAGAAGCCTGGGGTGTGCTCGAAAGACAGGCTGCACGTATAAAGCACCTACTGTGTGCCAGATCCTTTTGCAAGCCCTATATTCAGGGTGCCCATTTTATGGATGGAGGAAAATCAGGGTTAGGGAAATCACTTGCCCGATGTCCCATCACTAGTAAGTGATAAGAGGTGAGATTTAAATCCACAGTTTTTTATCTTCTGCTCCTAGAAAGCAAGATTAGGCTGTTCAGTAGTTCCCATGAGGGCACTGGGTTAATCCTTCTGGGAAAATCTGAGTCCTTTCTTTTCTCTGTCTCCATCATCAGACCAGGAGGACCTTCTTACTGGCCAGGCATAGGACATGTGCCAACTGTCCAGATTCTGAAGCTGTGTGCTCATGTTGGCCAATGCCAGGGCTGGACAGTAGGGGAGAGAAGGGCTCTTGGCAGGAGCAGCAGGAGTGGATACTGGCGAGGACTAGGAACAGCTGTTTGCTACACAGACACTTTGCTCCTTAGGCACTAGCATTCCAGGGAATGCTGTCGATTTCGAAAGGCATCGCTACCATGTGGCAGTTCTTAGGTGACCTCGACTGTGAGTAGGGGAAGGGCTGAAGCAGTGGGAGGCTCTTATTTCAGGGAGTTGGGCACAGAATGCTGGAATCCTTTGCAATTGCAAAGTCACCCACAAAGGCATATGTCTTACTGCAGCTTAGGCTACAGATGGGCATTACTGCATACACACACACACACACACACACACACACACACACACACACACACACATACACACACACACGTATGCACATGCACGCATATATATGCTTTTGAGTGACTTTTATTAGCCAATCTGTCATCTGTGCAAAGAAGAGGCTCACATCAGAGTATGTGTGTGGTTTAAAGGAAGGAAAACTATCCCTGTTCATCTCTTCCCTTCATTTCCAAAGGAAGAGCCTGAGGTGACCTCAGCCACCTGAGGACAGAGTGCATTTAAGCATCTGTCCCTCAGTTTTTTTGCTAAAGCTAATGTGGGAGAGGTCAAACTTAGGAGCTATCAGCAGGGAGACGGGAGAGAAGGGTCTCACACCACCACTATCTGTCAACACCACAGTGGGCCCGTGACACTTGGACAGTATTTATGGAGCACTTTCTCTGTCTCTTTCACTTGTGACCGAGGGCAAAGAGAATACCAGTGGAGCATGACACAGACTCTGTCTTCAAGGACTTTGCAAGTCACTCGGTGACTTGCTTCATCCATTTCTCTATCCATTCATTCATCAGAAATTAAAAATCTGTCCTGTTATTTTATTGTCAGCACAGTGCCCACCTTGCAATACTTGCTGGGTGAGTTTCTGTTAGGCAGAGAAATGAGAGACAAATGGACTGTATTAGACACTGTTGCAAGTCAAGGGCCTGGGACCTTCCCTTATCTATAGCTCATTCAGGGTACATAAACACCCAAAGCTGAATCTGTCTTTTTCTTTAGCTTTGTTGGATATACCCTGTGTTGGACACATTAGCCAGCCATTCACCGCCTGATCTTCCAAATACTCTCTTCTCCAACGTTCCTGCTCTGTTGTCTTTGTCTCTCTTCTATCTCTCATTGTGCAACACAGGCTGCTCTTCGGTGACCTGTCTTTATCTGTCCTTCCTTCAGCTCTCTTTTTGTCACTGTCCACACCTTCTGCATGTCTGTGACACAGTGTCCTTTCAATGCTGACAAGTGCCTCAGATCACTCACTTGTTTCAACATCTGTTTATTGAATACTGTGAAAATACTGGCCTGTTGCAGCTATTTTGGTCACAGGGAACCACACAGTCTGAGTCCTTGTCCTCAGAAAGCTCCAGTCTCCCACTCCTGAACTCTCTTGAACCCCAGACTCATGTATACTTGATGATTTGTCAGATGTCCGTGTTAGTCAGCTTTCTGCCACTGTGACTAAATACCCGATGCAAAGAGCTTAAAGGAAGAAAGGTTTATTTGGATCATGGTTTTAGAGGATTCTGTTGCTTGTAAGGCAGAAACATCATGGCAGAAGAATACGATAGAGGAAAGCTGTGTGTGTCATAGCATCCAGGAAGCAGAGAGCAAGAGAAAAGGCTCAGAGAAAAGTATCTGGATTAGATGTAGGCCCCAATTTCATGACCCTGTGACCCTTCCCTTCAGATAAGCTCCACCTCATACGTTTTTACAATGTCTAGGAATGCTGTACAGTTGTGATCTCATGAGTAGATTGATCCACTGATAAAGTTAGAATCTTTTCCCCAGTCCAGCCACCTTCTGAATGTCCCATTTCAGAGCATACGAGACACTTGGGAAACATGTTAGAACTAAATCGTAACAGTATCCATAAGTTAACCCATCATCAGCTTCTCTTCCTGGATCTCAGCAGATGGTCATTTCCACCAGCCAGTTCCCTAGATCCCAAACTGGGGATTTCCCTAGATTCCTCCCACCCCATCAGGTCCTCAGTACTATAGTTCGTATGTCTCCTGTGTCTCCATATCAGCCTCCTTTTCTTCACCCTCCCAGTACATATGCTCTTTATTGCTTGTACGCATTCTTTGTGGTGACTGCCATATTGGTCTCTCTTCCACCTTCTCTCCCTGCTGCAATCGTAGGGGTCCATGACTCTCATTTAATTATATTTTTCATGCCTTTAAAACCCCTAGGCCTCCCATTTCTCTACAGTGAGAATGTAAGGCTTTTGTATAGTCTCTAGGGTGCATGAAGACAGGTGTCGCTCTGTGTAGTTCTCAGGTCTCCACCGCACATGACCCATCCAGAGATACGTGATTTCTTCACTGTGTGGGACGCCATCAGTCTGCAGCTTCCTGAATGTGCCAGTCTTTCTTCTGTGCAGCTGTTTCTGACATACCTATCTGAGACCTGGGCTCTAACTCCCTTGCATTCTGTGGTACCCTGTCACCTGCATGCATCCTTGCAATTCTTCATGTATGCCCTTATTTGCGTTTCTTTCTTCCTTGCCCTCCCAGGGGCAGGAGCAGTGTCCCAGGATTCCCAGTGCCTGGCTCTGATGGTACTCTCCTATCTCCATCCCACTTGCTTTCCTGTACAAGCTGTACACTTCCTACTGCAAGCCCCTGTGCTGCTATGCCTGATAGCTTTTTCTGACCACAGGAACATGCTTGGAATATGAGCAGAGAGGGGTGGATAGGCCAGGGAGTGAATGTTCTGGGAAGCATTGGTGGTTTGGTAGCTCATCTTCCTTATCCTGTGAGAGGATGACTCTGAGGCATTCTTATACACCCTTTAAAAGCCCCTAGGGTGTGTATGTTCCATGTGTGACCTTGGTTGTCTGCTTATTTATGTCATCTTTCTTCTTATCCATTCCTCATCTACTGGGGATTCTTGGGATAATTTACAAAAACTTCTAATGCACCTGGATCTTTATCTCACAGTCTGCTTCTATGGGAACCTAAAAAATAGTACCTTGAGTAATGTTTGATGACTGACTCAATGAACTTAATACTTTAGGTATGGTATACTTTAAAACAGTAAGTGAGCAACACAGGGCAACTTATAACTAATGACCAACATTCTCACAGCAAGAGAAAAGGGGCCCAGGGAAGTGAACAGCTGTAAAAGTTAACACAGCGAACATTTACTATGTGCCAAATTACTGTCTGAGAAGAAAAAAAGAAAAAGGAGAGAGAGAGAGAGAGAGAGTGTATTTTTTCTCACTTAAATATCTCAACACTCATGTTAGGTGTCATTATGGTCTACTTTACGCATGAAAGAGTAAACTAAAGGTTGAAAGGCAGAGCCCAAGACTTCCAGCTGTAGGTGTTGGGGCTGAGAGTTGGCTCTGAACAAGCAGGACATGAGCTGGGTATAGAGTGCCTGTGACTGTTGAAGGCTGAGATTTGATCCATGGATGTCGCTGGATGCTCAGCAGGAGCAAAGGCAGGGGGTGAGCATGGGTGTGTTGCGTCCAGGATCCAGGTCTTGGAGAAGTCTGGGCTGACCGGAAATCTTGCTCTATGCACCTGTTTCATTGTTTTCTGTTTATGCTTTGCATCCCCAGCTGTGCTTCACACTGTGAGGATGACACCAAACCAGAGGGCCGATAGCTGCACGCAGAAGACACCCTCCCCCCCCCCCCCGGGTCCTTGTTGCAGCTGCTATAGCTACAGGTTCTCCTTTACAGCTTTATTTCTTCATGTTCAGGGTTCACAGGAGTCTCTGACACAATGAAACTTAAGATTCAGAACTATGGGTCCCGGAAGCTTCATATCCCAAGTTGCAGCCTCAGATGCCTGCAGGCACCAAGCTGTGAAGGGGAGCAGCCAGTGTGCAGGTGTCAGATGGCAAATGGTAGCACAGGTACCCTACCTGGCCGAGGCAGCGGCACACAGCCGCAGCCTTCACTGCCTGCTGGGGGTTGCCATCAGCGTGGCTGGTGTCCCCCTTCTATAAGAGAGAAAAACAGAAACTCTAATTTTTAAAAGATGAAAAACCCTTTAGATTCTAAATATTGGCAATGAGTTAATTTTATAACGTGCTTTGCACCAGAGGCAGAGAGTGACACTCACAGTCCCAGCATGGTGAGAGGTGTAGAGTGTGAAGTGGGGCCCAGCTTTGGGTAATGTAGCAACTTGGTGAGACCCTGGTCCAAAGTTAAAAGAAAACAAAAAAGGTTGGGGACACAGCTTAGTGTGAAGATCTTGGGTTCACCCCTCTACCCCAGAAAAAATTTTGCAAGCTGATGCTGAACAGGTCAGACAATATTTGTTTGGGTCAAATTTGGTTGCAAACTACACCGAGTCCTTAACAGGATAACATTTTAGCTGAGATATTATCTACATGTAATTATATATAGAGAAAACCAAAATCAACCTCATAGGCATATTTTTTGAATCTGAACCTTTTACTCCTTAACTCCCCAAATTTCAAATCATATAAGTTTGGGATTTGATTCTCTTTACACTGAGTATCCAGCTTTTGAGAAAAGCTAGGTTGATAAATAAACTTGTCAACTGTCTGCCTGATCAACATCTCTTCTCTCTGATACTGTTGCCAGTGTCTTTGTGGAATATTTTTATTGAGCACTTAGTCTGGGCAGCAGTGAGCTAGAGAAAAGGGACCTCTTGTGGTGTAGCTTACATCTCTTGTGTAGTTAGGCAGGCAGTAAACACACACATAAGACAATTTTAGCTAAGGATCATTTCTAAGGAGAAGGGAAATGATAATATTACAGAAATTGATACTGAGATGTAAAGATGGGTCTCCTTTTGACATTCAGAATGGCTCTCTGTGATAGGAGAGAGGAGATCCAAATGGTGCAGATGAGTCAGCTATGAGACGGTCTGGGGGAACAGTGTTCCAGGGAGTGGGAATGGCATGTGCAAAGGCCCTGAGGTAGGGGAAAACTTGTCTAATCAAGGAGTAGACAAATCTGTTAAGTGGAAGGGAGAGTGTGAGCGAAGGGGCTGCACAGCTAGACAGAGCCATGTCATTCTTTTCCTTGTCAGTAGATAATGAGATGCTTTTGGCTACCTATCTTTATCCCCAGCCCTCTGTAGATGATACAGAAGTGCTCACTAAAGGCTTGCAGATGAAAGCATCAGGTCACAAAGATCGAGCTAGGGACAAGCGCCATCCTTAGCCCCAGCAGCTGAGAGCTCTGCGGTGGAACTCGCTAGGTGCCTTTCAAAGCAGCGTCCTTCTGGATACTTGTACCACTTACCCAGCCCTGCTACCTGGTGATGGCCCCTCCTCCTGGGCCACAGTGCCATGCCCTGTATCACCTTCAGCAGCAGCCAGACAGGGAGGAGAGACAACTTTCAGGAAGGCGTGTGAGTGCGGTGACAGCCTCTGTGTTTGCCATCTCCATGGTACCCAGGCGGGGGACAATCTAATTAGGCTATTTTCAGCCTGCCACAGGGAGGGTGCAGAGGGGGACAGGCAGAGGGGCCCTGCCTTTCTTATTCTCTCCTCTCTGAAGCTGTTATTGATCAAGCAGTCAGAGACCAAAGAGGTGGGACCAGCAACACCACACTGAGGGCCTGTGAGCAGCACCAGGGACCCCGGGGTGGCCGCCTTCCAGACCGTAGTGCTAATGAGCTCTGAAGCCTGCAGCTTTGTCCAGAGACGGGGCTCCTGTAGGCCACTGGTCCTCTGATGGGAAGGCTGCCCCAGCTTCCTCTGGAGCACTGAGGGACCAGCAAGCAGGCAGCCTTTGTGTCTTTGCCTGGGGCCTGCTTTGACCAACAAAATGCTGGTCTGTGGTCTTTGCAGCCTGGGGAGGAAGCTGAGCTTTCATCTGCCTGGAGAACAGGGCCACTGGCTTTGGAAAGCGACTCATGGGGTGAAGACCCAGTGGAAAGCTCGTCTGACCGGAGTGTTGATTGGCCTGGGATTGAATCTGTTTGCTCACTCTGTGCCTCTAGCACTTAGTATGTGTTGAAGTTGTCCATCAGATAACTGGTGAAAACATGCTAGCCTTCAAGCATGTTTCGGGCCCTGAGATGCCACTTCCACATTCCCTGTTTGGCTCCTGCTTTGCTTAAGTCTGCTGGATCTAGACATTAATGTATCCAAATAAAGGAAGAAAACGGATGCCTTGAAAGTCCTTATTGCCAGTAGGGACTGCACCGGCAGGTTGGTGTACATCACTGCGTTTGACCCTCATCACCACTGAGTGAAGTATCCCATTTCACAGCTGAGAAAACTGAGACATGGAGAAGTTAATGCAACAGATCCAAGATAACTCGGTTAGTGTCAGAGATGGGATGAAAACCCAGGCCTGCTGCCTCCAGAGGCAACAAAGGAAATCTTAGCTTCTGGACTCAATATAGTCTTCGATGTTAACATGAGCCATGCATCTTGAAGAAGGGGTCTTTCCTAAATCACTTAAGCATCCATCCTGGCCTTTCCTGGGCACACTTGTTAACATGTGATAGCAGTTTTGGGAATGGCCAAAACTAAGAGATAATTTAATTATCTAGGAGGTAATTAAATAGGGCAGTTCATTTGTGCAGAAGTTGGTGATGCTCCAATAGAAGAGCTTTAAAGCTCACACCCCTGCTTCTTCCCCCAACATCAGAAAGTGGATATGCACTAACAGGGCCTTTGCCAAGTGATCTCCACTCCTGGGCTTTGTTCTTTGCTCTTTGGGATGTTACTCTGTCCTAGTGCATCTGAACCAGGGATGGAATTCAGAATCTAGGCTGTTACACACACACACACACACACACACACACACACACACACACAGACACACACACATATACTTACAGAGAGAGAAAGAGAGAGAAAGAGAGAGAGAGAGAGAGAGGCATCAGGCCCTTCCACGGTGCTTTGTCCTTTTGCTTATTCAGACCTCTCAGGACTTCGAAGACATCCCTTTGCTGTGTCCCTACTGCTGTGGTCCTTTTACGCATTATTTCCTTACCTGCTGTGTAGTGATGGCACCTGTGCTATGGGGACCTCACTTGTGTGCCTGTAGTGTCCAGGGGAGACTTGGACATGAAAGAGCCCTCAGCAAATGCCTGCTTAGTGGATCTTCTCCACTGCTGCCATGGCCACCAGCATCATCAGAGCCACCACTCAGAGTCTGACCTCTACATGTACCTGTTGGACTTTGGGTTTTATTGCCAAGACTCACACCCTTAGCCCACTGCACAAATGTAGCCTGCTGTCTTTTATTGTTTCTTAAATAAAGTTTAATTGGAACATGGGTACATCTGTTCATTTACCTATTGTACATGGTTTCATAAATGAAAAGATCAAAGTTGAAAACCATCAAATAGTTTGTCCAACAGATGAGAAGTGCTTGAATTCAAAGCCAACATTCTTCACCCTGTTCCATGCTCCCTCATCCTCTACACTACCCAGCTCTAAGAACATACTTAATTATTTTTACCTTTACTTTTGAATCAAATTTTCTGAGCTTCTGGGATCAATCCAATGGAGGCTACAATGTCACTGCCAGCTTAAATTTGCCCCAGGAGGTGGGCCAGATGCACTGTTGGTTGGGAGCTAAAGGGCTGGTATCTTCTATGTAGATACACAGATCCTCTCCGGGAGATCAAAGGTTCCTCGAGCAGCAGATTCGTCAACACCTTTGAAGTCTGGAGCCAATTTCACAAAGGCAAATTAATTTCATTAGCTTCTTTCTCAGTCTCAGATGGCTTCAACACTCCTGGTGCTTTTAGATCGAAAGCGATCAGTGTTCCTAGTGTTGGCCTACACTGAATTCCAGAGCTGTTTGAACCCTCTGAGCAGTGGAGAAGAGAATGGGCAGTAAAGCCCAGCTTACAAGCACAATCATCGTGGTCAGCTATGAATGGTGGCTTCAAGGGCTGGGCATATTGGTGTCTCTGGAAAAGAAGCCTCAGTAGGACTGTAGAGTTTTATTTTATATGAAGCCAGTCCTACAAGGCTAGCTAGCCAACCACTTTCCCAAACTCAGGGCATTGAATTTTCTTCACTATTTATTTTCTCACCCATGGCTGTTTCTATATGAAAAACTATCAGCAGCATGATTCATGCTAAAGGAGAAGACTTGGGAGAAAAGAATGAGGAGGCATGCAATCAAGATTATCTTGGAAATTCAGGGTTATGTGGTTGTGACCTTTTAAGGCATATTTCAGGCACATTCCAAAACACAGTCCCCAAGAAGGATAATTTTGACCTCGTGAACTTTCTGTGGCATTTGGACTTTGAAACTAAATTTTGAGAAGGGTAGGAGCTTATGTTTGTGTCCCATCTTGCAAGTATGACTCGGTAAGAATATTCCTTCATGTGATCTCATTATCATATGATCTCATTATCACTTGATCTCAGCCTCCCATGTGGGAATCACTGTCCCCATTTTGCAGGCAAGGAAATTAAAATTCAAAATTGTCAAATAATGTGCTGCGAGTCTCACCACTATTAAATAGCTGGGATTCCCATTCAGATCTGTCCCATTGCAGGTTGCAGTTCTTTGAAAATAGTAGTGTCATTATCATCATCATCAAGAGTAATAGTTGCCTAGTATTGAGTGCCACGTGTGTGCCAGGCAAAGTTAATATGTGTTTTCTCAAATTATTTCAAATCCTCACAATAACTTTGTGAGGTAAATGATAAATTATTTCCATTTTAAATAGGAGAAACTGACTTCAAAGCATCTAAGTACTAGTCTGAAAGCCCTTCAACTTGTTGACACCAAGGATAAGGTTTAGATACATCCAGTGCTTCAAAGCCATGGACTCGGCTGACTTTTGGACTGCTCTAGTTGTTTTGGTTAGAATTCATCTGGGACTTGTCTGTGCTTAGGGAGTCTGTCTCATCTAATCCTTCACCCAACAGAGGATTGCTGGGACTTACGGAAATCCCATCCTGCACACATTCTCCTGTCCAAGGAGATATTTGGCTTTGGAGTTGGCCTCCTTGTTTACACCAGCCTGGGTTTTTTCTAGGATTTGGGGGACATACGCACAGCCTCTTCCTAGCAGCTAAAGAGAGAAAGCCACACTCGAAGCATCAGTTTCACAACAGAGAAGCTACCATTGCTCTTCCTGGACTGACTCCAGTCTTGGCCTTCACTTGATGGCCTTCGGCATTTGGAACTCCGAGCTTCTTGAGGCGGTGGTGCAGTGCCTGACTGTGGCTGGTTCAGATGCAACACCCTCTGACACCCTCGGTCGCTCAGCATTATAGAGGAACCACATACACATAATAAAGGATTTGGCTTCTCTGTTCCCACCAGTGCTGGGTATATTCATCCGGGGTGGGTTTCCTGGGCGAGGTAGTGTGACACAGAAGGCTGCCTTGTGACAGACCTGGGTTCATCTCAGGTGTTTGTGCTCTGCACTCACTTTCCTCAGCTATAAAATGGTTAGTGACAATATCCATTTTTTACAGAGCATGCCCTGCATAATTCCTCTCCATAGTGGACTCTCCCGATCTCATGTTTGTGGAATCTGCAGGTGCCCGTGGTGCTTCACCCTATGTAGCACCCATGACTGCCGCCTGGGTGTGGTGGGTATGGAGCAGAGTTCTCTGCCCAGGTATCTTCTGTCAAACACAGATGAGGAGGTATTGCTAATGCAAAGGGCATGTCTGAGGAAGGGATATCTAGGTGGGAGAGAAGGTCCTGTGTGGCTTGTTTTAAAAAGGCTTTTATTCAGCATCTATTGTGAGCCAGGCTCTGCCCTGTTGCCTCACTATCCTACCACATTTGTATTTGTACTTATAGTTATGTGCTTTGTCATGGACACACATATATCATGAGGGTTTTTGGGGTGTGGTACTGGGGATTGAACCCAGGGCCTTTGCTCATGCCCGGCAGGCACTCTGCCACTGAGCTATGTCCCCAACCCTGAAAGGGAATTCCTTCAACTCAGCACATCATCACCTCCACTCAAAGTTTTCTCTGGATCTTTAGGCATATTTGATATCTCCCTTGTCTTCATTTATCATAGTACTTGTGACACTGTATCATAATCCGAAGGCAAGGACTGATTACCCTTTTTTTTTTGACTCTTCTACCAGTGAGTTTTAAATTGCGGTCCAAGACCTGTAGCATTAGTATCATCAGAAAATGTATTAGAAATATAAATTCTCAGAATGAAGTGCAGCCTTACTGACTCAAAGGGTCTGGGAAGGGTGGGACTGGCAGTTTTAAAACAAGTAATTCTGACACCTGCTCAAGTTGGAAAAGCTCTGCTCTTGACCAGTGGTCTTCACGCGTGGCTGTGCACTAGATCGCATGAGAAGCTGTAGGCAGTAGTGGTGCTTAGATTCCATCCCTGAAGATTCTGACTAAATTGCTGAGAAGTATGGCTGGACCTTTGAACTTGTTTGAAGTCTCCAGAGGTTTCTCATGTGCAGGCAGAGTGAGAACCACTGACAGGACCTTTCTCCCAACAGGTGCTGGACACGCACTTGCTCATTAGGAGACCAGAGTAGCTGAGTACTAGCTGGGCCATCAGGTGGAGATAGGTCACAGCACAGCCCCCTTCTTTTCTAGCTGTGGACCAGTTCTTTTTTCTGTTTTCAGTTTTTAAAATTGAGATCAGAATTCAGTATGAGATCTACTCTCTTAATTGTTTTACAGTTTCGTATCTGTAGTTTTCATTTCCAAAGTGTGGTTAAGAGACTGCCTGGCCTCAGCATTGAGAGAATACATTTTGGTGATGGGTTTCACCATAGCTCTGAAGTACAGAGGTGAAGACTGTCCAACAGAGGAAATGTCTATGAAAATCACAATGTGAGATTATGTATATTCATGACTGTAGGAGGCATTACTCTACAAATGTTTGATAATATAAAACATTTTTTACCCTTAAAGGTTTGGACCATTTCATTAGCCAGATATAGTACCTGCAGATGACATCAATTGCTCATCTCAATGCCTGGGGGCAAGTCCTTCATGGAAAAGTAATATGTGCTTCTGAGGAGTGCTTCCTTATATTGAGTGAGCTTCCAATAAGGAATGCTTTATATATTTTAACATATTCTCCCCCTTTGTGTCCACATGGAACACCAAGAATCAACATATTTTAGGGGCACAATTCAGTATTAACCATATAGAGGCAATGCTATAAAGCACATCTCCAAATCCTATTCCTTTTGCACATTTAAGACTATTTTCCTTGAATAGCAACTTCCATTCCTGCTCCTCCTCCTTTGGCAACTTCCCATCAATTTTCTGTTTCTATGAATTTTAGTATTTTAATGAAATGAAATCATAGGACATTTGTCCTTTTATGACTTATCTTATTTAATATTCTCAAGTCTTAATCATGTTTTATCATGCCAGAAAATTGATTTCCTCTTTAAAGCTGAATCATGTTCCATTGTACGATATGCCACATTTTATCCATCCATCTCTTAATGGGGATCTTAGTTGTTTCCACATCTCTGCTACTCATAGCAATGTCACAATGAACAGGGGAGTGCATATACCTTTCTGGAATCCTGTTTTCAATTCCTTTATGTATATATACCCAGAAGAGGGAATGCTGTACCATGTGCTTGCTCTATTTTGAAAATTTCAAGAAATTCTCATACCATGTTTTACAGTATTTGTATTATATGTGTTCATTGTGGTCAATTCTTAATCTAGTTAAGTCTTAATTTCTCTCTGTAGGTGTAACAATGGGAATCTTTAAATGTTTTGGAAGATGATTAAAGAGTGCACAAAAAAACACTTCCCATACAATGTTGAGATTGTAACAAAAAAGTAAGGAAACAAATTTTATGTATATGGGGGGGTGGTAGGGTGGGTGCGGCTATGGGAAAAAATGAGAATTAAGTTGTGTCTTATACTGGTACAAATCCCCATTATGGAGTGCAATCATGATGTGTATATTTAATGTACCAATAAAGATAAAAAAAAACCACTTCCCATAATGGAATACTTTCATTAGCTATGATAATGAGTATTATTTCCATTTTACTGGGGAGGATTTTGTTTTGGATTTTGTTCAGGGAAGGAGAGAGCAGTATCTTCCTTCCTGATGATAGCCAGCATTTTAGGAGTCGAAGTTGAATGTTGTTGACTTTTCCTTTTAGGTGTCATAGCCCCCTGGAGTTCTGTGGTCTGATGGAGACCTGGAGAGTCGCTTCTCCCTGCATCTTTGGTGGGTAGTTCCTATCTAATGAACAATAAAATATACAGAGATTCTCCAACATTTGTGTCCTTAATGTTGAGCTGTACTGTTCATCGTCAGACACTGGGTGAATAGTACACAACTTTATTTGGAAATTCTTCCTGCGATTAAAGATGTTAATATCTGGGAGATGGACTCCAGTAATATTCTTTCCATTATTAGTAGTAGTAACATACATCTCAAACTTCTTTCAGCAATTAATAGGTTTGTTGGGTGCTATAACAAAATGCTAGGAGCCAGGTAGATACAGGCACTCCAAAGAGGTTGTTAAAAGTCTACTTTTTATTAAAATTTAGTACATTCTTAGTACACACCCCAGCAATCCCACTTTTATTTATTTACCCAGGAGAATTGAAAATAATATCTACACTAATATTCAACACTAATATTCTTAGAAGCTTTATTAGTTATAGTTTGAATCTGGGCACAGTCCAAATGCCCATCAGTAAGTGGGCATCCACACAATGGCATAATTCTCAGCAATTATAAATTTAGTATACAAAAAAGATTGAATTTCAGAAGTATTGAGTGAAGGAAGCCAAACATAGAGTATACAGTGTGTAATTCTGTTCATCTGAGATTGTACAGTAGTAAAGCTGTGTTGACCCAAGTTAGACCATTGGTTGCAATGAACTGGATAGGGGGTAAGGTGCTGCAACTAGTTGTGAAAGACATTTTTCAGGTGATAACATGTTCTATCTCTCACTTGTCTTGTTAGATTTGATTGGATGTATCAAAATTTATGAAATTGTGCAGTCCATATGGGTGCATCTTTGTAACTGCAAACCTACCTTGAGAGTTTTTTTTTTAAAGGAAATTTATCTCTCTGTTCATATTACCTCCATATACATGGTTTCTTTCTCACATAGCTCTCTAGGTGTGGCAGTAAGATTCCTCAGTCTTAGACACTTATGTGTTTCAGTCCAGCAACCTCCATGGAAAGATAGATTTTTTTCCTGCATAAAATTTTGTCATGGAGTTCCACCAGAAGAAATGAGGTCACGTGACCCTCTGTGAACCAATCACTTTGTCTAGGAATGATAGTGGGAATCTTGGATTGGCCAGGCTTCCGTCATGTTGTTGAGACAGTGGTGGCGATATCAGTCTTCCAAAACTACAGAGGCTGTGAGTGTGTAGGGGGATCCTTTCCAAAAAGAAAGTGCAGGTACTTTTACTGAAGGATGGAGGAATAGATGCTAATGTTACAGAAGTCTTCTATATAGACCTTCTTTGAAGAGAACCTTCCTGGCTAAATCCACATCTCCCTTTCAGACTTTACACCTTCTAGAAGTAGGTAGACCTTCTGTCTCATTACTTTTGTGGTTTATGCCTTTACATGGTAGCAGAAATACAGAGGCAATGACATCAAAGACAGGTGGTTTCAGTGTCAGCTTCTTCCTGTCTGCTGCCCTGGGAGGCTGATTTGAGTTCTCTAAAGAATCAAGTTTCCTCATCTATAAAGGAGGAATATGTAAGGACCAACCTTATGAAGCTGCTATAAAGACTGCATAAGTTCATTGATAACAATTGTTTAGTATTGTGCTGGGCCTACAGTAAGCCTTTCAGCAGTGTTACTGATTATTATGAGTATTAGTATTTTCAAATGACTTTTTAAAAAATTCAATTGTATACACATTATGGTCACATTCAGTATTGAGAATTTGTACCAGTATATGATATGACATGACCTAATTCTCATTTTTTTTCCCATTCCCCTACCCACCCTATAATCCTCCAACCCCTATGTACATAGGCTTTGTTTCCTTTCTTTTATTACCCACATTTTTCCTCTTGTTACTTACCCCTACACATCCTATTTCCTTTTAAGTATTTTCTAATTTACTATATCTACTATGTATTCTAGAACTTATTTACATCTTCATTTTCTCATATCAAAGAAAAGATATGATCTTTATAGATTTGTGACCTATTTATTTCACTTATGAAGATGTCCTGAAAGTACATGCATTTGAGTATGAATTACTCAATCTTATCTTTTTATGGCAGAGTAATATTCCACTCTGTAAAAGAACCACATCTTTATCTAATCTTCAGTTGATGGACATTTTGATTGTTTCCAAGATTTAGCAATCACAAACTGAGCTTCTATAAACATGGGTGCACATGTGTCACTGTGATATCTAGCTTTTAATTTTTTTGTGTATATACCTAGCAGAGGAATAACAGGATCAAATGGAACCTCCAATCCTAGCTTTTTGAGGAATCTCCACTCTGATTTCCACAGAGGTTGTACGAGTCTACATTCCCACTAACAATGGAGAAAGGCGCCTTTTTCTCCACAGCCTAGCCAACATTTCTTGCTGGCTAATTCTGAGATAGCATCCATTCTTTGTGGAGGGAGATGAAATTTCAGTGTTGTTCTGATCTGCAACTCTCAAATGACCAGTGATTTTTGAGCTTTTATTTCTTCATATGCTTCTTAGCTGCTTTTACTTCCTCTGAAATGTGTCTGTTCATTTCAGATGCCACCTGAAGCAGGTCTTTAAATTTGGGTGGATTGATTTTTTTAAAGCTCTTTATTCTAGATAGGAGCCCTTTGTCTGAGAAATAGCTGGTAAAGCATCCGGGTATTTACCATAACCAGGTGTAGTGACTGTATTGGTGCCCTGCCCTCCTTCCTTGAGGCCTTCCATTCCCAGCCCCACGACGGCATCCTACAGCACCTCCCACGCGTGCTGCTTGAGGCCCTTCTTTAGCATGCTGTGTGCTGGTGAGGTTGCTTGGAAGTATTAGTGAGACAGGCTTTCTCAGAAAAGCCCTGACTCAGTCTTCTCACATTTTGAGCAGAACCATCTGATGGACAGTGTGTGCCTCTCCCAGCAGCCCCTTCGTCAGACTGAGCCCTCATTCTTCGCTGTGCTGACCTTCCAATGAATGCTGTGCCCCTTTGCTTCCCTTCTCTATGTAACTTCCCTGCTTCCCTTTCTGAGGTTGCTTCTCAGAGTGTTGGCATCCACACTTCATTTCTGATCCTGTTTGCAGGGAACCCAACCCTTTTATGCTCTTGGCTGGAATCATGGCAACTTTGTATAATGTCACAGTGAAGTGTAGTTATCTCTTATGGACCAGAGGTACAGACTGGCAGCTTTTTAGGGCTTTGATGAATAAAATATGGTGGAAAAGAATTACTTATTCCTTAATAAATGCAGTTTCCTGGGTAGGTAAACTCTATAAAAGCATTTATAGGAGAGGGGTGCATTGAGATAAATGAATCCCAAAAGAGACTTTCATTGGGAATAAGGGAGGGAGTCGCTGATAGGGGAGTTCTCTGTAAATATCGGCTGAGTGATTGATTACTGTGCCTCCTAAGCATAGGGCTATCTATCACTCAATGTCACAATAATGAGGCGTAGGTTTATGCACAGGCAGATGACTTTGCAGAATTGCATGGCTTGGAAGGCTGAGCACATTCCCTAGGAAGACTGGACATCCCTGTGGTTCTGTTGTGTCATGACAAGGGGGTCCTTTGGGTAAACAAGGGCTACTGCAGGTTCTAGTTGGACACCACAGTTACGACAGACCTTCCTCCAGAGTCATTGGAAAATGACTCTACCCTGGATTGGATCTACAGTCCCAGATTTTAATTCCTCATCTGCCACTGTGTTCCTGGGTGACCTTGATGAGTCCCCTCTGCTCTTCAGCCCTCGATTTCCTCTTCTGTCAAATGGAGAGGATCGGATGAAGAGCGCTTCATCAT
This sequence comes from Petromus typicus, assembly GCA_004026965.1. Lineage (NCBI taxonomy): Eukaryota > Metazoa > Chordata > Mammalia > Rodentia > Petromuridae > Petromus > Petromus typicus. The sequence goes on from PVIR01000022.1 coordinate 317,515, forward strand.
TCACGCTGTGGGGGCTCGATGAGCTCCCTTGCCTGGTCGGTGTTACATCTGGCTGGTATACCTGGAGGAGCGAATGACACCCCTCCATTTTCCAGGTGGATCAGGCAATCTGAGGCCTTCACGAGGACTCTGCCAAGTTCCTTATTTCAGTCTAGAATCTTGTGTAATTCCGGGGGATCAGTAAGGAGACAGCCAGGGGTGGGGCATTGATGCACGTGGCTCAAGGGAGCCCACCCATGCACACTGTATGTCAGCCTCGCGTGTGACAGCAGGAAGTTGGATTCTTGAGGCTCTCTGAGCCTCAGAGTCTTCTCTTCTAAAATAGGAAAAATAATTCCTATGTCATAAAGTTAAGATTAGGCACATATGAGTGAGTTTCATTATAAAACTTGTTCTGAAAATGTGAATTTGTTCCAGTGAGATTGATATATTAAGAAACAATTTGAGCCTAATGCAGATTTCACACTTGCTTATGTGCGGTTTCACCAGTGACAAACAATAGAGGGAAGCAGAAAATTATACTCTGTTGAACCAAGCCACGTAGGAATACACAAAATGCACACAAGAACTCACATAAAATATCTACCAACTCCGTGAGTTATGAGCCATCTTCGTGCATGCCAGCTGGTACAATGCTCTGTTCAACTCATACTGCTTTAAAATCCAAATCTTTTTGAGCCAGTTTAAGGATTTTCAAGATAAAGTGCGACATTTGTTGACATATTTAGATATTTTAAAACCATCCAACATTTATAAACCTGTCCCTGTCCTTATCAGGCTTTTGACTCTATGACTGTGCCACTGATTTTCAGTATTGTGCTCCTTGATTCATTTCCCATTGAAATCTGTTGGTTTTTGTCATAAATTAGGATAGTGTCATAATTTTTTAAGGATGGTATATTATGTCACAGAATTCTCAATATGTAACTAGGTACAGAGTACAAAGTAATATTGGAGTACTCACATACTCTCACTTTCTACCCTGCGGTAGGAAATAGAAGGGACCTAAATAGAATTGAAAGACCCTGTGCCAACCTTATTAAAAAGGAAAGAAAGAAAGAAAGAAAGAAAGAAAGGGTTCCAATCCATGCAGGAATGAAAAGGGTGAAATCCCAACAGATCTAGCAGATATTCAGATGATAATCAATGCCTATTTTGAGAACCTGTATTTCAATAAGATGAAAACACATATGAAATGGACAGATTTCTATACACATATGAATTACCATGGTGAAGAAGACATAAAAATTTTAAACACCCAGTATAAATGTATGTTAGGTGATGTGAAATAGAAGAAAATGTGTAAAAGGAAAAGGGAGAGGGCAGGTAGGAGAAAGTAAAGAAGGGAAAGAAAAATTTTGACAGTAAAAGAAAACAAAGCTTATGTATACAGGGGCTGGGGGTTGTAGGGAAGGGGAAAAATTAGAGTCAAGATGTGTCATGTAGAGGTACAAATTCTCGATGTTGAATGTGATGATAATGTATGTATGAGATATACCAATAAAGTCTATTAAAAATTCATAACACCCAATATCAATCATTGAAATTGAAAATGTAATTAAAACCCTGGTGACAAAGAAAAGTCCTGGTCCTTATGGCTTCACTGCTGAGTTCTACAAAAAATTGAAGGAAGAGTTAGTGCCATTACTTTTCATACTCTTTAGTGAAATTGAAAGGGAAGCAATACTTCCAAATTCATTCCTGAAAGCTACAGTTGTCTTGATTCCAAAAGCAGAGAAAGACCCAACCAAAAAAGAGAGTATAGGCCAATCTCTCTAATAAACACAGATGCAAAACTCCTCAATAAGATACTGGCCAACAGAATACAGAGGATCATCAAGAAGATCATATACTCTGACCAAGTTGGATGTATCCCAAGGATACAAGGATGGTTTATTATATGTAACTCAATAAATACAATATATTATATTGATAGAGTTAATGAATTATGACTCTTAAAAAACAATGAGAAAATTTACTTAAGAATGCAAAAGTAAAGAGTGAGAGATAAGTTGATTCTACAGGATTAACTTCAGCTGAGTAAAGAGGGTAAGGAAAAAATTAAAGGTACACACTGGATCTGGGAAGTGCAGTGTGGATTATGAAGAGTTACAGTCACCCCATTCTTCATTGTTAATAAGAGACACTACTGACATGTGTTAGGGTAAAAGGACTTTATGAGACATCTGTAGGGATTGTTTATGGGCAGGAATGTTTCTTGACTTTGGGGAAGTCATAGTTATGATGGTAGGTCAGTGGTGGTGAATCTAAGGCATGCATACAGCAGTAGGCTATTTCTATTATTGAAAGTTTTGAAAGTCTCACCATCACTGCCTTAGGACATGAGAAGCAGAAAACCCAAATTCACATTTGCCAAGACAGAAAGAATTTACTGGCTTGTAGCTCAGAGTCTCATGAAGATCTTGCTTCAGGTAGAGCTGGCCTAAGGAACTCCAGTCATGTCATGTTGCCGGGACTTTGCTCCCTTCTCTCTGCCCACTGCCTTCTGCTGTGCTGGCTCCACTTTGAGGCACATGTTCTCCCTCTGGTGGCAGGTGACAGGTGGCTGTTACTTGCTCACACCCATTCTGCTTTGTGTACAGTGGAAAGAGGGAGTGCTTTGCTCTTCTAGTGTCTCTGTTTAAGTCTTGGTATTAACTGGCTTTCAGTCATGTTTCTATTCCTGAAATTATAATTAGGGCTCCAGGAAAATGATACTTCATTTGGCCAAACTTGAGTGAGCTGCCCTGCCTTGGAATTAGGATGTGATTAGCTCTTTTAAAAATGACCTAGACTGAGAGCTTGGAAAGGTGGTGCTCCAAGGGACATTTAAAGTATTGGTATCCAAATAAAGAAGAATGAATATTATACAGGCAAAATAGCCATGCATCCCTATGAAAATTTACCCAAACCAGGCCTTTGGAAGCCATTTATTATTTTTCCTGTTCTTTTCTTTTCTGTGGTCCTTTATTTCTCTGTTTCAGTAACTCACATGATCTTCATAATGGAGAATAACTGTCAATACCACATTTCCCAAATAGTTCTAGGCTTAGGCACCAGAATGGAGTGTATTTTAAATTCTGAATTCAAAAGGAATGATTCTGCATCAGGGGTTCTGCTGCATCTAGATTAACAAAGACTCAGCTGAACTGGTGACAGTGTCTTATCGTAAGATGGAGAAAGCAGTAACAGTGATCACTGTGACATGGTCAGATTCATCAGTAGGTAAACTGAGGCAGGTTGTCTTGACTTGCTCCAATGTGCTTCTGGTTTATTTTTCAGAATCTGAGTACAAAGTGGTTCAGCCCATCAGTGATAAAGTAAAAGAAGCTTGTTAAACTACTTTTGTCTGAAGCAGAGTCTTACCTCTCTCATGCAGAGCAGTTATCTGCCTGCTTCTTGGAACTGAGCCCATGCAGCAGGATGGGGGAAGAAGGGAGAGGAACAGAGTTGCATGTGTGGGGGTGGAACCAGATGCACCATGAGCATCTCCTTACAAATGAGCCAACTTCTCAGCTTTCCTCTCACCTCTTGGCCTTGCTAGACTTCATAATGAGCAGCAGTACTCACATATCTTATGGCAGTTGGGTCATCAGGATGCGCTCTCTCTCTCTCTCTCATCAGGAGAAACTGAATCATAGATATTCTGCCTCAGTTCAGAATTTGTGAGATGTCAGAGTAAAGCTGATCTTTTGGGGACACTTGGAGATTTTTCTGTGTGGCAGACTGAAATGATAAACCCAATTTGTCAGCCTCCCCTGTGCATACTGCCTTTTCTCCATGACTTTGGAGACTCTGTCACCTAGAAGGCAGAATTTGTTTGCTTGCCTTTTGAATTCGATCCAGCCTCATGATTTGCTTTGACCATTAAAATGTAGCAGGAATAAGTATATATCAGTCTTGGGCCTGCAGATGAAGAGCTCTTTCATGCCCTGGCTCTCTGTTTTACATCTCTGCCATTGCCAAGAGAACATTCCCAGACCAGCCTGTTGAAGGACGAGAGACGTGGGAAATGGAGCCAGGTCACTCAGTTGTGTCATCCAAGATCATCCTAGAGCACTCAGCCAGTCCCAGACATGTGAATGAGTTGAGCTGTGACTGGAAGATCTGGCCACCAGATTCTGGCTAAAGGTACTAATCCTAGATTTGTGAACTAAATAAATGTTTATTTTTAAAAGCTATGCTTGGTGGTGATTTTAAAATCAATGTTATTGTGGGAAATAGATAACCGATCTGCTTGGGATAGAATGAATAGCTCTCCTTATTGAATACTGTGCAACAGACACTTTATGTCTGTTTACTTCAGTCCTTCTGGCAACACAGTGAAGTAAGTTGCATCACCTGTAATTAAAATGAGAGCTATAAAGGTTAAGCCATTTGTAGTGGGTCAACCAAATAGTAAACAATTGCTTTGAGATAGTGAGACAGACGTTTTCCGTGAAACCTATCCAATCTTTGGTCTTTGATGCATCCACACCCAGAAGGCCTCATCCAATGGTCTTTGATGCATCCATACCCAGAAGGCCATGTTAACAATATCTGTTAGTCCAAAAGCTCACCAATTCAAAGCAAATGAGATAGTCTCAAAGAATTATATTATCCTGATCACACTGCATCTCCGCATGATTCTTCAATAACTTCTACCATAAAAATTTTATATTTTGACAATATCCAAATCATACTTAAAAGGGAAAGATTTGAATAGACAGTTTATCCAAGAAGATATATAAGTTGGTGATAAGACCATGAAAAGATACTAAGTATCATTAGTCATCAGAAGAAATGCAAACTGAAACCATAATAAGATATCAGTCATTGGACTGGCTAAAATTAAAAAGACCCACAGTATTTACTGATGGTGAAAATCTAGTGCAACTGCAATTTTTGTGCAACAGAAACGTTATACAGTTTTTAAAAAACTAATTCAACTGCATAAATTATGTGACTCTCAAGGTGTTTATTCATGATAAATGAAGGACATATGTCCCTACATAGACTTGTACATTAATGTTTTTAGCAATTTTATTCATAATATCTCCAAACTAGAAAAAAAAAACCATCTACAAGTGAAAGCATAAACTATTTGAGAAATGTAACTTAACAATAAAAGTAAATAAACTGTTGGTATGTGCAGGCATATGGATACACTCTGAAAATATGCTGAGAGAAAGAACGTAGATACACAAGAGCATATACAATATAATTTCATTTATAAGAAATCTGTGATTACAAATCATATATCTAGTGTTAGTCTGACGCTAGGAATGGGGGAATTAAAAGAGAGCCAATGGGCCTTCCTGGGGTGATGACATTATTCTGTGTGTTAGTGTTGGAGATGGTTACGCTGATGTTGGAATTTGTTAAAACCAAGAAGTGTAGGCAACTGGGAGAATTTGTTGATCAGAAGTCATGCCTCAATAGAGTTGATTATTCAGAGAGATTATGTCTTCTGAATGTCACATGGTTAAGAATTGCTGGGGAATGATGGATGGGGTGACAGAATCAGTTTCCTGTAGCTGAGAGGAAATAGCTCCCCATTGCCAAAGAGAATTCAGGACCACAGTCAGCACCCCAGCATATTAAATACAGTGGTGGCCATTGAGCACCTTTCCCTGGACCAGGCAGCAGAGTAAGGGCTTTCTGAAAGGTGACTCAGAAACTCCTTTAATGAATGCTTACTACGTGCCAAATATGTAAGGTTCTATGTATATGCATTATTTCATTTTATTCTCACTAACTACTTGTAAATGTGGGACTATTATTATCCTCATTTTACAGTTGAGAAATCAGGCGTTGTCCTCAGTATGATTTAAAAGGAAAAAAAAAAAAAGGAAGCTGAGCATATTGAAGTGCATATACACACACACACACACACCCAGGGTAAACTCGAAGGTGTGGGTACAGGTTTTGGAAGGGGAAAGGGCATTCTTATGTTTCTTGTGTAACTACATTGTGCTCCCAGAATGTTTGAGGCAGAAGCAGTCAGCAGGCAAACGGGCGTGTGTGCCAACGTGTGGAGGAATTACAGGTACATTTCCCCAAGTCTCGGCAGATTGTTTTTTACGTGCAAAATTACTTGTCAGGCAGACTTTTTTCTCCTCTTAGTTCTCCTAGGCTGGGAACAACAGCATTACATAACATTCATCGCAGTGGCAGCAGTAGGCTTGTTCAGCACCTGACCGATGCTGGGGGAGGCAGCTGCAGTGAGAGCTGTGAGCTGAGGTGAGGCTCTGGGCAGGATGCGGGTGAGAGAAGGAGGCGGAGATGAACTCTTCTCCCCCAAGATTTGAAAAAGGCCTAGGCCCACAGTGAAAGCCCAGCCCACCCTTGGTGGGGCTCCTCCCAACCATATTGTTATCCCCATAGTTCCAGTTTTTATTTCTTGTTTCCAAATGAAACAACTTCTAAGTGGATTTTTGCTTTCAGCCTATTCGAGTCCAGCATCTTACCCTAGAGTTTTGTCCATAGGTGTGTCTTATCCACTGTGACCTGTCAAATGTGCCGAGCATCCTACAGATCGGACTTTCTCGACTAGAGTTCTCCAGAAGCAGCAGGAATGCTAACCAGCCCCCAGCACTGCACTACTCTTTCCTTACCCTTCTTCACCCTCAGTCCTCCCTTCTGGCACTACGAATATGCATCATGGTGAACTTGGCCTCTGGTCTGCTAGGTCAGTCTGTAGTTTTTTTCCTTTCTCCATATCCCTCCTTTTCTTCCTGAAGGTAGACCCCAAGATTGGCAGAATCTTGTCCCTGTTGGCACCATCTTATTCCAATCCCCCTTTGTCTTTCATCTATTGCAAATACTCTGGTTTGACTTCAGGTCCTCTAGTGTGCTCCCATCTCAGGAACTTTGTACATAACGTTCACACTGACTGGAGTGTTTATGCCCTCCCCCATAGTATCCCATCTCACAGTTGATTCTTTATTCATTTTTGTTGTGTCCAGGTCTCTCCTTTTCTTTTTTTTTTTTTTACTTTCATTAGTATGTGTTTGCAGTATATGATGACTGTATTTACTGCAGAAGATTGATGCTTGTACATAACACATTTCATTTCCCTTCTTTTCCCTCTCTCTCCATCCTTTTGTTTTTCTAACATAAGATTCATTTATCTTACAAGAATTTCTGAAGTTAATTACCCTATATATGAACTGAAAACCAGATGAAGAGGCTAAAGAACATATAAAACATGTAAGACAATTGTAGTAAGCCAATTTTTAATGGATTGTAATGTGTTTTCCCCCTCTTTTTTCCTATATGGCCTTTATTTCATATCTATATAGTTTTTCACATAAAAGAAACCTGTGATATATAAGCTTTTATGTTGGAGTTACTTTACCTAACATTATAGACTAAAAGTGTATCAATTTTCCAATAAATGACTTAAATTTATCCTTCTTTATGAGAGAGTAGTATTCCATTGTAAATACCGTATTTTTAATCTGTTGATCTGTTGTTGGACATTTAGGCTGTTTCCAAGATTTGGCTATTATGAATTGTGCTACTATAAACATGCGTATGCATACATTTCTATGTTATGATGCTTTTAATTCATTTGGGAGGATATCTAGAAGGGAAATAAATAAAATTTCTACTTTTAATTTTTTGAAGGATCTCCATACTTACTTCTGTGGTAGTTGTACCCTCCCCCCTCCAATGGAGAAGGGTTCCTTTCTCCTCACAGCTGGGCCAGCATTTGTTGTTGGTTGGTTTCTTGTTGGTAGTCATTCTTTCTGCAGAAAGAAGGAATCTCACTGTTGTTTTAATCTTCATTTCCTGAATGACCTATGATGTTGAATATTTTTCCTGTATTTGTTGGCTGTTCATTTTTCTCCAGCTGAGAAGTCCTTGATTCCTTATGTTTTACAGATTGCAGCTCTATCATTTTTTTCCAGAGACTTCTCTGACCTTTAAGATCTCTCTTCATGTTCCTAGGAAACAAACCTACTAACCGTGAGAAATCTTATATAATGTTGATGTATTTGCTAATTCTTTCTCCCTCTAGACTAAGTTCTATGAAGAATCTACCTCTATCTATTTAGCCTCTCCTAGTTACTAGTGTCTGGTATACAGAAGAGACCTGATACATACTTTTTGAATGAATGAGTGGCTGTCTGTAATTCATTCCTTCATTTAATGCTGAAGAAATCACAGCATTAACCATAGAGCCCTGTGTTACAGTTTATAACTCACAGTATTAACCATAGAGCCCTGTGTTACATTTCCTGTGCAGTCCCTTGTACGATTTGACTTGGCTTCCTGAAATTGTTAGGACAAGAGTGGCACCCTGTTCTTTATGTGGGAGACCTAAGGCTCAGCAAGGGTAAGTGACTTGCACAAGATCACACAGCTCTCCAGGATCCTGCACCTCCAGCTCTGCCACACTCCTATGCCTGGCATCACTGTTTGCAGAAAGGTGTGCCACCTCATGTGTCAATGCCAGGCTTTGTTTATTTCCATTACTCATAGGGGAGATTGTGAGACTAGGGAGGGTGACATATTCAGAGCCCAGAGAAAGATACGGAATAACGGAGGCCCTTATTACATTACCCTTCAGAAGATGAATTGGAGCTGCCAACATTTGCCTAAATCAATAAACAGTGTGGCATTAACTAGTGAGAGTTTCATTTTTCCTCTTCAAATGAGGAACAGTTGGCATACAGGGATTGTGCAAACCCACACACCTGTTCTTAGGTAATGACCGCCAAGAGCTAAAACTCCATTAAGAGGAGGAGGAATGGAGAGAACACGAAAGCTCTGGAGCCCCAGCAGCCCTGACCTCACATCCTGGCCTTCATTGTTTCTAATTATGGGATCTGAACCTCAGTTTCCTGATCCAGAAACTGAAAACAAAGAGCCATTTGCTATCATTCCCATATGTGCCTGGTACTTGGTTCCTCTTTTCCCTGAGTCTAGTCAACTTTGTCTACATAATATAGTCTGAGTCTTTTGGATTCTTGACACTAGCTTCACCCAGGTATTTTCCTGCCATGGGACTGCCACAGTGACCCACCAGGATTCTCTGATTTCTCTCCTTTTAGAGAAAGGAATTTGTCTAAAATTTGTCTCCTCTACAGACCTTTCTTCACCCAGTAGCCAGAAATGTCTTCTAAATCCAAGTTTGTGTGATGGCAGCCATGGGGAGGGTCACCAGCCTTCTCTTCCTGGGTTCTGCAGGGTGTGGCCACTGAGTATCATCGTGTTCTCTTACATTTGCATGACCATCTCCTGGTCAGTCAATTTTCCACTTGAATCTCACTTCTCTAAATGGTCTCCTTTCTCAAAACCTTCCTGCCAAGCCAGCCTCTTTCATTTGCATCTCTGTTTAATTTTTACAGCATTGGTCACATTCCCAATGATCTCATTCATTTGCGCATTTTCCTGATTAGTTCAACTCCTTTGTTAAAAGATCAACTTCAAGAGGGTGAGAATATCACCTCTTTCCCTCCATTGCTTTTCCTGGGTGTGTAGAATGTCCCGAGAGAATTTCTGAATGGAGAAGCACTGAAAAGTCACTCAGTGTAAAAAAAGCTTTTTTTTTTTTTTTTTTTTTTTTTTGGTTTAAAAAAAATCTTCTTATCATAATGAGATCTGAGAACTCTTAGGGATAGGTTTTTGGTGGAAGTGAACAATAGATGCTTTAGAGAGTTGTAAGCAAACACTGTCATAAGCTGTCCACAGAGCTTTGTGAGCATTTTGACAGGGTCGACGTGAGTTTACTGGCTCTTATGTAAGAAGCAAGGCTGGAATCGTGAAACTTCTCAGTCTACAAATGTGTCCTTTTGCTTCTGAGGAGTCAGTAGTAGGTGCAAAGCCCTTCACTGAGCCATCCATCTGTCCATCCAACCATCCATCCATCCATCCATCAATCCATCAGATTTGATGTTATTGATGGTGGGTCTGTGCAGATCTTTGGTTGAATGGTAGGAACAGGATATTGAACAAAGCATCCTGATCTCCTTCTGACAGCTCTTGGCTAGCAGAGCGGTTTCAATGATGTTACCTTGTTAGAGCAGACTGGTGGTCTATGGAAACAACATGAGCCCCCATGTTCCCCACATTTCCTTTTCACACCATCTTCTCCTTAGCCAGATGGAGCCAGTTTACTCAGCCAACCTGATCCATATCCCCTTGCCCTTTGAGCTGTAGCTTGGTAGATGGCCACATGCTTCCTTTTGTTCTCATACGTGTGTGTGTGTGTGTGTGTGTGTAGTTGCCCTGTGACTCTTAAATCTGTGAATGCTATAGTTTCTTTAAGGACTTGAAGTTGATATTAGCTCTTCCTACAGCAGGAAGTCCAAACTCCCTAGCCTCCTACATTGTGAACTCACTGTCCTGGCCACTTCCTGGAACACTGTGTCCTTCCTTCAGCTTGATATGTAGCTGTCCAGAGCTGTGCACTTCTGTTGTATCTGCCAAGAATGCCTTATTAGCTTCAATTTAGTCAAGTTTCCCTGGCTGATCATTTGAAGTCAAGCTCCAAATGCTTCTCTCCAAGATGCCCTGGTCGCCATCCCTCTGGGATCCTGTTCACATTACTCTCTTCTGCGCCCCCCTTCTTTGCAGCCTGCCCTGCCCTCACCTGCCTAGCAGTCTTCTTTCTCCTTGGTCTGCTAGTCTGTTTCACTTCTCTGCTTGTTGTGGTACAGGACTGAAGCTGTCCAAAGACATATGTATTTGTGGTTGTTGAGTGAGACAGGATGGATGTGGTTAGAGCTTGCCTGGGAACCAGCTCATGAGCTTTCATACTCTATCCCATCATCTGTTCCCCCAGGTGGGACCTTAAAATGAGTCCTAGAAAATGTCTCACGAGTTTTCCAGTTTCCGATGGGTCATTGCAGAATCCACCTGGCACTTGTAAGTACAGGTGTGTCAGGAGGAACTTGGATCCAGAGAAGCTGGTTAACATTGGGCAAGGGTTTGAAGCTCTCTGAACTTCAGCTGTTTTCACCATAAATGATTATTTTAACAAGAAAAAGCATTATTGGGCACCTACTAGGTCCAGGGTAAATGGGAATGAATGGTATCACATAGACTTTATAGCCAACGGGCTCCAAGCCACTAACTTTAAAATTTTTACCCAACCTCTGCAAAGAAAACTATAGTACTATGAAAAAGGTGTAGGGAGGAGAATATTAGAAAATGGAGAGATGTGCCCAGCACCTGGATAGGCAGAAGTAACCTTGTCAAAATGGCCACACTCCCTAAACTGTTACAGAGATTCACAGAAGACCCATTTGAAATATCAACAGTGCAGTGTATAGAAAGAACAACCCTAAGGTTCATGTGAATCTGTAAGAGGCCCAGAACAGCAAAAGCCATTTTAGGCAGCAAGAGCCAAGCAGGAAGCATCACAATACCTGACTTCAAGCTATACTACAAAGTGATGATAAAAGCAGTGTGGTACTGGGACAGAAACAGATAGGTAGAGCAGTGGAATAGAATTTAACAGAAATATGGGCCCGGGACTTAGCCCAGTGGTTCTGGCGCCTGCCTTGCAAGTGCAAGGGCCCAGGTTCGATCCCCCATAACCACATACAACAATATTGGGCATGGTGACTCACATCCAACAGCAGTCAGTACCACATACTACAGTGCCAGATGTGGTGGCTCACGCCTGTAATCCCAGCACTCAGGAAGCAGAGGCAGGAGGATTGCTGAGTTCAAGGCTGAGTTCAGGATCAGCCTGAACTACAAAGTGAGACCTTGTATATCTATATAAAAGAATTTAACAGAAACAGGAACTTAATGGAATATATTTAGCTATCTGATTTTTTTTCAAAGCCAAAGACATATGGTGGAGGAAAGGTAGCCTGTGTGATACCATATGTGATACCCTTCATTCCCATGCTCAAGTGGTGCAGGTCAAATTGATTATCTGTTTGCAGAAGATTGAAAGCGGATCATATCTCTCATTAAGGAATTAAAATAAAAATGGATCAAAGATCTAAACATTAAAATAGAAACATTAAACCTACTGGAAGATGAAATAGGTAAAACACTTGGTGTAGGACACGATTTTCTAAACAGAATCTTAATTGCACAAGAAATAGCAGCAAGTATGAACAAGCAGGATTAATTATATCAGAGTAAAAATCTTCTGTACAGCAACAAAATCAATTAGTAAAGTGAAGAAACAGCCTACAGAATGGCAAAAAATTTTGCCAGCTACTCTTCAGATAGACAGAGAACTCATGTGTAGAATATACAAAGAACTAAAAAAAAAAAAAAAAAAAAAAATTAAACCACCTAAAATTATAGGCCCAGTCAAAACAATGGGAAGAAGAAATGAAAAAATGTGCATCATCTTTGGCCATTAGGGAAATAAAAATTAAAACAATGCTAAGATTCTACTTTACTCTGGAAAAAAATGGAAGCCATCAAGAAATCAAAGAGTAGCAAGTGTTGGCATGGATGTGGTGAAGGTGGTAATCTCCTTCATTGTTGCTGGGAATGTAAACTGATACATTTGTGACAGAAATCAGTATGGAGATTTCTCAAAGAACTGAAATTACCCACCTGTTAGATATTCTTCCCATTGATCATGAAATGTCACACTGTGGTGACACAGCATACAAATTTTTATAATAGCATATTCATAATAGCTAGATCCTGGAAGCAGCCTGTATACCCAACAACAGATGATTGGATAAAGAAAAGTCGATATCTATAAAAGTTGATATCTATATATTAATGGAATTCCACTTGTTTGTAAAGAATAACAAATTTGAGATATTTGTAGGAAAATGGATTCATTTTCCTGGAAAATATAATGTCGTGTGAAATAAACCAGACACACAAGCTTAAATACTGTATGATGTCTCTCATGTGAGGAGGGCAAAGTACAAAGAATAATAAGGAGCGAATAGAAGGGAAAAAGGCATGGATCTCTCGCGATAAGGAAGTAGTCCAGGGAACCAGGAGGAGTGAGGAGGAGGAGGAGAAGGGGAAATAAAGGGAATAAAGATGTGCCATATACAGAAACCTAATAACCTCAACTAAGGTAAACATATGTGCCACAGCATGAACAATGGTTAATAATATTAATAATGATAAATGAGATAGGGGAATTGGAGGAGGGAGGGAAAGGGAAAGAAGGAGAAGATAATTTAAAAAAGGAGACATCATGTTACGTACATGTAACAATTCCCCAAGATGATTGTAAATTGCATGAACCACAGGCATGTACTAATAAATTTTTTTAAAAAATTAAAATATATTGCATCTTTACTCATCTGTAACCTATTTCACTTATGAGGATGTCCTCAAAGTACATCCATTTTAGTATGAATGACTCAGGCTTATCATTTTTTTTTTTTTTTTAGGTTTTTTTGAGACAGAGTCTCGCTTTGTGGTTCAGGCTGGCCCTGAGCTCAGCCTCAAACTCACATCACAATCCTCCTGCCTCTGCCTCCCGAGTGCTGGGATGACAGGCGTGAGCCACCACGCCCGGCACTGTGGTATGTGGTACTGGTTGCCGCTGGGTGTGGGTCTCCACACCCAGTATTGTTATGTGGTTACCAGAGAATCAAACCCGGGCCCTTGCGCTTGCAAGACAGGCGCCGGAACCACTGAGCTAACTCCCCGGCCCAGGCTTATCATTTTTAATGGCAGAATAATACTCCATTCTATAAAAGAACTACATCTTTATCCATTCTCCAGTTGATCACAGGTATGTAAATATCACATCTTTTCTCTGGTATGAGAAAATGGAGATGTAAATGAGTTGTAGTATGTATAGTTGATATTGTGAAACAGAAAATATTTAAAAGGAAAGAGGTATAGGGATAAATAACGAAGGGGAAAAAGAATGTGACAGTAATAAAGAAAAAAGAAACAAAGCTTATGTATATAGGGGGTGGGGGGTTGCAGGGCAGGAAAATGAGAATCAAGTCATGTCATATTCTGGTACAAACTCTCATTGTTGAATGCGATGATGCTGTGTATTCATAATGTACCAATAAAGATTTGAATTCAAAAACAAAAACAGGGCCGGGGAGTTAGCTCAGTGGTTCCGGCGCCTGTCTCGCAAGCGCAAGGACCCGGGTTCGATTCCCCGGTAACCACATAACAATACTGGGTGTGGAGACCCACACCCAGCGGCAACCAGTACCACATACAACAGTGCCGGGCGTGGTGGCTCACGCCTGTAATCCCAGCACTCGGGAGGCAGAGGCAGGAGGATTGTGATGTGAGTTTGAGGCTGAGCTCCGGGCCAGCCTGAACCACAAAGCGAGACCCTGTCTCAAAAAACCTAAAAAAAACAAAAACAAAAACAAAAAACTCTACACCAAGCTAAAAAAAGAAAAAAAAATTGCGTCTGAGGTTATAGTACAAGGAAACGCTTTTGGAGAAGGGTGCACTGAGGGAGGGGCTCAGAGCGGAAGTGAAGCTGGCTGGGGACCGATGTCAGGCAGAGGCTGAATGAAGACCTGGAGGCGAGCAGCCCCCAGCTGCATTGCCAGGGGATTAAATGAACTGCTGCCGCTTCCCAGCGTGTGATGAATGTCACCATGGTTGTTCCCGGGATGAGTCTAGGATGACAGCTAAATGATCACTTAAAACTCCTGAAACCTTTTTACATGGCATTCTCTCGACTTTGCGCATGTTTAAGTTGTTCTTTCATACAAAGCCAAATAAGAGCTAATATTGATGCTGATGCTTCGATTCCCTGTTTGCAGAGCAGTGGGAGGATTCCACGGGGCACCGAGATGCGGTGGTTCAGGGTGTAGATTCTAGAGCCCCACTGCTTTTTTGAGTTCCTGTTCTGCTTCTTTCTAGTCCTGAGACCTTGTGCTTTGGTTTCCTGATCTATAAGACAGGGCCCAGAATAGTCATTATATCATAGTGTTATTATTGCTGTTACTGGTGGGATTAGTTAAAAGTGTATTTAAGTTCGAATTGTGAGGCAGTATAAAAATGTTGAGCTAATGGCCAACTTTGCATGATCGTTGTGCCAAGTGTCTCACGTGTATCTCATTGAATACTTACCAGGAACCAGGTATTATGAACCCATTCTGCAGCTCTAGACACATGAGTAGGTTTCCTGGGTTCACACAGTGAACGGCAGAATGAGGTTCCAGTCCTGACATTCTTCCCCAAGAGTCCACTCATTCACTGCTGACCACTTGGTTAAACTCTGGGGACAGTCCACAGATAAGACATGGATAATGAAATGTTGTCCACCCAGGAAATATCTACTGAGCATCTAGGATGGGCTTGGTGCCCTTAAAAATGCCAGGGTTACAATGGTAAGCAGTAAATCGCCCTCAGAGCTTTGGCCCACGTGGGATAAATCAGTAAACAAAGGTCCAAGCCGGATAATTCCACACACATTTAAATCCCATGAGGAAAATAAAGCCGTGTAATGGGATAGAGAGCAGCTAGGGAGCTTTTGTGTGGCCACCTCTGGCAGGGAGGCCACAGGGTGCTGAAGAAGGAAGGTTTTGTTCCTTTCCTGGCTGAGGCTTGTCTCTCCTGATCAGCCAGGCCAGGTCCCTGCCAAGGATTTTATTCAGACTCCAAGACGATCAAGCAGATGAAGCCCACACTTCCACTCAGTGTGCAGAACGTGCCTGTCAGTGTTTGTTTAAATCCATAGCTTTCTTGTGTGTGCTCTGTTGAGGGAGCAGCCTCCAGATTACCATCAAAGTGCCTTGACTTTCTTCAAATGTAATGTCATGCTAACAGGACCTCTGGAGGGACTGTGGTCTAGGGGAGTTGCAGATGTAAATAGAAATTTCACTCACCATTGTCCCCTTTGTGAGGGAGGACCAGGTTTCCTCCGTGCCTCATTGTGGCCAAGATGGGTAATTAATGTGAAATCATAGCAGTATTTGAGCCAGAAGGGACTTCACTTAGTGAAGGAGACTGGATTTCAGGTCTCATATTCACTGACAAAGATATTTAAGCTAGATCCTAAAGGTACTGTAGATATGAGACCCAGGCACCTAAGAGCAGAGTTTCTTAGTGGGTTAGTGGCTGTGCAATACAGTGAGCTTCCTGACTTCCCTGGGGGAAGCAGGATGAGTTCTTGCCAAGTTTTCATATCATCAGTTCTCTTTTCTCATCTTCCAGAAAACTAAGCTTGAGAGAGGCATGAATGTCCCATAGTCACATAGTGAATTTCTCAGAGAACCAATACTCTATACAAAACAGTCATGGCAAACTTGATAACAAGGAATTTATTTGTCCTTTGGTGAGTCTGAAGGCCTCCGTGGCTTCCCATTGCTCTGACAAAATTAAACTCTGTACTAGAGCCCAGAACCCTGTGTGATTTGGCCCAGTCTGTTTTGATTTCGTCTCACTCTTTGCTACTTTCTGCATTCCAACTCATCCATTATAAAGTTCTTTCAGTTCCTTAGAGTTGGTCAGCTCTTACCTCCAGCCCCTCAGTAATGTTATTTCCTCTGTCTAGAACACCCTACCTCTGCTTGGCCTGGCTAACTTCAACTCCTCTCCGTGCTTTCGTTACAACATCATTTCTTTCCTCATGTTTCCCTGGACCCTCCGAGTTCAATGTGCCTCTCTTGGGTTTTATGCCCCCTACACCTTGCACTCTCCGGTGACTTTTTCTGCCCGGCGTTTGACACAGATAAGAAACTGACTCATGACGTTCATGGGGAAGGTGACAGTGTGTGCTTCTCTGTCCAGCTCTTTTTACTTGACCTGCTGTGATGCTTCTAGGAGTAACCTCATACTTGTGTCCCTCACAGCCTCCATCCTTCCTTCTTTGCCCTTCCACCTACCACAGGGCAAAGGAAGCCAGCCTATTCTCTGCCACCAGGTGCTTGCCCCTTATCAATTGGATCCTCTGTCCATGGTGCCTCATTCATTTTGGGGGAAAAATTAAGATTTCTGTGTCTTTGGGGCTGGAGCCAGGGACTTCAACTGTGGTTTCCAATGCTGAAACATATCCAGCCCCAGTCTGTGGCAGATTTTCAGTTTTTATTTTTTAAACAGATTTTCTTAGGAAACAGAAAGAAGTTTGCAATCTGTCTGCTTCCTTGGTGTGAGGCCAGAGGACTCTGGAAAGTCTGACCCAGAGCCTATGGGCTAAGTGTTTGAAGGTGGAGGTTTCTGGAGGCCACTTGGTTATTTACTACATGATGGCTTTGCGCTGTGGAAAAACAACAAGTAAAGAAAATTCCCAATAAGGCCATCTGGAAAAAGTGACAAGAAATAAACGTTTATCAAGTGCCTCCCAAGTACCAGAATGTGTGCCAGATTCTTTACATTTTTTTTTGTCTTACTCGAGGCTCCCATAACTCTAGGGGTTTAATATTACTCAAGATATTTAATAATAAAACTGTGCATGTGTGCTGAGCCCTCACTGTATCTCCTATGTTGAGAGATTAAAATGAGTCTTCTCTTGGGATCGTCATCATCTCCCTGTAAGATGCAGGTTATGAACATCTCTCCATGGAGAGCGACCCCGAAACTCAGAGACAGCAAGTAACTAACTCAGGTCTGCATTATGTCGAAGTAGTATATACACTCCGGGGAGGTTTATTGTCTCAATGTATTAATCAACTTTCATTCGATGGAATAAAATATCAGAGAGAACTAGCTTCAAAATGGAAATGTTTGTTTAGGTTTATGGTTTTAGAGGTTTCAGTCATGGCTTCTTGACCCTGTTGTTTCTGGGCCTGTGACAAAGCAACACATCACAGCAGAGGAATCTGTGCAGCTGCTGGTGGCCAGGCAGCAAAGATAGGAGATGAGAAGATGGAGCTCTAGAGGATGGAGTCCTAGAACCCCCTTTAAGGCCACACCCTCAGTGATGTAATTTCCTTCCACTTCCTGAAGATTCTACCACCTCTGTAAGTATTAGGGGCTAGGGGCCAAGTCTCGAATACACAGTGCTCTGAGGGATATTCAAGATTCAAACTACCATCCTATCTTCTGGGGCTTGGCTGAATTGAAGCCTGTCTTTCTGAGGTTCTCCAAAGGGCATCACTTTAGGAGGTAATCCTCTACACCAGCATTTCCTTAGGGAAGATTTAGGAGCGCAGTTTTCTTCTTCAACAGCTAATTTCTTATTTGTGTTGAAATGCTCTGTGGTTTCAATAAATCACATGCCTCAGAGTAGGATGAAGTAGTAACAAGTCGTTGGTTTAGTTTTTCCCTTTTGCATAAGTCATGATCAGACAGGATCAACAGAACTTCTGATCAACACGGCAAGAAGGCGGAGCATGTGGAAACCCAAAGCCAGTCCAGGCATTTTTGTACACGTTGAAGTAGTTGAACCTTTTGAGCCACTGAAATTGACTTATGGACTTTGCAGCACTTTTTCTTCTACTTCCTCCCTCCTTGTTTTTGAGACAGGGTCTTGCTGTGTACTTGTGACTGTTAATCCCGATTTGTCAGCTTCACCGGATTAATAAACACCTAGCAGATCAGTACCGCATGGCACTGGCTGTGTCTGTGTGGCTGGTGGAGGCATGGCTATTGGTGCCATATGTGGTTTCTCTCTTCTCCTCTCTGGCTCTCTTCCCTTATTCTGCTTCCCAACCATCATCAGCTGAGCAGCTATACTCTGCTATGCAGGAACTAAATTAAACCTTTGCACTTTAAGTTGTGGGTTTTGTGTGTTATATTCATTGATAGGAAGACTGGCTAATAACAGTAGTCTATGCTGGTCTTGCATTCACTATGGATCCCAGGCTGACTTTGAACTTCTGACCTCCTTGCCTGAGCCTCGCATACGCTAATGTTACAGGTGTGCACCACTGTGCCCATTGGACTTAGAGCATTTTTTAAAATGTATACTTTGTGTGTGAAAGAAGGAATCGAGATCAGAATGTCTGTCCTTTGACAAGCTTTGGACTTCTACAGAACTCTGTAGTGGGTAGAGGTCATGAGATCTACCTGGACAAACAGTATGTGTGGGATTTTATTAAGTGAACCATTCAGACATGAACTAATTATTGGCCAAATACATTCAGTTGCTCATTTAATATCTCATTTATTCTATTATTTATTGGATATGGTTGTCCTTCCAGTCATTAGTACTCTTTAGTCATTCAGCAGAATCTTTGGTTCAGATTGTGAGGTTATGGGCTCTTAAAAGGAAAATGTAGCCTCAACTGAAATATACTTCTTGTTTTAGGCTCAGCTGGTGTAAGCTGAGAATTATTAGCAAATCCAGACAAAAGATTTCAACTTTTGGTTAGGTGAGTGTGTGTGTGTGTGTGTATGTGTGTGTGTGACTTCCAGACTTATTCTTGGTATTTTGCCAGGTAGGTATCTAGGAGTCACACAAGTAGCTTCACATCTTAGGACAAAATCAGAATCCACATGTATACTCTGATACATGCTCTCCACATGTGACACTAGGCCCGCACCCATATTCTTTAGCAACTGTGTTATTTCTGGCAAGTCAGAGACTATTTCTAAGTCTCACTTTCTCTCTCTGAAAAGGAAGCAGGTTGACCAAATGACCTAGGATGCATTTTATGATTATTGATCAAGGGTTGAGTCCTGTGTTCTCAGCAAGGACACCTTTCCTGCCTCCTTTTGTTCTGTGTTTGCAGAAAGGCTTCGTGGAGAAATGACCTAGGTTGGCTTTGCTCTTCACACTCTGTGGAGGAAATGTGCCCTGTCTTGGGCTTTCTACCACTTAGTTGTTGGTAGGGGTGAAGGAGCAAGAAATAATGTGACTGACTACATGTGTTGTAACTAAACCAAGAACGGCTCTTGACAGCATGAACTCCTTCTCTGTTGATGGCTTACATCTTTCCTGTCAAAAGGAGAAAAGTAGACAAAAAAAAAAATACGAAATGATAATGACTCCTGTTTTCCTTCTGCTGCTTTTCCTCTGGCGTTGAAGACAAGATGTCCTGGCTTCACCTTTCTGGTGCACCTGAGCTTAGGGTGCTGGATTAGTCACACTGACCCCCTGAAATGCTCACATGGAGAAAGGAGTGGCATGAAGGTCAGGTCCTGCCTCTCCGTGGCCCAGTGTAGCGCTGGGGACCCATTCCTGGTGCTTTTCCTTTGATGTTTGTTTCATTTGTTCCTATACTCGTCTCTGTAATTCTTCACTGGAGCGGTTACGCACCTTACTTACTTAAAGGAAAGTTAAGTTCGAGGAACTTACCTGAGAATTGAGATGATTTATCTTGAAAGTATCAGATTAAATTTCTCTAAAAGAAGACATTATGTGAAGGAATGACTAGGATGCTGTATCTTGACTATGTAGAATTGACATGCAGAGGTGTCTGTGATGCATTGGGGAACCTGTAAAATGTATGGTTACAAAAGAGCATGAATACTTATGATATTGGTAGAGGTGTGGCTCTGTAAATATATTGATATATAGCGAAATTCCAGAATTCACCTGTGTTAGTCATCTTTCCACCACCATGACAAAATACCCAAGATAAACAGTGAAAAAGGAGGAAAGATTTATTTTAGCTGACAGTTTGGGTGGTTTCGGTCCTCCAGGGCCATTGTTTCCAGCCCTGTGGTGTAGAATGTGGTGGAAGGGGGCCCAGTGGAGAAAAGCTGGCTTCCCGGCTGGAGATAGGGTAGGTAAATTAACTTTTTTCTTTCCTTACTTGTTCCGAGTTTGATAAGTTCTTTTAGTAGACGTATATTTCCTTTGAAAGAAAAATGCAAGCAGTGTTATCTTAGAGCCTTAGTAGGGAAAACTGATATGTAGAAAAGTCACATGTCCTTCGGTGAGCTTGTAACATTGTAATTCGATCTCTCTCCTTCCATGCCTAAGCTGTTTGCACGTGACATTGTGCTGTCATCTTGTGACATCGTGCTGTCATATGAAGTATCATCTGGAAGGATCCACCAGGAGAACCCCAGTTTCAAATGTTCCACTGTGTTGCTCGTGCGGGTAGCCCCGAGGTGTGGAAGCAGTATTAACAGTGTGCTGTGGAGGTCTGTTTTTACCACTTCCTTAGCTATGAGGCTTTGGGCCTTGATTTTGTCATCTAAAGGATGGGTTTGATAATAACTCCTCTCTCAGCAGGTTACTGAGGAGTTGCATGGATATTGCTTTTCAGAAGTGCTTAGCAGAGTGGATACCAAACACATGTGGTATGGATGGCTGCTGGGTGGCTGGTCTGTTTCAATTTGAGACTTAGAAAATGAGACCTCTGTAATTACTCTCCTTTTCTTCCCCTCCCCCTTCCTCCCCCTTATCTTCCTCTCCCCTCCTCCGCTTCCTCCCTCTCTCCTTCCTCCATTTCTCTCTCTTTACTTTCAGAGTGGTATAGTACCATGCACCACAGTTGTGCTGTGACAAGATGGTTGAGGCAAATAAAAGAGCCAAAAGAAGTGAATGGCACCCTGGAACTCAGCCTGTGTTTCCAGAGGACAAAGACCACGTTAAATTGGAGCTCAGTTTACCCCCAGTCATGCTCCCATACATTTCCACTCTCCCGACATTTAATACCCTTCATTATGAGCTTTGAATCCCTGAGGAATGGCCGAGTAAATCTTGCTGAACCATTTATGATAGACACACTCAATCATTAAAAAAAATCCGTGAAAAGAAGGAACAACTGATGTGGTATCAAACTAAGGCTGGCCTTTGTAGAGTCTTATGCTTCCATTAGAGATTTAGGGTTTTTTTTTTTTTTAACCCTTCTTTGAATGTACTTCCAGGCTGTGAAAACAAAATAGTTTTTTCTGTAATAACTCTTAGAGACCATGTCTCCTGAACTGCTTGGCTGTAGAGATGATTAAGGATTATGTGTGAGGAGGGAAGAAATGAGGTAGAGGAGTCCTTGTGTCGGCGTTGTCTCGGGAGAGCTCTACAAGCCATTATTGGGGGGGATTCTTCGCATCCAACCCTCCACACTGCTGCCCTCTGCACTGACGGATCAAGTCTGGAGTCTGAACGACGGCAGAAGTACGGCTGCCGGGCAGGCATTGTGCAAAACCCTCCTCTGATGAATTCATCAAATGAAGGAGGCCGTGCCTGTGGCTGCCATGTGCTGGCCAGCTGTCTATTTTCTTGGGTTCGGTTACATTTCCTTAACCTGTGCTGTTCTCTTCCGGTAGTAGCCAAACCTGAAACATGCCATTAGAGAGAGCAGTTTAAAAAAATTACCTGGGGCCCAGGGATTCAGCTCCGTGGTTCTTGTGCCTGCCTTGCAAAGACAAGGGCCCAGGTTCGATCCCCTGTAACCACATACAGTGCTGGGCATAGAGACTCACACCCAACAGCAATCAGTATCACATACCACAGTGCTGAGCATGGTGGCTCACACCTATAATCCCAGCACTTGGGAGGCACAGGGAGGAAGACTGCTGTGAATTCAAGACTGAGTTCAGGGCCAGTTTGAACTAGGAAGTGAGACCCTGTCTCAAACAAAAACAAAAACAAAAAAACCTGGTGAGACCTTGCATAGGGTGCTACTGAGTCCACAGGAACTCTCTCTGGGTGTTTATTTTCATGGTCTGTCTGTCTGTCTGTCTGTCTCTCTCTGTCTCTCTCTCTTTTTGTGGTACTGGGTATCGAACTCAGGACCTTGCCAGGTGGGCATGGTGCTGCTTCACTGCATCCCCAGCCTTGTTTATTCTCATTTATGGCTAGGGTGGTGGGCTCAGAAAATTTACATAAGCTGCTCAAGCTAATGAAAAGGCTGTCAGAGACCCCTTAGGGCTGTGCTTCCTCGCTATTCCATGCATCTCGCTACCTCCGAGCCTGATTGGCACTGAAATATAGCTGATATCAGATTGCTTTCATTCATCTCTGCTACCTCTAGCCTGGTACCAACCACCATCACTGGTCACAAGAGTGACCTCCAGAGCCTCTGCCACGTGTTCCTGCTACCACTCTAACCCTTTCATTCACTTATCTCATCCTCTATCCTCCCAGGGGTTGCACTCAGAAGTTGAGCAACTTCTCCTGTTCTTTTCTAACTTTTATTTTGAGACAGGGCCTCCAGATGTCAAGTTTCTCAGACTGAGCTCATGCTTATAACCCTCCTGCCCCGGCCTCCCAGAGTGCTAAGAGTGCAGCCCTGTGCCTCCACCCTGCTCAGCACGCAGCTTTTTCTTTGTTCGGCAGTATGACTACTCACTCTAAACATGCCAGTCGGATCTCGCCTCCTGCCATTCCTCTACGACATCCCTGAAGAATTTCTCCACCCACTTGTGCTCACATCTCATTCTCTCTTTCTCTGACTTGTAAAGGCTCTCTGTCCTCTTTCTCACCATGCTGGTACCTCTCTGATCTTCCTCCGTGTGCCAGGGCTTGGTATGGGTTTCAAAAAATACAGCAGGTGGGCCGGGGATATAGCTCAGTGGTTCCGGCCCCTGTCTTGCAAGCTCAAGGACCCTGGTTCGATCCTCAGTAACCACATAACAATACTGGGTGTGGAGACTCACCCCAGCAGCAAGCAGTACCACATATCACAGTGCTGGGCGTGGTGGCTCACGCCTGTCATCCCAGCACTCAGGAGGCAGAGGCAGGAGGACTGCTGTGATGTGAGTTTGGGGCTGAACTCAGGGCCAGCCTGAATCACAAAGTGAGACATTGTCTCAAAAAACCTTAAAAAACAAAAACAAATACAGCAGGTGACATAAACACACTTGACTAGTGTGACAACCTCAGACTTCTCTGCTTGTGACCATGATGAAGGGGTCAAATAAATTAAATTTAGGGCTGGGATTTTTAAAATTTAAATTTTAAAAATTAGTACAATAGGGCTGGGATTTAACTCAGTGGTTCTGGCATCTTCCTGGCAAAGGCAAGGTCCTGAGTTTGATCCCCAGTAACTACATGCCCCAATGCCTGTATGGTGACTCATGCCTATAATCCCAGCACTCAGGAGGTGGAGGCAGGAGGATTGCTTCGAGTTCAGGGCTCACAGGGGCTACATAGTGAGTTCAGGGCCAGCCTGAAATACAAAGCAAGACCCTGTCTCAAGAAAATAAATTGTTATAATAAGAGACATGTTGTCATTGATACATCTGAAAGTACTCCACCTTGCTTCGGACACATGTGTCCCATCATTCTTGGTGCTTTCTGGAGCACTTCTGGAAAACGTCTTCTGTGAGTGTCTTCACAAGGAATGATTGAAAGAAATATGGTGAACTCCACCCCTGTGCCTTCTGAGCGGAAAGGCCACTTGTAAAAGCCTCACAGCAGGTCTTCACCACCTTATTTATGGGACCCAGCACTGTGTGACTTTTGAGTCTTCCCCAAGGTCAGAATGACCATGAAGGTAATGTTTTGAACCAATTCAGGGCGTGGAAGTGGCCACATAGCACAGCTAGTGACAACAGGAAGACTTCCAGAACTGCTCTGGAAAGTAATAACAATGCTGCTGAGTGTTCAAAGCAGGGTGGGGCAGGGCAGGTGTGGATTGGAGGGAATCAGTGATCAACAGCAGTGTGTCTTTTACTAGAATGACTTCTAAAAACTTTAAGCATTTATTGTACTTTTCCTTTTGTGGTACCAGGGATTGAACTCAGGACCTTGCACTTGCAAGGCAGGCATGGTGCCACTGAGCTAAAGTGCTGGCCCTACTGTATTTTTCAATCATACCTCTTACTTTAGGTCAACCCAGCTCATGCCTGCTTGTGACCGAGCATTTCCGCTCTGTTTTCCTTCCTTCTTGTATTCTCATATATGTTGTTCTGTATTTTAAGTTTATGGGGCTTTAGAGAGGTGGGCAAACTTGAGAATGAATTAGGGCCCTCCAAGCGCTTTTATTATGTTATTATACTATTTGCTACATCTTATGGATCCCTCATTTCCAAATTTCCTCAGTAGCTTATCTCAGGAGGATTTTTCTGGTCGGTTTGGCATGGGAAGTAGTGTGAGCATCCATCCCAGCTTGCCGAGGGCAGGGGCTTTCCTGGATGTGGCATTTTTAACAGTCTCAGACAAATCAGCAAGCTGGTCTGCCACAGTAGGTGGGACCAGCTGGTGTGACACATTGCCATCAGCCATCTTGTTTTCCTTCTTCTTTACCTTGACCCTGATGCAGGATTGTGGCAGATGACACTTGGTCTAGGCTTTTAGTTCCAGCACTCGTGTTAGGCAGGTCATGCAGAGCCTCGGCGGTGCTGTGTGTGACAGTGGGGATGTTAATGGCTTTCCCTTGCGGGGGACCTGTGAGGGTGCATGAGCATGGACGTGGGGAGCCCACTGCCTGCTCCAGGGTGCTGCTGGCCCTCTGTGAACATTTGTCTTTCTTTCTCTTGCACCTTTCTGTATGGCTGTGACATTTCTTAAGCAGCAAAATGATGACTCTTCTATTTTAAACTCCCTGATATTTCGGGGAAGCAAAGAACCTTGTAAGTTATTTGACTACACACAGAGCCATAGAAAATCTTATTGGTGAATCAAGGAGAATGTCTTTAACTTTCCATCATAACCTCCTTTTAAAAATAGCTGACAAATTTGACTTATTTTCAAGGCAACAGTA
The DNA here is from genome assembly GCA_004026965.1 of Petromus typicus. Taxonomy (NCBI): domain Eukaryota; kingdom Metazoa; phylum Chordata; class Mammalia; order Rodentia; family Petromuridae; genus Petromus; species Petromus typicus. The sequence goes on from PVIR01000022.1 coordinate 342,918, forward strand.
GGATTTTGCTAACGGAGATTTTGAAGCTTCTCTGGAGATGTTTAATACAAAGCAAATAATGAATTGCCTGATGTGAGGTATAAGGTTGAGGTTTGCCTTGGGGCAGTTGCCTAGAATAGAGAGAAATCTTTACCAGGGGCTGCCACTCTCTGGCCTCTGTCCACACTTCCATCTCCCTCCCCCTCTTGAGTTCTGTTATTATTGCTTAAGTTCAGTCCAGCATATGCTTCTTAGCTCTGGTAAGTTCCTTCACCTTACCATGCCTCAGTTTCCTCTTCTGTCTCGCAGTGTTGTGTTGAGGGGCCCTGAGCCAATCGCAGAGTGTGTAACAGACTACCAAGTGCTCCAGGAAGGTCTGGGAGTGCATCAGTGCCGCAGGGCAGGATGGGAGTAAAAGGGTTCTTTTCGAGGGACTGGTTAACACCCAGTGTTACCAGGCAGAAGTGAGAGGAAGTAGGCAGGGTTGGAGAGGTGTAAGTCTAGTGGCGCTGTGCGTTTAAGTGAAAGCATGGCTTTCCCTGTCCATCCCAAACCTGGAGGCCCAAGAAATTGGCCTTGCTTTCACAGCCGCCCAGCAGAGGGGGCTGCTGAGTTCTAAGATCCTGAAGCCGGGCAGGCGAGCAGCTGAAGCTCAAAGGACCAGCCCTTCAGCAGCCTTGCCTCCAGGAGGTCCTGCAAAATGGGACTCTTGCTTGTGGAAGCAAAGTGCGGTACCTGTTTCCTGTCAGGGTCCAGCAGGTTCAGAAGGGATGTTTCCGACGTCAGAATTCCCCAATTTCCTGTATCCTCGTTGCTTGGGAACTCACGGGCCTCACCTCATACCCATCCATTAGGAAAGAAGAGGGTAAAGGCCCAGGGACCACGTTTCATACACATTTCCAAGGTCGTGATGTGCCACACAGCTGGGGACTGCCGCTCTCACCCCTGATTCTTAGTGGACAGTCCCCTCAGAAAACCCAGCGAGTAAATGGAGATTCTGCTTCAGTGGACGTGGGGCTGGGGTAGGCCAGTGACCCACTGAATAGCAACAAGACTCACCCATGTGCCATCCTAATCTTGTCTACAAGCCACTAAAAATGCCAGCCCCTACTACATTGCCACCATGGGGACCTGCTCACTACATTGCCACCATGGGGAGTGATTCCGACCATGTTGAGTTGCAGGGGAGCTAATGCCGGTGCCCTGGGCCGAAGGACTCCAAGGTGGTCCAGGCCTGGGGAACTCATGACACCAAGCATCCGCTGGACCTACCTGCCTTTGAGCTATGAGCCACGGGATACTCCTCCCTTCAGTGACTCTCACAGAGACCTGAGTGAGGGCACATTAGTGTTCCTATTTTACAGATGAGCAAAGTGAGGCCGAGGCAGGGAAGGAAGCTGAGATGCTGGGGGATCATAGAGCTGGAAATCAAATGCTGAGGTCCAAGATAGTCTCTTCCAGGACTTTACAAACTTTGTCACATGCATGGCACTGCCACACGCCATGTTGGCTTGGAGCCACTGGTTAGTAGGTATAAGGCGGGAAGGATTCTCCACCGGGCAGGACCAGTGTTAGCCCCTAGCCAAGCAGCCCACCCAAGGAAAGATGTGATCTTGGACTCCTCAGCCGGGGCATTGGCTACTGTGTGCATAGGATGTTTGAGAAAGTATTTCTGTACATGTTTTAATATCAACAAAACATCTGCAGAAGTCACATCTTAGATCCAGTTGTGTCCTTCTGCCCCAGATTTGTGTACTCAAGTCTTAGCTACCACTGCCTGAGGATGTGACGGTGTTTGGAGACAGTGTCTTGAGAGAGGAAAATCCACTTACAGTCAGGGCATTTGCGTGGGCCTTGGCTCACCCCGACTGACCTTGAAAAAAGGGAAATTTGGACAAAGCACAGGTGTGAAAACACGGGAAAGACACTGTGTGGAAACTGCAGAGGGGCCTTGGAAGGCCCTCCCCCTCCGCCAGCATCTGCCTTCTGGACTTCTAGGCCTCACAACCATCACAAAACACATTTCCGTTGCCCTCGATGTGTGGTCCTTGAATTTGCAGGTGAACAAGCTAATGCAAGGAGTAGTTACTATGAATATCCCCATTTTACAGGTGGTGACACCAGGTTTCAGGGAGTCACAGCCTCCCCCTGGACTCACATAGCACTTAGATGCAGATCTCACTGGTCCCACTAAACCAGAGGGGCTGCCTACCAGGCTGTGCTCTCTCTGCTCCTCCACTTCACCTTGCCTGGCCACTGTGCTCAGCTGGATGACAGTGTCCCTTGTCCCCCTTCTTCCTTCTGCTGGAGATGAGGGACATGATCCTGGGGTACAAGCCTCAGAGGTGAAAGCCCACTCCTGCATTTTATTGGCTGGAGACAGTTTCCCCTGAGCTGAGTTTCCTTACTTGAGAAGTCGGGAGATTGGAGCCAATCACAGACAGTGACGAGGCCCTGAAGCACCCTCGCACAGTGCGACAGCGTGGCAGCCTCAGATGGTAGAAGCTGCAGGTGTCACATGGAGTCCCCTGTGAATCATGCATGACTGGGGGGATGGGGCACCTTTTGCCCCCAATCTCCTGTCTCCACTGGGACCAAAGGATTTGGAACATAGGACAGGCAGGGCGTGGTTATCACCCTGGCATTTGGAAGTGAATTGCGTTAAGCATAGTAAACACAGAGACGCTTCTCCAGACCTTCCACACGGGGCCTGAGACGGCTACAAGCAAGACTTGTAGAATCGGCTACTAGAATAGGCTTCTGAAGGCTTTGCATATGTTCTGTGCTGCAGCCCGAGATATAAATATGCCTCACACACAGCGTTAAAAGAATCATTCCGCAGCCTACACAGATGTCAAAATAATAACAGGATGATGTTAGGCAAGGAAATATTTTTGATGACTATTCCCCCATCTAGAGTTACATAATCCTCTCTCCTCTCTCTGTCTCTGTCTCTCTCTCTCTCTCTGTCTCTCCCTCTCTCCTCTCTCTGTCACTCTGTCTCTCTCCTCTCTGTCTGTCTCTCTGTCCCTCTCCCCTCTCCCTCTCCCTCTCTCTCTCTCTGTCCCTCTTTCTCTCCTTCTCTGTTTCTCTTTGTCTGTCTCCCTCTCTGTCTTTCTCTGACTCTCTGTCTGTCTCTGTCTCTTGTCTCTCTATCTGTCTGTTTCTCTCATTGTTATTGTTGTTAAGGGAAATATATTGAAGCTTAGTGAGTTTGAAGGTCTAAGACAATTAGACATCAGCAAAACTTTTGAACCTGGCAGGTGTGCGCCTTGTCTGTGTTCAAGGGCACTTTCAGAGAAGGTGATTTTTGAGAAGCCCTCAGGGACTTGGAAGGTGCCATGGCATGTGGGGGGACAGTCTATGGTCACCTTAGTTCAGCACACTGGTTGAGGACTTTGTATGCTCAGGCCACTGTGCTAGGTGCTGAGGAAACCCGCAGAGCCAGGCACGCACAGCCGCTGCTCTCTAGTCTGGGATCTGTGCCAGAAAGGTGGCCCCAAACCCAGGAACCGCTGGATAGTAAAATATTTGCCTCCTGGCATTTGTGATGTAAAAAGACAAAGACTAAAGGTTTGAAAGAATCGGAAGATGAGGGGATAGGTGGGGCTTCTCTGAGGAGGTGGTAGGTAAACCAAGACTCAAAGGATTAAAAGTGCCAGGGTGCAGCTCCATACTGGAGTGCCCACTTGCCATGTGTGAGGCCCTGGGTTCGATCCCCAGAACCCAACCAAAATAGCAAGTGAGCCACTGAGTAATGTCTCAGAGTAGACAGAAGTAGCTCCAAAGAGCTTGACGTGTGAGAGGAAAGGAGAGAGGGAGAGAATAAACTATAGAAGAAAATGCCCAGGAAGTGCTAAGTCTTATTATTTTTATTATCCCAAATCTGCTGTGGCTCTGATAGCCAAATATATCACAGGACACCCAGAGAAATTTGAATTTCAGATAAACAATAGATAAGATCTTAGTCTAAGTTTGTCCCAAATATTATATGAGACTTACTAAAAAAAAAAAAACTTCATTGTTTATCTAAAATTCAAATCTGACTGAGAGTCTAGTGTTTTTATTTGCTAAATCTGGTAATGCTATCTATAATAATCAGCTAGCTTTGTGCAGATCAGAAAGATAGCAGAGATGTTCAGATAAATCTCCTCGGCAAAGGTTTGGTTTTGTATCTGTGAGTTCCGCAGGGTGTACTGAGCACTGCACCTGGGTAGAATGACTGTGTGACCCAGGGCAGATTGCTCATCCTCTCTGTGTTTCTGGTGTTTGTCACACCAGTGGCTACCGCGGAGAAGAAGGAAGACTCATTTTGTTCTTGAGCACTTCAGTAGATTTTACAGGGTCTTCCATTGCAGAATATGTGCTGATGTGCTGTGAGGACTTAGGAGGGTTCTGCCAGTTGACGGTAAGAGTTGATCCTGCCTTGATGAGACCCTGAGCCTCCGTGACTTGGAGGATTTCCCGGAATAGGGTAAGAGTGCTGGGTTGACACATGTGCACCACTGTGCCTAAACTTTGGGTTCTTAAAGTGATTGCATGGTGTTTATCCCAGGATAACATTATTTATCTCAGTGAGGGCTTTCTTGATATCCTCATATTTGGTGTGTAAGGTGTGGGAATCACCAGCCCTTGGTCCTGGGCAGGTCTCAGAATCAGGGCCCATACACATACATCTGGATATGATTTCAGACTCATTGCTTTCTAGCAGAGGGACCTTGACTCAGTTGCCTTCTTTGTAGAATGGGTTTAATAAAAACAACTCTCACAGGTTACGTTGTGCCCTTAAATGCAAAAAATCCATGCCTAGTGCTCGAGTAATTTGTAGCATTTGCAAAGAGCATGTTATCCATCACAGTGACTACTTTTGAACCTTAGTTTCCTCATCTGTAAATTGGGGGCAACACTAGGTTTTAGCCCAGTGATTTAAAATGGGAATGAATCAGTGAGACAGGGTTGCAGAATGGCTGTTTCAGTGCTGGTTTTCTGGCACCTCTCCCTTCTTCACCCCAGGAAAGTAGCTTATTTTTATTTATTGTGTCATTGTACTTACATGTCTCTGGTTCCAGCAAGGCTGGGTGACAGGTCTAAGTGGAGTGCATAGGCCAGTGAAGCTGTGGTGGAGACAAATATAGCAGCACCAAGAAGGAGGAGCCAGAAGCCACGTGGTAACTGGAGATTAGCAGTGGGGACCATGACCCTGCCTGGCCTTGGGTGTTCTTGCAGGGGAAAACTAGAGATTTCCCCAGAGTCTACTCTGTGGGATCCTAACACATTCTGGCTGTTAGCCTGGACCCCGTCTCTGACCTTCAGCTTCTAGAAAGGCAGCTCTCAGCTCCGCCCTGCCCTGGATGGACTTGGGGCCTCCCAGCTGACGAAGGCTTTGTGCGGATCTCGAGGCTGTCCTGTGACCTGCTGTGTTTGGCCCCTCATTGCCTGCACCCTTCATTTTCTGAATTTTGACCTTGGATTCGACTGCTGTTGCTGAGAACTGAGACTATGAGAGGTGTAGTGGAGAGTCAGAGTCATTTGTTCAGGTGACAGATAGCGATTGTGTACTGGGTAGGTTCTGGGTACTACTGTATGCCAGGGATGCCCTAGCAGGTTAACAGCACTGGATCTGTGTGCCAGGGAGCTTATCTCTGCACTGTGGAGGCCAGAGAGAGCAGAGGAAAGGGTCGTGGAATGAGGGGCAGCAGTGCTGAGGGGTGACCTGAGCTGAGAACAGGTGGATCACAGACTTTGTGCCCACTTTGAGCTCTGTGTCTTCATCTGTCCCCAGCCTTTAGGAGGATGGGGAGGCATGTTCCCTTAACGTGCTCTGTTTGTCTTAGCTGCAGACAGCTTGACTTCTTTATCCATCCCACGTTTCCCAGACATAGTTCCCATCTAGTAAAGTGTCACTTACTTCTGCATCTCAGTCCTCCACTGTACCTTCCTGTCCCCTTATTTTATATCCTCGACAGTGATATTTGCCACTTTCTCATGGCCAGGTCAGAATATCCAACAAAATCAGCTCCAAGGAGGAGAGTGTATTTTGCCTTATGATGTTAGTCCGTGACCCGCTGGCTGCGAAGTGAGACAGAATGGTGGAGGGGCGGGCAGGGAAAATGCGCTGGGTCCTTGGGAGCCAAGAAGCAGGTGGAGAAAGGAGGAGCCAGGGACAGGAATGCTCCCTTCCAGGTGACGCCCCTCTGCCTCCTAACAGTGCACTATGCCACAAACTCACCAAGGGATGGATCTGTTGGTGAGGAGAGAGCTGTACCCAGCTCCTTCTGCACACATGAGACTTGCCAGGGGGATTTTAGGCCTAAACCATAACAGCAGTTATCTTACTGCATGGTCACTGATCTCTCTTTTTCTCTTCTCTCACCCACATCTTTCTTTCGCTTTCAATCACACCCCTCCACAACCTTGCGGGTTGATCCCCCTCCTGACACTAATATAATGTGAGGGGCCCAACTAGATGTACAGGTAAGGCATAGGATGGTCAACCTGTTAGAGAGAAGAAGATGAAATTTAAGTTCAACTCCATACATGGGGTGCTATCAACTAAAACTAACTGTTCACTCAAAAAGCGTATGTTTGTTTAGTTATTTGGTGTAAGAACGATACATCCAGCTGCTTTTCACAGACCTTTCTAGCTCTTCAATGGGATTTTCCCCTCTAGTTTAATGTTCTTCGCCTAATTTTAAAAATTCTATTGTTATGGAAGGGCTAGAAGTTTCACTGCATTTTCCACATTGTGGCTTTTCTGTAGAAAAGAGATGGGAAAATAAATTTCTGAACCAAAATGTATTCCTTTGAGTTTTTCAAGAAAAATGGGAGTAGAGACCATTGTTGGTGAGTCTAGGCTGTCAGTCTCTCAGGGTGGCCTTGCGAGTCCTTTGTCACTCTAAAGCTGACCTTGATACTGGGCCAATTCCCATGGCCTCCTCTGTAGGTCTCCATACATCTCCTCCCTTTGTGGCCCATTGATAATCCATCCCAATAGCCTAGACAATAGTGAAGTGTGGGCTTGTGAAACGCAAGGTGATGAGACTCCTCTTCTGAAGGCAGTGTCTTTAGCGGCTTGGCAGCATTTTGAGGAAGGAGCCTGTATTCCAGCTTCGGCATTTCTCGGGCTGTGGCTGTGTGCAGTTCCCGGACACCTGCGGCTTCTGCTCCTACGGGCTCCAGCCCGGCTTTGCAGTATGCCTTCTTGTTGTCTATGATCTGCTTGGCTTCTCCCACATTTCCATCTCCCCCCTCTGCTGTCCTCCCCTCACTCCTCCTCCACACTCAGACATCACTTTACATGTCACTTCCTCTAACTCCTGGACACTGGGATTAACACCAAGCACACACACGTATGTCATCCTCCTCATGACGCTGTCAGTTCCTGGCTGGCTGGGCAGGAACTGTGACCTTGGGAGGACAAGCAGCTGAGTGGGTCAACACAGAAGTGTGCCTGGTGGTTGTGAGAGGAGCGCTTTTGAACCTTTCTGTACCTCATTTCCCCCATCCGTGGATGGACCCTGCACAACACTCTTCACTTTTCCCTAGATTTTGTCATCTATAAAATGGGCTCAGAAGAATTGAGAAAGAATATGTAAATTGGTGTCTGGTACACAGGAATTGCTTCAAAAATCGTGGGTATTTTAGCCAATTTCCTATTGTTTGATGGACCTGGAAGAAGCTGACATCATTGCATACTCCAACGGCCACAGCCTTCTTGCTCTCGCTCTCCCTGAGGGTGACAGGACACCTCCCCTACATAACTAGATCTGGTGTGGCAAGGAGGCCAGTGTAAGAGTAGCTTTGCTTTTAGCCAGTTGTCTTTTCATATTTTTTTTTATCCTGTATTTGCTTGTTCCCCAAGTAAATTTGATATTCGAGGTGGGGCTTTGACAGATTTCTCCAATCCCAACAGTATTTGCTGTGACTGTGCCAGGAAGAAAAACATTTTCCTTGGTGACTTCTGATGATGGCTAAAGGGTTCTAGGGGTGTGTGTGTGTGTGTGTGTGTGTGTGTGTGTGTGTGTGTATGTGTGTGTGAAAATGCGATTATGTATATGTATGTGTCTGTGTCAATGAGGGCGCTCTACATACCTTGCAACGTCATCTAAAAGATGCAGCCATTTGGCGATTACACCAGAAAGTGATTGTCACCAGGGCCCCATGCTCATGCGTAGACACGAGAAAGATCCTTTGGCTTTTCTGTCACGTTATAGTGAGCATTTACTCCCGATAGGGAGGGCCCTAGACAGACCCCTCATCTGCTGGTGTCTTGATCTCAGACTTCCCAGAAGCCTCAGGAACTTGAGAAATAAGTTTCTGCTGTTGAAAAGCTACTCTGCCTATGGTATAGTGGTGTAGTTGCCCAAACGAGTGAGGTGGGGGTGGGGAGACCGAGAAATCCCACCATCTGGGGCCTTCCGTTTTTATATTGTGCTTTAGCTATTTTCCCTTAAAAATCATCACCCCTTCAAGTAGTTGTGTGTACACGTGAGAAAACACCGAGAGAAGTCAGGATTCCCCTTCTCCTCCTCCTCCTCTGTTCCCCGTCTCTCATCCCGTGCACCTGCCCATGCTGCCTGTGTCCATGACCGTCCCTGTCACTCTGTCTTCACTCTCTGTTTCTTTGCAGCTGTTCTCTCTCCGCTCAGCCTCCCCTTACCCAGCACCCAGCCTCTCTGGGTTGGCACATGAGTACTGGTTACCTAGGAAACCACCGCAGGGTGAGCACATGTGATTGGCCAGGCTGGGGCCTGACTCTGGGTTGGCGGGCAGATTTTCAGGGTGATTCTTGTCTGCAGTCTCTTTTGAGGAGAGGAACATTTTCTGGCACATGAAAGAAAATGTGAGTGTGCCGTGGTGGGCAGGGTTGCTCAGCAGGGGAAGGGGCCCATTTTAGTGAGAACTCAGAGTGCGTGAGGCCCGATGAGACCATCCTAACCAATTCCCTGGAAGAGAGGCGGCTGGAATGTAGGGGTGGGGTGCTCTGCTACTCAGAGCTAACCCCTGTCTGTCAGTTCCCGTTGCTGAGAACTCCTTGTCTCCTAGCTCCTTAGCAAACCTTTGGTGCTGACTTCCTCTCTGTTTTGCAGATTAGGAGAGGGAAGCTCAGAGATCATACATGCTGCCTTGGTTACACAGAGCTGGGATTTGAACCCAGGTGTGTCATGTTTTGTCATGAGGAGGGCTTCACAGCCACCTGGTGTGGGTGCTCAGGGAAGAACCTACCCACGCCCTTATCCTTAGTCTGACTCTTCTTTCCTAGAGTAACGCTCCCTGCGATTCACAGTGCTCTGAAGTTCCCAGGGACCGACCCATAATGTCTGTGTCCTTATCCCTGGGAAAGTAAGGGTTCTAGAGACCAGAGAGGGTGGTAGTTACACAATGGTGTAAGTGAACTTAACACCGTAGAGCAGGATGCTTAGGAGTGGTCAGGGTGGTCAATTTTGCTATGTTTATTTCATACCAATTTTTAAAAGATGCACAAGACCGTTGAGTTTGGTGAACCTGTTGTCCTGTACCTTGCTTTTCCCATACAAAGGACAAGAAGTGGCCAGCAGGGACCTTTGAGTGCTTCTTGGATGCAGAACAGGCACCCTGATAAATGTGGGGACTTCACCGAATCTCTCAGGATCCCATGAGGCAGCGCCTCCCCTTGCCTCCATTTCACAGATGAAGCCACTGAGGCTTCTGGGGTTACACATGAGCTAGTGATGCAGCCTCGATCTGAACCTTGGTGTTCTGACTCCCAGAAACTTCCCTGAGTTGCCCAGGGCCTTGGCCATGCTCTTACTAGGGAAGGGATGCTCAGAAGAGAAGCATACTCCTCCAAAGAGGTGGACCGTAGGTGATGCCTTGTCCCTGGTTCCAGCTCAGTCCCTTGTGGAGGAATCAGGACCTGTTGGATTCCTAGTGGGCAGTGAGCCCTAGCCATCTCCATAGAGTGTCAGGAGGACACTGCCTCAGTGATGTTGCCAAGATGGAGCTGAACGTGGGACCCAGGGGCAGATCACAGCTGGTGAGGCCAGTCCTCAGCCAATCCAAGTGATTACAGCCATCCTTGGCTCCAGAGACAGGGCAGACGGTAGCTTGGTGGTGAGGACAGCTGGGGAGTTTCTGGGCCAGGAGAGGAAGTGATGGGGCAGGACATGTGGCTTTTCAGTCATCCCATGACCAAGTAGAGCAGGGTCTGTCCTTTTGTCCCACACTGTGCATCTGCATCAGGGCCACTCAGTAGGACTGCGGGCTCCCTGCGATTGGCAGTTGTGACTCACTCTTGCTGTCTTCTCAGGCTCTCTGCCCTGTCAGGAACTGTGACTCAGTCAGTGAAGATTCTTGTATCTACTTTGTAGAAGCAAAAAGTAAGACTCTGCGAGGTGAAGTAGTTCATAAAACTCACCCGTGTATGAGACACGCTGAGCCAGGTCTGCCTAAGTTCCACCCTTCCCTTTTCATTTTTGTACCACAAGCCTTGCTGTTTGCTGAGATTTAATTGAGGTCACAGGGAGGAGGGCAGGGATTCATTATGTGGTCAGGAATGAAGGAAGAGGACCAAACGTCTTTGTCATCTTTACTAGTCCTGTTCATTGTAGACCTTTGACATTTGCTTAATCTGGGACAGGAAGTCACTTGTCCGGTGAATATTCGCTTAGGGTCGTGGTCCTATAGGTGTGATGCCTGGGCCAGCAGCATCAGCACCAGCTGTGTTAGCTCACTGAATGATGGGAAAAGATGTGTGAATGATGGCGACCTCATTTGGAAAGGGATCTTTGAAGATGCTGGTAAGGTAAGGAGCAGGAGGTAAGACTGTTAGGGAGTTAGGGGAGCTCCAAACCAGAGAGAGAGTTGTCTTTTTATAGAAGAAGATAAGGAATAAAAACCAGGGAAGGAGGCCATGTGAAGATGGAGGCAGAGATTAGAATTGTGACTACACTCAGGGACACCAAGGACTAGGAAGGAGAAGAGACACGGAGCACATGTCCTCCTTCAGAGTCTGGAGAAGCAACAAGCCTGTAGGCTTCATGATTTCAGACTCAACCTCTGGAACTGAGACAACATGATGTCTGCACCACCCAGTGTGTGAAGATTGGTTATGGCAACCTGGGATGAATCCAAGTCATGCAGGTGAATCTGAAGTCTGGTCAAGTTGGAGAAACCATGAGTCAGAGCAGTGCCCCTCCAAGGGGGCCCTTCGCCTCCCTGCAGTCAGTCGGCCCAAAGTCATACATTTCCAGATAGGCTTCTGATGGTGGTTTCCACGCACCCTACACATCGAGAGCATTTAGCCTGTAGACATAATACACTGTGAGCCAATATGCCTTGTCTCGCCGTGTGGGTCTGGCTGGGCCTAGCAAGGGAGACAGTCTTGAGCTAGCTAGCTTTTTTCCATTTGCGGAAACAGTGCCATTCTTACTACTGCTTTTCTCTACCTGTGTGCCGTTAGCATGGGAAGGAGGTGAACCTGATCTATGGGAGAGGCACATGCACCCATTTAGACCCTATACCCACCCTCTCCTGTTAGTGTGTCTAGGCAAGGACGTGTGGTCAGCAGAGGGAGAGGCTGGTCACTCATCAGAGGTAGAACCACTGAGGAAGTAGAGTGGAGCCGTGGAAGTTTTCTGATCATCTGGCACCCTGAAGTCAACGTGCCACGTGATCACATGCTCAGGACATTTCCATTGCTTGCCACATTCCAGTTTCTAGCACCTGCTGTCACCCTCTTTAGTTATAAGAAGCCTAATTGACAAGACAGACTTGCTTGGTTCTTTGTGTCTTGAAGCCAAAGGATCTGAAGCCCATCTAGATTCCTGGAATTTATGGGAAGGTCTTTTGAATCCAGATTGTTTTGGCCGAAGCCCAGAGGAGCTAAGAAGAGGGAGAACATGCCAGGCTCAGGGCTTGGGCATCAGCTAAGGCTTTGAAATTCCCAAAAGCTCCTGCTGGTCCTACAAATGGCCTAGAGATTCTTGGGGATGCTAAGCCTTAGTAGCCCGTTGAGTTAATATCTACTGAGAGCATCTTCTGTCTCCTTTATACAAGGAATTCACACACATTATCCTTGTTAATCTCCATGAAGTCTCTATATGGAAGGTCTTATTGATTCCCATTTTATACAAGATGAAGTGAGGCCCAAGGAAAAGGGAGCTTGCCAAACCTCACACAGCTGGTGAGACAGACCCAGGACTGATTTAATTCAGCATTTCTCAGCCTCAGTACTGTTGACATCCTGAGCTAGATCATTTTTTGTAGCAGGAGATTATGTTGTATATTATAAGATGTTTAGTAACAGCTGAGATTTGTATGTATTAGATGCCAAGAGCACCTTCCCACACCAGTTATGACAGTCAACAGTTTCTGCAGATGTTGTTGAATATCCCCTGGGTCAAAGCCATCTCCTATTGAGAATCAGTGGTCTAAGTGCAGATCCTGTGTTCTTTCTAAGATGCTATTTGGCCTCAGCAAACATTCCAAGTGTGAGCATCTTTATTTGAGGTACTGGGGCATGAAGTTATGTATGACAAAACTCACTATCCTCAGCACTTTGTGATTAATCCCCCTCCCATCATAAACCTTTGTGCCATTTGTGAGGCGTGGGGCGATGCAGGTTTGTTGGCTTGTTGGAAGATCACTTCACTAGTAAGTCACTGAATCAAAGCAAAAGCGAGGTTGAGCAAACCCTCATCTGATCTTCATCCCATTTCCCTCTGTGTACTGCTAGCTCCAAGGCTGCAAGATGCTGACCTTCTCAAAGTTGCACTGTGTAGCATAAGCAACAGCCTCTGTAATTGTTGGTTTCCTTACTTTCTCTCCTTTCTGTTTTAAGAATCAACATAGGGGTCATCTGTACAGATTAGTAGCTGTCTGTGGTGTGTGTGATGCCCCAACATTTGCCATTGTGTCTTCACTCTACTACATTTTTCCTGTCTGGTTGAAAAGTAGCAGCTCCTCTAGCATGGTGCAAGTCAGAGGCTCGATCAGAATCAGGATTGGCCTGACCGCCCCAGGTGGGAGTTCAGAAGGACTTAGAAGGATGCTGGTATACAAGTGGGGGTATGGTTAGTGTTACTTCTAGGTACAACCTTTTGGGCAACTCAGCTCAATTGGGAGAAGTCTGGTTACATAAGGGAAAGCCGTGTGTATAATTTTATTTGTACATAGCAAGCTATACTATAGTGATAATGTGGCAAACACAAGTCTAGTTCATTTCAGGACTATTCACAATATCCAAGGTATGAAATTGACCTAAATGATGGGATGAATGGATAAATAAAAATAAATGTGGCTTATAGACACAGTGGAATACTATTCACTCATAAAAATGAAGTTTTGTTTGTAATGACATATATAAACCTGGAGCACTTTACATCAAATGATATAAGCCAGGCATGTTAGGACAAGAAATATGTGTTCCCGCTCATGTATGAAACCTAAGAAAATGATCCTTGAAGTTGAGAATAGAATAGTGGTGACCAGAGTCTGGGAAAAACAGGAAAGAGTGAAGGGTGAAGGCAGACTGGTTAACAGGTATGTACAAGGTTATAGGGATGAAGAGTTAGTTGTGCTGTTCTATTGCATAGCTGGTGACTATAACAGTAATGCACTGTATATTTAAAAATAGCTAGAAAAGAGGACTTTGAAAGTTACTACCATGGAGAAATGATGAATGTTGCAGGTGATGGATATCCTAATCTCCCTGATTTGAACATTATACAAGGTGGACATGAATAGAATATCACATTGTGTCCCATAAATATGTACAGTTATTGTGTGTCAGTCAAAAATGTAAAAAAGGAAAATGAATAGATTAAAAAAAAAAACTATGGCTAAAAAGAAGCCAACGAGGATGAATAGAAACTTAAATAATAGAAATTGCAGGAGCCTCACTTTATTGAATAGAACCGGAATGGTTGACAGGAACACGTGAATACCCAGGATTAAAACAGGTGCTTATAAGATGCTTGGAAACAAGGTTTGATACTCTTAAGTAATGATAATAGTATGAAATAAAAATAGCAAATACACATAGAGCATTCAGGGTGGGCCAAGACCTGTTCTAAGCATTCAGTAGATTATATGTCAACTCATTTAATCCTGCAGCAACTCAGAATGAAGATTCTGCAGGGTGGGAAACAGAGTTGTAGGCCCTGGAGATGGGCATGCTTAAACATTTCCAAAGAGTGTCATTGGAAGGATTAAGGCAGAGGGTGTGCCTGACCTTCTTGAGAAGAGGCCTGATGGAGTGGTGAAGAGCCAGGACTGCAGCTCCTGGACAGCTTGGCTTTGCAGCTAGCTGAAGGACCTTGTATACATCCGAGTCTCTGAACTTCAGCTGCCTCTTCTGTGTTGTGGGGCTAAGAAACGGACCTTAGTTCCCTCTGGTGAAGATTGAACATGACACCAAAGCTACTGAGACATCTGGCACAGCCCTTAGCACACAGAAGATGTGTAATAAAGGTCCTGTTGCAGTGGTCGAGGTTGTACTCTGCGCATTTGTCATCCTCGCCCAGCTCCTGTTTTCTCATCTGGGAAACACAGAGGATCCCAGACCTTACCTTGTAGGCTCTTGTGAAGAAGAATTCAGGTAATGATGGTAAATTACTTCACACAGTGTCTCAGCTATGAGAAGTCTTCACTGCATATTACTGTTTTTGTTTGTTACCAGCCTGCTAGGATGATGAACCAAAGTAACAGAGAAAAAGAGGTGGGTCATTAACAATGACAACACAAAACCCATTCCACTGTTAAGCGATTTGTACTGTGCAATTAGCAAATTACATTCTCTCTTTTCCTTTTCTTTTTCTTTTTTTTTTTTCTTTTTTGCAAAAGTGCTTTAACAAGAGGAAGCTGGTTGTGCCAATCAGGACAACCCCTTAAACAATGCGTTGCTCCTGGAAGATGCATTTGCTTCTGACAATGCACACTCAGTTGGGTGGCATTTGCATTCCCTTTGAATTGCCTGATTTTAATGAGACATTAGATCAACATCAGAGAAGCAATTTCAGATGACTCTGCTTCCTTTACAAAAACTGTTGTCATGACATCATTCAGTTTATACCCAGAGAGTCTTTGCCATCATTTGCCAGAACCCAGCTCTCAAGTAGTGTCGGCATGTGTGTGACATGGTTATTTTTTGAGATACATAATTAAAGCTTTAAAAACTCAGAGTACACCTTAGCAGAGTGTTAACAGGGCACATTAGTGTTTGTCGAGGCAAACAGTGGAAACCAACCCTATTTGTCATTATTGAAATGAGAATATATTGAATATTTAATTGGAGAGTGGGGAATCAGGACTCAAATTCCAGATGTGTATGGTAGAGAGCAGGAGAGTGGATCAGTTTCACCACCACCTGGACAGATCTCACATTCACCGTCACCTTGTGTCATTTCAAATTTAAAGCCCCATGAAGTGCCTTATTGATCTGGTGTGGATCTTGTATCTGGCCCTTAATGAGTAGATGCCATAGACTGGAGGGTCCCAAAGGGCCATGCATCAAAGTCTTGGTCTTTAGCGGGTGATGCTATTGGGAGAAGGTGGAGGGGTCAGGAGGTGTGGTTAGGGGAAGGGAGTTAAGTCATATGGGAGACTGTCTTGCCCCGGACTTTGGGAGATGGCAGACCAGCCCTACCTCTCATGCTGCTTCCTGGCTACTGCCAGGTTAGCAGATTTGCTTGATCTTGTACCCTGGCATGCTGTTGTGTGCCACACAGGGCCAGAGTACTGGGTCCACGTGGGCACTCCCTGCAAGCTGTGAATGCATGAGCCAGAGGAAACCTTTGCAAAACATCTGAATGTAGTGTGAGAGGATATTAATAAAGAAAATAGAAAAAGTACTCTACTTCTGTGAAAAAATTTACCTCCTTTTCAGTCAGTTATTTTATGGTAGCAACAGAAAACTGAAAGAAGAGGGAGCATCTTGGTGATTTACAGTTTTACCAAGACCATGGGCTTCTGGGGAGAGGAGACTTTCAAAGGGAAGGGCAGGTGAGAGAGGAAGCATGGTCCTAGGTACTCGCGTGGGGAACTCTTTCTCTTTAGTTGCCTTTCCCAGCATCCCCAGGTAATGCTTTCCATGACTGACCAAGGTCCGGTGTTAGCAGACTTCAGGCTGTCACAGGAGATGGATGATGGACATGCAGGGGAAGAAAGTATCCTCGTCATCTCGAGCGGCTGTAACAGAACATCTAGACTGCAGCACTTTAACACCATTTGTTGCTCACAGTGCTGGAGGCTGGGAAGTCGAAGGTTAAAATCCAGCAGACGCAGTGTGTGTGGAGGGATCACTTCCTGCTTTGAGGCTGCCTTTCCTCTGCTTTCTCTGATAGGCGGAGAGATCATTGCTGCAAAGTCTCTTCTCATTAGGGCACTGATTTCATTTTCTTGGGCTCCATCCTACCGACTTTATCATCTCTCAAAGGCATAACTTCCGAACACCGTTACAGGGGAATTAGAATTCAACGTGTAACTTTTAGGGAGCCATAAATGTTTAGCCCAGAGAGCTAAATTTTGGAAGATTGGAGTTTCCAAAGTAATACTTAGCTTTGTTTTATTCAGTCCAGGGAGTTCTTCCTATACTCAAGGATGGATTACAAATGGGAGCCCCCAAGGCAGAGGTGCTTTGCGGTCTGGGCTTGGCAATCATTTTCTGTGGTGAGGGATTACCTTGTCTCGATGGAGACCCAAAGCTTTGCCGAGGGATCATTTAGCAGGAGGAAGAGGACTAGGTGGGAAAGAGCTTTACGGCCCTCTTCATCATGAAGGTAAAAGGGTCAGGTGTGTCGACAGTCAGCCCCCATGGCCAGCGTGAACAGGTGAAGGAAAGCTAGGCTGAATTGCACTGTGAGATATTTAGATGGAACAGGAGGGAAGACTTTCTGGCTGTCTGGGAAGTGGGACATGGGAGCACACCTTTAGGGTATGGTTTTGATCTGAAATGGCCGAGATATAGTCCTTTCTTGTCTACTGGCGGTCCACTTATGGCATTATGTTCTGCCCTGTACATATATATCTGTGATACATGTGCTATGTATGTATTTATGATATATATAATTTATAGATTAAGTACAGTAAGATCAATGATCAGTAATAGTGCAGTAGAAAAATTATACTGATCTACTGTAACAAAAGTCTTATGGCTTCTTTCTTTGAAAATATTTTACTGCATTGAACTTACCATTTTTGTTGATATCAACTAACTGAAACCACAGAAAACAAAACTTCACTACCTGTGTGTCGTGATTATACTTGGGCAACATGGTTCTCGTCCCCCTCCTGGGCAGGATCTCACGATGTTCCTCAATAATAATATGGAGAAGGCCTCAGTTGATCAGCTAGGTTTATGTAGTGTGTCTGTGTGTTTGAGGTGCTGGACAAAAGTTTATGGCCCCCAATCTAGATTCAGGATTGAGATTACAAGTGTAGACAAGGGCTGCACTGAAAATCTTTTCAGTCTTTTGTCCTGCCTAGGAGTTACCAGTAACTCATTAGACACTGGCCAAGGCAACAGTAGTGACAAGAACCTCAACCACAAGCACAGCCTCTACTATAAAAGGGAAAAGGCAAGGAAGCTTGCTGGGGCAATCTTTTGAGGCAGAGGTGAGGTGTTAGTAGAAGCACCAAACTCACCAGAGAGTGACATGACAGAGGTGTTTCATTTAAACGTTTTCTCATTGTTTACAAAAAAGGAAAACACAGATCAGTCTGGCTTAAGTAATACATGCAATTTATTGACTCAAGCGACAAGGAAAACCAAGAGATGATGTTCAAATTAGATGGGGTTTGTAACACAGACCCGATTTCCTCCCACTTTGCCTTTCTACTGTGATAGTTTTATATCTGGGGACTTCTTGGTGAATCTCCATATCTCCATGTTTTTTTTTAAATCTGAGGACAGAACAGCTACAGAAATTCCATCTTTAGCATATACCATTTCTAAAAGACAGAATATCTTTTTGGATACTTTTTGCCTATGTCTTAGGAGTCTGTTCTTTTCACTGCCTGAATGGGGGTCATATGACTTTCTCTGAGCCAATGACTGGCCAAGGGATTGCTTGAAGATTAACCCTTAGAATGCAAGGGAAGGCCAGTCCTGCCCAAACCATAGTACTGAGATTGGAACAGAGGTAAATTCCCTAAATGAGCAGCAGGGTATGGTTAAAAGGAGAGGTGAGAACAGATGCTGGGGAAACAATAATAATTTCTGAAATGGTCATTTGTGCATGTGGGTTATGGAGCGGGGGCTGAACTGTGTTGCCTAAAAGGCATTATAAGTAAAATAGCAATAAACAGAAGATGGAGAGTTCCTCATATCAAGATATTACCAAGGTGTAGGTTTTAGAGAAAAATTTTCTCCTTCCCAAGACAGTCCATCAACCCTTCACTCCCCATTGGATTGCTCTGGCAGTGCCCCTGGAATTCTTTCTTCCTAACAAGCAATGGCAAGTGCGTGTCTACCCACGTCAGACCTGATGCACCCAAGAGGCCTGGAGTTTCTTCTGCCCCAGAGGTTCAGGGAAAGACCATCGCCAGAGCTCACCAATTTTCTGGCAAAGGATGAACTCAAGAAGAAACAGATACCCTTTCTTCTGGGTCTCTTCTTACCTGTGTAGTACATGGCTATTCCAGGGAGCTGGGTGGTTTTTCCAATAACAGAGATATTTTAAGCCTAAAATTTGGATTGGTTGGTTGCCTTTTCTTAGTCTTATGCCTCATCCATGCAATGGTCCTATTTCAGAATCATAGTGAGCATTATTTGAGGAGATGGGGTTTGGAAAATCAGAGCACCTTGCCTTATAGTTTCTTAGACTGGTTTTCTTAGAAGAAATCTGACATGGAGATTTTTGTCCAAGTGAGTTTTTGAGGAGTGCTCTCCAGAGAAAGATAGGAGGGAAGAACGTTATTCAGTGGAAGGAACTTAGAAAATGGTGAACTGGTATTCATCCTGAATCAGCTGGGCAGACTTTAAGCTTCAGTGGCATCTCTGAGCTGGTCCCATGTTGAGACAAAGGTTTGGCCTTCTGTACTCCTGTGTTAATGAATCATTAACTATGGGCTGAGGTAGTAATATTTCTTGAAAGGTAGCTCCCATTTTGCTGGATCCAATTTTCCATAGAAGAATGTGGCCGTGACCCATTAGGCACCATTTTTTCCCAGCAGCTGAAGGGGTTAGACTTTGGGCAAGGCATATGGCACCCTGTGCACTATGATGGTCACAATTCAGTGACACAAAAGGAGGGAGGGATGATGGAGTGAACCCTAGATTATAGATCTGGGAATGAAAGTACAACACGTAAGCCAGTTTCCCAAGGTCACGTGGCACTAGGCAAGTATTAGAGAAGAATGGAGGGTACAGACTTCTTTCCACTTGTGGTGAGATTATTCATATTATCATAGTTTCTTCAAAAATAGAAAAATATTTTATAGATGACCTGGGTATATTCCTTTATTTTAAAAATAAGGAATGTAAGCTTCAGGAAAGACTAAGTAGCCCAAATTCATGGAGTATAAACAAATGCAAAAATTAGCCTGAACACATTCTTCTTTAAACCCAGCACTTCTTATTTCTGATGCTGTTTTTGAAAACAGGAAGCAAAAGAAAGAAGCTGCTGTTGCTTTGTGCAAACCTGTTCCCATGAACTCAATGACCCACTCGCTGCTGCTTAGCAGCAAATTTTGGTCACATGGTGACTAAGCCTCTCAGACAATGGGGTTCTTGTTTTAGAACAGTCTTGTGTGGAAATTCAAGAAGCTCAAGGGCATGAGAGAAAGAGACAGAGAGACAGAGACAGAGAGCGAGAGGGAGATTAAGACAAGGAGGGAGAGAGAGAGAGACAGAAAAGGCTAGAGCCAGGATCCTCACATTTGTTGGACAAGTACTTTCTGTGCTAGACAGTGTGGCTGTGGGGCTGCACAATTGAGATGGACTTGCTCTGGATTGCATTCGCTTTCCATCACTGTCACGAATGCCTGCTATAGATCAACTTATAAGGAGGAAAGACTCAATTGGTTCACAGTTTCAGGGATGTCAGTTTGTGATTGCTTGACTCACTTGCTTTTGGGCCTGTGGCAACACAGCACATTATGGTGGGAGTACATGTCAGAGGAAAGTGCTAACTTCACAATGGCCAGCAAAGGAAAGGAAGAGAGAGAGAGAGAAGGGGAAGAGAAAGGGGGAGAGGGAGAGACTTACTAGAGTGTCAGTATCTCCTTGTAGGCCACATCCTCAGAGATCTAATTTCCTTCTATGACACTCCATCTCCTAAAGATGGCATCACTTCGCAACTGCACCTCAGACTGAACACCAAGTCATTAACACATGAGCCTTTGGGGGACTAATTCTAAACTATGCCATGGAGATTACAGTTCAGCAAGAAAGATGAAAATTAAGCTATTCTTTATGCAATTTAAATGATAATTTTGTCACTGTTCTGAAGAGGTTCTGGATGTTGTATGGGCATATGGCCTAGTGACTCTTCCTTGTTTCAGGACCTGATTTTCTCTGTGGGTATGATATAGGATGTCATATATCTTATATGTGGGTATGATATGAAATGTAAAGGATGAGGATAAATTAATGGGGAAAAGAGGCTTTAAGAACATTCCAGGTAGAGGAAATGGTGTTTGTGTGATCTCTAAAGTGGGAAAGTATAATCTAAGATCTGTTTGAAGAAGGCCAAGAGGGTTACAGAGCAGGATGAGAATGGATCTGAAGGAAGATGAGAAGGTAAATTTGGTTTTTCAGTCAGAAGGAAGATTATTGAAGGAAGGTATGCAGGAGTGAGTGTGAGAAATGTATGTGAAGGTGAGGCACTACAGAATGAGTGTTCTAGAATTCTGGTTGCTGTGGTAGGAGGGAAGAATATATGAGATATGATTAAAAAATAGAGTGAATGTTTAAATTTTAAAAATTCATTACAGTAGAAGACAGTACCATTAATCCTATTCAGAATATCTCATCTCCTGGTTTGAACACATTTAGCCCCTTGTTCTTGCCATTTTCTCAAGTAGTTCTGAAAGTCTTCTTTCATGACTGTCTTTAATTTCCGTGGTTGCCCAGAGGTCCTGAGTCCATTCAAAGCATTTACCTTTCGTGGTCATTTTGACTTTGTGGAAGAGCCAGAAGTCAGTCACACGGTACCAGATCTGGTGAATAGGATGGATGAAGACACTCTGTCTTGACAGAAATTGCCAAGAGCATTTTGGTCAGTTCTGGATGTGGAGGCAGCCACAGAAGGAACACTTTCAGAACTGCTTCAGAAATAGGCAAGAGTGACAGGATAAGCTGATATGTTGAAAATGAGGAGGTGCGTTTTGAGGGATGAAGGGCCAGGTGTCTTTTACTGCGATACATTTTTGAACACTGTTATTGAAATGTTCACTGTATTGTTTTATCATATCATATCTTACTTTAAGGCAGGCTCAGTTGAGCTAGAAAGGAAAGTAGCCATCAAGTTTCCCCGGGGACAAAAGGTGCTGGGTCTGGTTAGTGGCTGAAGAGAGGTGAGAAAATACCAGGCAGACTGGTCAACTAGGTCGCTAGACTTTTGTTGTTCTGGGTCTTGGCCTAGGACTTTATTTCAACCTCTGGTGACAAGGCAACTTAATGGGAGGTACTTTCATTATAGAGTTTGCCTTTCACTCCATAGAAGGCTTTTCAAAAGCTCCACTCTGCCACTTACTAGCCGAACAATCTTGGTTTTGGCACTTCATGTCTCTAGGTCTCAGTTTGTTCATTTACATATTTACAGAAACTCATCTCTCAGGGCTTTGGACAAGATTAAGTAATGCGTGGTACATTAATATTAAATTACAAATATCAGCAGAATGGTGGTTCTGCACAACTACTTCTGGGTTGTACAATTCTTATTTTGTTGTGAGACGGGTCTACATCAGGGTGACCCCACGAGCGACGGCTGTCATAGATTTCTAGATAATCACTTGCAAAGAGAGACTACACTGTTAAAGAGCAAGGCAGGAAGTGTACATGTGGGAAAGAAGCAAAGGCAAATCATAAATCTGAGGGAAAAGCTGGGCCTCTGGGGGAAGTCTTGTGTGCCTTTGATGGCTACGCTCCAGAACAGTCTAGGGAACCCACCCCACCACAGGCAAGGTGTGCTTTGAGAATGAAGAAGAGGAACGTAGTATTTTTCTTCCTTGGCCTCTCCAATTTCTGCCTTTGTAGCCTTCTGCATAGCCCTAAGCAGGCCTCTGTGAGGACATGGCATGGTGGGGGATATAAATAGCACCAGGGCGCTGGAGTTCAGGTGGAAGTGTTGCTGACTCAGAGGCTGACTCCTGGGACAGAGGGGAGGCACCACAGGACTGAAGGAGGTGTGGCCTGGCCCCCCTCTGTCTGGCCCTCCCCTCCCTTGTCATCTGCCTTTCCTGCTGTTCTGGGCTCCAGGCCACACCTAGGGAAGTCATGCTGCAGCTCCCATTTACCAGTCTCTGTCTCTGTCTTTGAGAAGCTGCCTGGGTCCTCGCATCCTGGTACAGTACTTTTCCATTCTCTCTTTGTCCTTTGCCACAGTGCCAGCAGAAGGAATTCTGGGAGATGAAAGATTATCGATGTCACAAGAAAGGAGAGATGGTAAAGCATGACATGTTCTCCATGTGTTCTGTTTCGATTAAGGTGAAGCTAGAAGTTGTGCTTTTCCCCTGCCAGGGAACTGTATGGGACAGTTGGCCACATAGGCACCTGTACTTCTCATTCAAGGAAGATGACTTTAAAATAGGCCATTAAACAAAAGTAAGCTAAGAACCAATTTAGTGCTAAATATACCCATTCTTATAAAATCTGCTATTTTGGAGTTAAATGTTGCGGAAATTACCGAATTTGCATTTAATTATTTTAATAGATCTTGTTTACAGATGACTAGGCAAAAATGAAAAAACAAAACAAAAAAAAAACAAAAAAAGAAAAAACAAAACCCAAACTAATTCACTTTGACTGCTGTGGTTGTAAATGTGCCTAAAATAGAAAAACACACTTGGAAATTTTCTCAATGTTAGAGGGAAAGCCAACTCTAATTCCATTTTGCCTCAGTGTCAAGACCACCATGCTGCTTGCCCTATTAAGTGAGATGCATACTTTTGAAATTGAGGATGAAATATATTTTCCTTGGTAAAGGGCTTTTGCAGACTCATTTCCTAATTGATTTGTAGACTTTGTTCTGGTAGTAATGAGGATAAAGTGTTATATAGCCAACAAGAGCATCACCTTCATGGCCAAGCAGATCTGGTATTGCATTCAAGTTTCATTTCTTAGTAGCCGTGTATCCTTGGGCAAGTCATTTAATCTTTTCTGGATCCTGGTTTACTCCTCTAAACTAGGGATATTAATTTTAACTATGTAAGAATGTAATAAAAATCAAATGGTAACTTATACATAGAACAGCTGTGATAATGCCGTATACATAATTTGTCTGTGGTAATACATGCACTTTTCTTCTTCTTCTTCCTTCTTTAGGTGCAATCAGTGATTTTTTTTCCTCCCTGATGGAGAAAGAAAACATGCTCAGTTCAGTGGTGTATTGAATACTTTCTGGATCTTAGTGATATTGTGAGAGAGAAGAGTAAATTTTTCCTAATCTGTCATTTTTTTTTTTTTGTGGCCATACTTGCTGGCAATTTATATGTAGAATTCATTTCTCAGAAATAGACTATCAAGGGTCCACTTGAGATATTTTTATTCTTCTCTGTATTGGGAGCAATCAAACTCTCTAGTCTATCATACAGAATTTGTTGTCGAGCTTTTGAGCTAACCTGAGAAAGCTGGGAAGGGGTTGTATATTAGTTATTTTTCTGCCCTAAGACAAAATAACTAATATTCACAGTTTGATGGAAGAGAGCTTTATTTTGGTTTGGTTCTGAGTAGGTTCAGTCCATGGCCTGTTGGTTCTGGTGGAAACTGATAGGAGGGCCTGGCAGGAAATAGCTGCTCAATCTGTGGTGGTCAGAAGGCAGATAAAGAGAAGGGAGGCTTCAAGGACAAGAATACACCCTCTAGATCATGCCCCAGTGACCCACCTCTTCCAATCAGCTCACTCATGCACCTTCTTGTGGCATATTGGGCCATAAACTCATCAATAAATTAATCCATTGATGAGTACAGCGACCATGATCTAATCACCTTCCAAAAGCCCCTCCTCAGAACACAGGAGACTGTTGTATCTACACCAGAACAGGTGACCTCTCTCTTCCATTTCCTTTCTGTGTTGGCTGATCCTTCTGTATTCTGCAAGGGTACATGTTTTAATTAATTGTGGGAAGAATCTTGTGTTTCCAAATATGACAGGTTTACTATTCATTCAGTAGACACAGAACAGTGACTTCCATAAGGGCAGGAAGTAGGGACAGTTGTTTTGTTTTTTTACCAGTATACAGTCAGTGAATACGAATTGTGGATAAGTAGGCACACACCCCTAGCATAATGGTTCTCCAAGTTGGCCAGGAACCAGAATCTGCTGGAGGACTACTAAAGCATAGATTGCTTACCAGTATACCTAGAGTTCCCAAGTCATCAGGTCAGGGGTAGGGGCTGAGAATGTGCATTTCTCTACTTAGATGATGCTGGCACTACCAGTTCAGGAACCATACTTTGAGAACCACTGTTCTAGTGGTCAGGAGTGACAGTTAAGAGCCAGGAGCTCATGAGTTTGCATCCCTGTTTCTCTGAGTATCACCAAGGAAACCTTGAGATGCCTTTAAGCCTTAGTTTCCATAGCTAGAAGTTGGGCTGATTCTCTGTATGTCACAGTGTAATTTAAAGGATCCAGTAAAAAATTCCCTCTAAGTACTCAGTGCAGACTCAGCTCACAGTAGGCATTCAATAAATAGGAGGTAATGTTTTATATACTGGGCACCTACTATGTCTAGGCCTTGAGGTATGTGATGTGAAATATGGAGGTAAACAAGATCAGTCCCTACCCTCAGAAAACTTATAAATTAGCAAGAAAGGTGAGTAGTTAGACCAGTAGCTATCTACCAACTCTCTGTGTGGTAGACATAGGCTCCTAAGAGGTACAGAGTGAGGCAGCCAACCTAGCGTAGAAATGGCTCCTGGATCCAGGATAATGGCCATGCTGAATTCTAGGGAATGTACAGAAGACAACAGAGGTGGTTCTAGGCAGAGGGATGGTTTGGGAAGACTTGCATTTGCTGTATGATATCCTTGTGAATCCTGAAGGAACTCACAAGATGGCCAAATCTTACTACAAATAGTGTCTTTAGGTAGAGACAGATACTACCTTGCAAACTGAGTCACAGAAACCTTAGATGTGGACTCTGTGGCTTGCTCAGTGCCAGTCTCTCTAGCCTTTGGATGTTCCATATGGCCCTCATGGTTCCCCTCCCTGAAGCTTTTGCACTTTCTGTTCCTTCCACCTGGAACTCTTTCCCCAAGACCACTGTATAGATATTGGCACCTGCTCAGAGGAGTCAATCTTAACACCTGCATTTAAGCAAATCCCTTGTTCCCTACACTTTGTTCTTATTCTGCCCATTTTCCTCACTTGTGTATTTTTTCACTCATTTCTTATGTATCGTCCCCCAATAAAAATTTAGCTCTGTGAAGATGGAGGCTGTGTATGTCTTTGGTTATTAGGTACATAATAAGTGCTCATTAAGTATTCATTGAATGATTGTATGAATAACTGAGTAAACAGTTGGGTGTGTGAATCATTGGATAGTACCCCCTTTGGCCTCTGGAGACTATGTGCTTCCCATTCTTCATGTTACATCAGAGAAACTGAGGCCCAGGGAGCGTAAGGGAGTTTCCAGTGGCCGTATAGGGAATTGATGTTTGCTTTTGAACACAGGACCCTTGACTCCCATAATGGTGCTCTTCTTGCCCAAACAGAGAGCAAGCACTGTAGGATGGGCCACCGGATAGAGGTAAATCAGAGTGTATAGAGGTACTGTCTGGTTAGGAGTCTCTGGGGCCTTTGACTTGGAGGTTCTCCTCTGTCTATGGAATCAGCTTAGTAATGCAGAATGACTGGAGCTAGGTGGAAAAGGGGTTTAAAAACAGGTACCAAGAGCATCATGGTATAGCATATTGATGACATCAGGATGTGGCTGGCCAGTCAGGGGAATCTTGGGAATCTCTGAGTGAGAACAGAGTCTGGTAGTAACACTAGCTTTCTTCTGACTCTAGCACCAAGAGCATTGGTAGCAATGACAGTCAACTGACTTGAGTGCTTGCCCTGTGTGGACCACAGTGTCCAGTGCTTACCTTGCAGAACCTGTGAATTTCATCCCATTTTCACGGCCTCATTTCACAGGAGAAAACGAAGCCCAGAGTGTTGAAGTCCTACCTGGTCCAAGCTTGGTCTAGCAATGGTTGGCTCCACAGCATGTGCACTCAATGTTGACACTGAAAGTCATATAAACCTGAGCTCCAGTCTTGGCTGACCTATTTAGGAGCTGTGTGGCCTCAGGCAGGTGATAACTTCTCTGAGCCTTTGCCTCCTTGTCTATATGAAGAGAATCAAAATACACTCCTTATTGAACTGTTGTAAGATTTTGTTATTGCACGGATCCTGGTGGATAATGTCCAGCTCGTGTCATTAGTGACTGTCTCTCTTTTCTTGTCTGATTCAGGCTTGACTTTCTTTGTGTTGCCATCTGCATAGTCCAGGCCCAGTGGCCAGAGTCACCATGTTCCTCTGACTTGCTGCGGGCCTTGTGCTTTCTGTTTTCCTTCTGAATTTTTGAATCATATTCTTTGCAGGTAAAGGGTGTTGGCTTTTTTTTTTTTTTTGTATGAAACATAGAAGCCACTTGCAAGTGCCAGCTGGAAAGGAAGGAAGGTTGAAGAAAGTGACATTTGGAATTTACTCAGAGTTCTCAGTTTCCACAGGTACATGGAGTGAGATATCTGCAGGTATTTGCTGATCGCCTGCTGCT
Organism: Petromus typicus; assembly: GCA_004026965.1. Classification (NCBI taxonomy): domain Eukaryota; kingdom Metazoa; phylum Chordata; class Mammalia; order Rodentia; family Petromuridae; genus Petromus; species Petromus typicus. The sequence goes on from PVIR01000022.1 coordinate 369,801, forward strand.
ATTTCTGGTCCATTCTGTGTGTGGCTGGTGCTGCCCCTGTGGAGGAGGTGTTAAGTGGGTGGTTCGAAGTCTGGCAGACCTTTCCTCTCTGTGTCCGGCTCAAGCCCTCCCTACCTCTCCTTTGCCTCTCTAAGCCTTGTTTTTCTTTACCTATGAGATGGAGTGGTTGCAAAGAACAAACTAAAGAACAGAAGTTGGTGAAAAGAAAAGGAATATAAACATGGGAGAGGCTGACATTAAAAACTGCTGAATATATTTAACAGATATTTATTCAATAGTAATATAATTAATTGTCCTACATGTGGGCTTGAGAGACTATAGCCTTCTGGCCGTATCCAGCCACTACATATTTCTGGAAATAAAATGTCATGCGGCACAGCCATAGCTATTCAGTAATATGTCACTTATGGCTGATTGGATGCTACAGTACAGAGTTGGGGAGTTGTAACAGGCTGGTCTTTCCTACATTCTGATAGTATTTCCTGTCTGACCTTTTCACAGAAAAAATTTTGCTGAAAAATCTGATCCAGGTGATGGTAAATAATGAATTACATATAAACACAAATACACACACCTGTACTTTCATAAGATATTCTATGAGAATGAAGAAAGGTCACAAAGAAAATAATTAAATTATGTAATACATTAGGAGGTAGCAAATACAACAGAAAAATACATTGAGGAAGGACAGGTCACCCTGGGGAGGGAGTAGAGTTGTGATTTTGAATAGGCTGACTGAAAGAGATTTTCGTACGTGATACTTCAGCCTTGACTTGAGGGAGATGACAAGATAGGGAGGGAAGGCACCCGGAGCAGAATGTCCCAGGCAGTGGAAACAGCAGATGCAAAGGTCCTGAGGCAACAGCTTGCTCGGTACATCCTAGAAACAGGGAAGAATCCGGGGGAAGTGGGGTGGGAGAACAGGAGATGGGAATCATGTCAAGGAAGGTTCCTTGTCGCAGATTTTGCGGCAGTTCTGAAGGCTGCTTTTCTTTCTGAGTGACCTGGAAGCCCTGTGTTCACAGGAGTAAAACAGTGGGGCTTCACACACTGTGAATGATGTGGCTGCAGGTACTGCGTGGCCTCTCGGGAAGTCAGGGCCAAGTCCCAGGGATCAGTGATCACTGTGGTCCCCCCCTGGGCCTTCTGAGGCTTCCATCCCTCCCCACTTCCTGAAGAGTCCTGGCTGGGTGTGACATAGCAGGAAGGCAGAGCACTATGGGAAACCACCAGCCCAGAGTCCTTTTAGGAATGGCCACATTCCGGCTCCCTGTGTTTCCAGTGCTCTCTCCTCCAGAGAACTCGCTCTGCCGATTGCAGTATAAGACCTTCCAGCTTTCCAGCGTTGGCCACTAATTCAACTTGTCTTGTTAAATAACAAACAAAATGATTCTGTAAGGACTTAACAGCAAATGTGCTCTGAGTTCACAGAGCCTAAGGATTCTGGCTCTGTTTTGTGTCTTCATGGGGGGTGGGTGGGAGTGGAGATCAGGACCTGGCACTAGAGAATAGTTTCTTCTAACAATATGACCTTGTAAACTGTGACAGGAATAAACAGATGAGGACCCTGTGGTTCCGTGCTCACCTCCGGGTCTGGTGTAACAGGTGCTGAGCTGGAGTGACAGGTGCCTTTCCCTTCTGTTACCTGGAGGGTGTAACTTTACAGAAATGATGGCTCTTCACACTCTGGGCCCAGCCACGTACTTGGAATGTCACTCAGCTCCTGGCCCTACAAGTTACATACAGGAGAGAGGGTCAGACCATGTGAGCGCAGAACCAGGAACTCCCCTGTGCTGCTGGGAGTCTGTTTCGCATTCCATATGTAACCAGACGCAGCATTATTTGTCTTTTCCCTGGCTCATTCCAGCCAGCATAGTGACCTCCAGGTCCACCCACGTCACAGGTACTGTTCAGAGAAGAAAATGAGGAGGTGAGGGAGAAGACACGCTAAGTTTTAGTTATGCTGGACAAGTAAGTGCTGGAGATCTAATGAACAGCAGTTAGACTATAGTTCACTATAGTAAACAGAACAGTGTACAGTACTTGAAATATACTGAGACAGTAAATCTTGAGACCAAAGAAAATGGCCGCCATGCAAGGTGGTGGATATATGAGTACACTTTATTTACAATTATTTCACAATATATGTATATATTACAGCATCATTTTATACAGCCAAATTATGTGAAAGGATCATTGTCTGTCATACTACAAAAAGGCTAGAATTTAAAAAGACCTACTCAAAGCAAGCAAACAAAATAATATAATAAAATATTGAGTAGGGCTCACTTGCCAAATTGAAGCCCTCAGCTGGTCTAACTGGCCATTTCAGTTTTTCTTGGGGTTGCAAGGCCTTGTGTATATATACAAAATCTGTTTTAAACCAGTTGCTAAACTTAAGCCTACATGTTCCTCCTTTGAAGACGTGTATGTACATCTGTCCACACAATGGTGGGATTACTGTACCCTCTTACAGATGTATTCAAGGTCTTCTAAGGAAGCTCCACTGCATTTTCTTTTTTTTCCCCCTTTATTGAGTTTATTGGTACACTTTAGGTGTACATTGTGGTCACATTCCTCATTGAGAATTTGTACTGTACATGATTATCTCTTGATTCTCATTTTTTCCCATTCCCCTTCCCTCCCTTCAACCCTCACCTACTATACCCATAAACTTTGTTTTCTTTTGTTTTTACTGTCAGATCTTTCCTTTCCTTTCTTTACTTTCCCCTGACCTTCCTTTCCCCTTTCCCTTTGAACATTTTCTTCCCATCTATCATATATTCTGAACCTCATTTACACTTTCAGTTTCTCATATTAGAGAAATGATATGGTGTTTACACATCTGTGTCCTATTTATTTCACTTAAGGGGATGGCCTCAAGGTGCATCCATTTAGGTATAAATGTCTCTAATTTATCATTCTTTATGGTTGAGTAACAACCCATTTTATTAAAAACCCCACATCTTCTCTCTCTAGGCTCCAGTTGATGGGCATTTGGGCTTTTTCCAAGATTGAACTGTGCTTCCATTTCCTTCCGAGGTGCCTGTACTCATCTCCTTTCTTACCAGTGGTGGACAGGAAGCCCCTGTTCCCCACAGTCTTGCCAAAAGCACCTTTCTTTTCATTTTTTTCTTTCACACTTCTTTTCTGTAATAGCTATTCTAATAGGCTTGCTTTTCTATGCACAATTATTATTTGTGAATTATAACTTGGTGGCTCGCTAACCACCTAACTCATTGACAAGGAGAGAGAGACTTCACTGTGTATTCCAGACTTGAGCCTCTCTTGAAGCACTGGGAGAGCCTGATCACACCCGGCCTAGAGTCCCGCATGGACTTCTGGGTAGTGCTGAGACGGCTGCTGGCTCAGGTGAGGCCCATGTTCCTGACTCAGCCTCCACCCCTCAAACTACTTTGCTCGCATAAATTGCCTGACTGTCTCCTCTTGCCTTCAGCCTTTTGAGTTTGAGTGTCTTGAAGTTGGAGCTGCAGGTGGGAGAGAGACCGTTTAGTGCCAGGACCTGGCCAGAAGATTCTCGTGTTTCCCCCCAGAACTCAGGAGCCTGTTTCTGCCCGACCAGTGCAGGACTCCCTTGCTTGCTGCCATATTTCCTCACTCCTAGTAGGTGCTACATATAGCTCAACAGCTGGGGCGCAGAGCAGCCAGAGCAGGTTTTGGGAGGAATTAGAAGACTGAGACTGAGAAGAGGAAAGAATTTCCCTCCGGCCCGTTGGATGCCCTAATGCAGCTTTCCTGGGTAACTGTCACATAACAGTCAGGTCCCAGCTGCGACTCGGGAAACATTTCATCCGTGATGCTATAATTGATTTTCTTCCTTTTGTCCTCCTCCCGACCTCCTCCCTCCTCTGCCCGCTTCTTTGCTTCCCCAATGCTTGGCTGATTCCCCCTGACATTTGAGGAGAATTCACTCTCTGTGACTTCCTTTGTCCCTGTTAATCCCCAATCAATATGTGGCATTCAATATAGTTGCTGTTTGGAAAAAAAAAATTATTATTCAGCCTGGGCCAAAAGTCATCCTAATTTAAAGAATAAATTACTCGACTTTGAGATACTCATTCGTAAGGGAGACAGGTTCATGGGCTGGCAAAGGTGGTGATAATCCCTGATAGTGTATTCATGGAGCAATACCTTTTATTGTCCTTTAAAAAGTCTTATTTATACTGGTGCCTAAAGCTTACAACAAACCAATCACTTGGAATATTATTATTTTTAGTTCTCTCCACAGCCTGAGAAGTAGTTTGCTCATTTTAGCGTGCAGAAACTGAGGTAAAGAGGTAATGAGGTTTCTCCAAAGTTGCATGACAGAGTTGAGATTCGAACTCAGGTATTTGGCCTCTAAACCCTATACTGTACAGAGAGAAAACACCCTTCCGGACCTCACTGATCCCCCCCTCATCCTTGTCTGTCTGCTACGACCAGTGGAAAGCCCTCTTCTCAGAGATCCTCTCTGGGTGTGAATTTGGTAATTTATCTTTCTCTAACAAACCTGATTTATAGCTTTGATTATGCACGGACAGAAGGGGTTATGTTTCTGATGTGAATTATGGCACTTTGGAGGTCACAGTATTCTTAATGTCCCTTGAGCAGCCAGGGCAAGGAGTGGGGCCTACTGGGAAGGAGGCCAGGGCCACACACAAATGTCAAACTGGAAAAGTCTCTTCCTGGCTTCTTAGGCTAGAAGAACAAGTTAGAGAAACAGTAGCAGGAATTGTCTGTGTTTTCTGGCCCTTATCCTCATTCACCCAATGGGACTTCTGTAAAGCTCCTCTGCTGCCCAGACCATTTCCCTCTGTTAAGTCAGAAGGTGTATCCTTGCTTTTGGATTATTGCATTTTCTGCCATATTTCTTCTCCTACTTGAGCTTCCTTGTCAGTGTTTGCCTCTTAAGACTGCTTTGGAGGTATCGTGAATCCCACACTGCAGGCTCCGCTCTTGATACTCACAAAGGCAACAACTCTAAAGATTTCCAGAGTGGTGGGAAGAAGTCTTCTCTCCCCTACTCTGGGACAGACTCCATCATCTGAGCTACAAAGCCATTCTGCTTGTGCATTATAATAGAGCCTCTCATGAGAACACAGCCTTCAGCACATTCATTTCCTCTCCACGTGATCCAGGAGCATCACCTGGTTTGTGCTATTCTCTCCCTCCTCCCCTCCCCCCACCCCTCTCCCTTTATCCCTAACACTTCCTCCCTTTCTCTGTCCTTCAAAACTTCCTGCTATTTTTTTCTTTTTCACGCTTACCAAATGGCCTCATGTAGTCAACTTATATAAAAACAGTTTCTGAGGGAACCTAGCTTGCCAGTCCTCCAAACTATCAGACATACCTGAATCTAAGTCTGGCCTGAAGGTAGGATTTAATAGTATGGATTCCAGTAGGAATGAAAAAATGGTGCAGCAACTTTGGAAAACACTTTGGCAGTTTCTTAAAATGTGAAGTATAAACTTACTCTACAACCCAGCAACTTCCTCTTAGGAATCTACCAAAGAGAAATGAAAACATATGTTCACACAAAGCCATATACATGAATATTCATACAAACATTATTCTTCATGGTGCCAAAACACAAACAACTCACATGTCAATCAACTGGTAAGTGGATAAATGAAATGTGGTATATCCATGTATTGGAATATAATTCAGCAATATGAAAGGTTATGAAATACTAATACCTGATACAACATGAGTGACCTTCAAGAACAGTGTGGTAGATGAAAGAAGACAAATACATAGGCTGTATATTGCATGCATCTGTTTAGGAATTGTTTTAGAAAAGGCAATTGCATTGAGACAGAGTGACTCAGTGGTTGCCTGTGGGTGGAGAGAAAAATGACAATTAGCCGCAAATGGAGGTGATAGAACATACTGAGGTGTTGAAAATATCTAAAACAGAGAGGATAATATCAAAATTCTATGAATTTATTCAAATCACAAAATTATATTCTTACAGTGGGTAAATCTTATGCTGTAGAAATTATATTTTGCTAAAGCTTCTTAAAAATGTATGGGTTTGAGGTTCAAACAGACTTTAATTTGGCAGCCTGTTCTATTGCTTTCCAGCTTTGCCATTGGAACTTGCCTACCTCCATGCAGCCTCAGTCTCTTTATGCATAAAATGGGATTAAATACCATTTCACAGTGTGATTTTAAAGATTCAGACTGAGTAGCGTGTGAGAAATGTGTGAAATCAAGGAAATAAAAATTAACGTTATCTACTGTGTACTCAAACTGTTCTGTGTCTTTCTTCATGGCGGAACCAGTCTCTGTATTGTTAATAATTTGAAATGTAGCACAGGAGTGCACCACTAGTAACGTAATGGGTTTCTTTGGCCTTGGAAAGTGTGTCTAAGAATATGATGCACACATCTCCGAGTTGAAGGTGTCCTATCTTGGAGCAGGTGCGGGGTTATTTTGGTTGCCTGCCGTGTCCATTCCCAGGCAGCCCTGTCTATCTTCATTTCAGTCTATCACCTTCCTTTCCTCTTGCTAACCACAACAGGTCTTCCATTCTCTGTGGGCTCCTGCTTCCTATTTTTGAGAGCATTTGCTCAGAAGGAGAGGGGAGGGGCAGGATATCCCCATGGGGCTTCCCGAAGCCTCTCAATTAGACTAGTTGTGGGGAGACTCCGGAGGAGGGAGGGCTGGGCTTCTGCCAGCAGGATGGCTGTGAGTCTAGGGAGAGAGAAAATAGAGCAAAGCAAGGGAGCTGAACTTTCTAAGCAGCCAGTTTCATTCCGGGCATGGCAATTGCTTGTGCTGTCAGGAGGAATCAGGCTCATCTGCCGGGGAGAGCTGCCAGGACTGAGAAACCCCGTGCTTACAGGTTCCCCGGATTCTCTTGCGCTGACCGAGAACTTGGCTCTGCCTGGCTAAGGGTACAGAGCTTTGAGATTGGAAATGTCAAGATGAAGTAGAGATGCTACCTCAGAAGAGTTACTGGCCTTTGAAGTCACCGTGGTCTGGCTCTCCTTACAGATGCACTTTGCACCTGCATCTCACCTAGGTTCGACTCCTCCATGTGCCCCGTGCTCCCTCCTGCCTCTTTGCCTTTGTCTCTGCAGCCCTGTACCTACCTCCTCTTCTTTTTGCAGATGAGAATATTGGGTCCAAGTGAGATCAAACAATTTGCCCAAGATCATACAGCTAGAAAGTGCCCACAACTATTAATAGCTCCTTGTTCTTAAACTATAGTAGGTCCTAGATTTTGGTGTGAGTTGTTGCATGTTATGTCCTGTTGTCATAATTGATGATGGTTGTGCAAAAACTGTGCACTTTTCATCTCCTTGTCTCTGGGGACCAGTGTAGAACCCAATGCACAGTAGTTAATTTGGTGTCTATTTAAGTTCTTGAGTCAGACCCTGCCACTTCTGCTTTCTAGTGGATGACTTGGGGGAGAGTCAGGGCTCTCTGAGCCTCAGTTTCCTCATTAGAAGATAACAACCCCTACTCAAGGTGTTGTGCAGATTGGTAAGGTGAGTGTGCTGGGTGGTTGCTCTGTAGTAGGCAGAGTGAATACTTCTGCGGTTGTCTGGGGATGCAATCCTGCTCTTTGTCAGCTGATGCTTTCAGGGAAGGCTGACCAATCTCCAGCTCTGAGGAGAGCATCCTGACCCTAGCTGGCCTGGCCATTCAGAGCACTGAATTACCTTAGTAATAAGGACTGAGTCAGAGGTGGTCATGTGACCTTAGTGGGCCAATCCATGCCTTCTCTGGGACTTTGGTTGGAGATACCCAAGAGAGGCACATCATTGTTTTTTGAATTTTTTTTTTTTTTTTAGACAGGGTCTCACTTTGTAGTTTAGGTTGGCTCTGAACTCAGCCTCAAACTCACCTCATAGCAATCCTCCTGTATCTGCCTCTCGAGTGCTGAGATTATAGGTGTGAGCCACTATGCCCAGCACTGTGGTATGTGGTACAGATTGCTGCTGGGCGTGAGTCTCCACATCCAGTATTGTATGTGGTTACCGGGGAATCAAACCCGGGTCCTTGCACTTGCAAGACAGGCACCAGAACCACTGAGCTAAATCCCTGGCCCCCTTTTTGAAATTTTTTATTCATGTTTGAATTACATAATGATTACATTTCTTTTTGAAATGATGGATGTTGAGGGGCATATCAACACTAACCTGTTGTGGCCACCAAATAGGGGACAATTTTTCTAAAAATAAAGTCAGTCTAGAAGAAATTCAACAATGAAGTGAATAGAAAGAAGCATTATGGTTGTATTGTTTGAGTTTCCAGATGTATTTGGATTTTTTTTTAATTTTTTTAAAATTTTTTTTTTTTAGGTTTTTTGAGACAGGGTCTCGCTTTGTGGTTCAGGCTGGCCCTCAGCTCAGCCTTAAACTCACATCACAATCCTCCTGCCTCTGCCTCCCGAGTGCTGGGATTACAGGCGTGAGCCACCACGCCCGGCACTGTGGTGTGTGGTACTGGTTGCTGCTGGGTGTGGGTCTCCACACCCAGTATTGTTATGTGGTTACCGGGGAATCGAACCCGGTCCTTGCGCTCGCAAGACAGGTGCCAGAACCACTGAGCTAACTCCCCGGCCCTGTATTTGGATTTTTAAACCCACAAAAACCAATGTATGAAAAAAACCAATGAGTGCCTGCTCACTTGCTCTTCTCTCTCCCTCTCTCTCTCTCTTTCTCTCTCTCTGTCTCTTTGACCTTGAGCTCACAGAGTTGTTACTTGTGAATACAATTTCTATTTTACACAGTAGGTGTTTAAAAAATCACAAATCCTGTCTTTATGGAAATGCTAATAAGCAAAGGATTGAATAGAGCAGTATATACTTGTGAAAAGATCACATTTGAGCTTTAGATTTAGAAAACTATCAAGTAACTAGTTGGGAAGTCAAGATGAAGACAAGTAACGGGTCTAGAGTTCCTGGGAAGGAGGCTCCTGCAGCCTGGAGGAAGGAACCCTTTAGATCTCCCTGGTCCTGCCTCAACCATGTTTGTCTCCTAGGACAGCCTGAGACCTTTTTAAAGAGCTCTTTTCCTGCCGTGAGCTGGATGATTTATTTTCCTCCAGTGAGTCTGATTTGTAGAGTTTAGTTATGTATAAGGGAAGTGATCATGTTTCTGAGATGAATTATGGCCCGTTTGAGGTCACAGAGTGTTTTTAATGTCCCATGAGCAGATGAGTGCAAGAGGCAGGGGCTAATGGGAAGGGAGCCACGGGTCTAGGCAAGTGCAGAGCTGGAAAGTCTCTGCTGAGAGCTAGCTGTGTTCTGTTCTTGGACACGGCATCCCAATTCCTAGGCTTCCTAGGCTATGGCTGTAGTAGCAGGAATTGTCCACATTTTACTAACTGTTAAAGTCTTTCCTACGTACAAGTCTTCTGCTTATGCGAACTTTTTGTCTGTCATGTCTGACGATTTTTGTGGCAAGTGTACCGTGTCGTTGTCTGTGGCCAGATGCATTCACCTGTGTCTTCCATATTTAGAAATAAAAAAGAGCTGATTGAAAACAGGAGCAAGATACTGAGACTGAGTAATTCTCTTGTGTGAGAGTCATAATGGAGGCAGTCAGTGAGAGTGATGGGAAAGGTTGGGGCCGGGTCCTCTAGGGCTTTCACTGTCAGGAGTGCTCTGGAAGACAAATGGTGGGACTGAAGGTTTTTGAGAAAGTGAATGGACACAAACAAGGACAGTGGCCATAGGTGTGAGGCACAGAGAAAGCCCTTAATGTTGATTGATGTAACTCTGATAATGGAGAAAGATGAGTTGAGTGTGTCCATACCTCATAGGCCAGCGTAGAATAAGTCCTACACTTGATTTCGTTTTTTAAAACACTGAGCTCATCACCTATGGTCTTACAGTATCCTATTACATTAATTTTACTCATTCATTCAACACATATTTGTATAGTGTTTGTCATGTGTCAAGCAGTCAGACAGAGCGCTTGGAATTCAGTTCTTAAAGAAGAGTCCTGCACATCTTAGTGTGCATGTTCTTAGGGAGCAATGATATATAATATGTTAGGCAGCAGCCTGAGCCAAGATTAAGACAATTTGGGTGGGGGAACACAGAGTGAAACAAGAAATATTTTGAATAGGGTGGGCAAAGAATCTTTGATAAATCTGTTATGAGCTCAAGACATCTGAGAAGATATGCTTAATAATTCCTGGGTAATGTTGACAGTGTAATACTATATGGGAAAAAAAAATCACAGGAAGTAGAACATAGGTTAGGCCTGAGGCAATTGCTCTTTGCCACTGGGGAAATCTTGAACCTCATCCACTCTTTTTTGTTGCTCCTCTGATTAAAAAAAAAAAAAAATCACACCGTCACCAATTATAATGAAAGAATGTTAAGAGAACCTCAGTTTAAGTATTGCTTACTTAGGTACAGTCAACATTTAAAATGTCCTTCCCAAAATGTAATATCCTAAATTAACCCTGTCTAGAGTGCTTATGAACAACATCATGTTTTTAAAATTAATTTTATAGGTATATTTTATATATACCTTATGATCGTATTCAACGTTGTGAATTTGTACCAGTCTATGACACATCTTGGTTCTCATTTTTTCCCATTCCCTTACCCTTCCTACAACTCCCCGCCCCCATACATAAGCTTTAAACAACATCATGCTAAATGGACAGATGGATCTGCTCTCACTAGGCCTAAAACATGAGGAGTCCAGGTGGTTGCTTTGACCTGGCTGTCTTCACTCCAGACTTTCATACTTAAGAGAATTTTGGGATTATAAAAATCATATATGCCTCCTTCTCTTTCTTTTTCTCCTCCTCCTCCTCCTCCTCCTCTTCCTTCTCCTCCTCCTCCTTCTCCTCCTTCTCCTCTTCCCCTCTGCTCCTCCTCCTTCTTTTCCGAGGTTATTTAGTATTGTGGTTATCCATACATATTCTGCTTCTAGTCTGAAAGGTTAGCCCAGAGGGAGGAAGCCTCTTTCTTCATCATTTACCCCTTGGCTCAGTCTCTCCATGTGTTCAAGGTGGGCCAGTGAGGGTCAACTTTGTAAGGTGTTATCTCATTCAGTTGTTCCAAAAAGCTGAGTGTTTTAACAGCTTTAAAAATTCCCACAGAGTTATGTAAGTTCTCTTCCCCTAGCACAACATTCAGCCATTTGAGTTCTATAATTAGATGATGGTAAAGTTACTTGCTTACTATTTGGCTATTGCCACCACCTGGTTTCAGAACATAGTCTTCATCCCACAGAGGTTCTTGTTCCCACCCCTAGTCTCAGACAACCACTCATCTATCATTCCTTCCTATAGATTGACTTTTCTTGGGTGTCTTATGTCAATAAAGTCAGAAAATATATGGTGTTTTGTGTCTATCTTTTTTGGCTTAGACTACTAAGTTTCTGAGATTCAGCCGTGTAGAAGCAGATGTCAATAATTTCTTTCTTTGCTGAATGTTTTCCCATTGTATGGATAATTCACTCACCTATCAGGGTCTCCTGTGCTGTTTCCACTATAGGTATCTCATGAATAATGGTATGGAAATCTTTGTGGAGTCAAACATTTTCTCCTCCCTTGGCTAGATACCCAGATGAATTTGTGTGTCATATGATACAACTACGTTAAATATTACAAGAAATGAATGCCTTTGCTTTTGTGCTGTGTCAAAATGACCTTGTAGCTATGGAAGGCCAGTGTGTGAGGATCCCCCATGGCTGGGCTGTTCCCTGCATGGCACTTCAGCGGAAGGTGTAGTGGCTGTTCATGACTTCTGTCCACAGCCCTTCCAGGAATAGTTCCCACCCAGTCACCCTTCCAAGTTCCACTTCCTTCCCTCAGCCAACCCCACAGAAGGCAGAACACAAAGATGTCTGTAGATGCCTCACCTTGGCTTTTTCTTCAGACAGGACTGGTGCAGTGGCTGTAAAAGCAGCTGTAATTTTCTCTGCTGAAAAGGACTTTTTATGTGAGAGACAAAAAGACGGATGTTGTGCTAGAAAGGTGAACTTTGGGAGTTGGCGGGAAAAGCATATGATTCCTCCTTTGCTCCTCCTTTTTCTGGGATGAAAGAGTGGTATTGAGAAAGGGCATTCTTTTTCAATCTCAGCTCCTGCTTGGATCTATTTCAGCATTCCAGAGTATGAAGGGGGGGGGGGAGAGCTCAGATTTTAGAAAGAATCAAAGGTGGCTGGAGATGTGAAAACAGACTTCTGAGGCTGTGACAGGCCAGATCAGCCAGCCACAGAGCTGCGATGAAGGCTGAGCCCATGATCACAGAGTGACTTGCTCTGCATGTTCCCTGGGAGGTTAGGGAATTTGGCCTCAAAGAGACAGTCCTGAACTGAACCTTTGAATGTTTGAGACAAGAAATCTATTTTAATCGAACACTTGCCAACGTGACAGGGCTTCTTAGCCATAACTGATCTTCCCTTAATGGACCTGAAGGTGTCTTAAAAAGGTATACAGAGCTAGGCTCCCAAGATTTAGATGTGTTCTATAAGAAGCTCACCCCACAAGCAGACATGTAAAAGATGTGCCTCCCTTGCTTAAGAAGGTAATCTCAGGAATCAGAATGTCCAAGTTCAAATCCTAGTTGCAGCAAGACATCAGATAGTTTATTTAGCTTCTCTGTGCCTTGGTTTCTTTACATGTCATATAGAACATGTACACATGTATACATTATACATGTCACATAAATCATGCCTCCTAGTTTTTGAGTGTAGCTGAGTTAGTCAAGGTAGAACACTTAATCATAGTGATACATACATAGAAAGGTCACAGTATCACTGTTCTTGTTTTTAAATTTATTTTTTATTGCTAAGATGCTTTCTTTTTGTTGTTGTTTAAGCTCTATTCTACCAGACGAGTGAAACTGGAATCTCAGTCAATTTCAGGTAATCCCAGGCAATTCCATATTGCCTCTCCCCAGAGGTTTTGGTTCCATAAATGTGTGGCAGGACTGTCCGAGAAGAAGGGTGGGACACTACGGTCATCTCCAGCAGGATGAGGGGCTATCTGGTATTTAGTTAGGTTTCTTTCAGGCCAGTGTTCATGATCTTGTATTTCTGGATGAAGGAATTGAGGGCCAAAAGGTTGGAAATCTACCTAAAGACACGCAAGTAGGTAGTGGATCCAGGATTCAGGTCTGCCTGAATTCAGAGCCTTTGCTCTTTACCGTTTCTCTTCTAAAATTGACCTCAGAGATATTTCTACTTAAATCCAGATGGCCACACCTTTAAAAAATAAAAGCATGAAGTTTTTTTGGGGGGGAGGAGGGTGTTGTAGGAGTAGGGAGTAGCTTATGTTTATTCCAAGATTAGTCAGAGAGTCAGGTGCCAAGTAAAATTTGAGTGCTCGCTAAGTTTGGAAAGCAGTCTGGTGTTTTGGTAATAAGAGATATTCTGTGCACTTTTGTTGAATTGAAAGAAAGAAGGAAGAAGAAAAATTGAGATGGAAGAAAGCAAGAAAAAAGTGAAAAGGTACAGAGAGAATAGGAAAGAAGAGAAGGAAGAAGGGTCGGAGAAAGGGGAAAGGTTTTGATTTTCAGTGGCTACCCACATCTTTGACATGTATTAATTTTATGGGGCTTCACCATGTTAATCCTGACATTTTCTAAGGAATGTTCTCAGTTCCTGAGCCACCCTTATTGAGTTGTAGCCCCAGAGGTCAGTTCTGAATAAACGGACAGGTGATTTTATAGTGTACCTCTCACTGAGGACCATGAAATTGCAAAAGTGGTTGGAAAATGGAATTTAAGCTCTACATAGGCTTGGCCAGTGATTACCCTGGTTTGTAGGTGTGGGTGCTTTATTTCTTATTTATTTGGGTGCTTCCCAGTGATCTCTATGTTGGGATCAGGTGATGCCATGAAGAATCTGTTGCAGTGCACTCTGGGTTCATGGCTGCAGTGCCTTGTGGTGAAAGTCAAAGAATGTGTGGGGTTGATATTTTCCCTTTAACCGAACTCTGGCATTTGAGTTTAGCGTTTCATTTCACCTCATTCCCCTCAGCATACTGACATCAGACCACCAAATTTGGGTGTATCTTTCAGGCATTCAGATTCGATCTTACCTGTCCTGAAAGTGTTCTCATAAGTCCTAGCGATGGTATTGGAGGCTCCCCAGGAACTGATAATAGAACATTTGCTATTTGTTTGGTAAAAGGGAACTTGCAGCCTGTTATGGTTGGAGCTAGAGGGAGTCTATGTTTCAGACAGTTCTCATTCTGACAAAGCCTTAAGATTGTTTTGTGATCCATACTTCCCACATTCTAGGGCAGGAGATCACCTTGGGTTGGCACAGCGCTCTTGCACAGATTGGCAGCCATCCTTAGGACTTGGCACTCACTGGGCGGGAATAGACACTGAAACCCTGGGAAAATTATCTTTGCTTGAGAGCCTCATTACTGTGTCCAGTACAAAGGAATGTGGGTAGAGAGGTCAGAGTTAATGTGCTTCACATTAACTTACTGCAGAGACCCAGCCAAGAAACCGAGAATGTCCTGCAAATTACTGGCCTCATTTGTTTGCATTCTCTGGCTATGTTCTTGGAACCCAGGAAGGAGAAAGAGCTGAACACAAAAGAAGCTGGAATAAGGCCCAGGGCCATATTTTAGAAAGGAAAAGGCTTTGTGACCATAGACAAGAGGTCATTTATCTGATTCCCAGTGAGTGTGAGCCTCTCCCCTAAATAACCTAGTAGGGGTCACTGATTTATTGTGTCATTTGTCTGTCAGTCCATCCGTCCGTCTGTCCATCCATCCATCCATCCATCCACCCATCCATCTGTCCATCCATCCATGCATCTGTCCATCCATCTGGCAAATGTGCTCTAAACACGTGCTATAAATCTGGAATTGTGCCTGGACATGCTAGACATTACCTGTGTCGGTTAAAATATTCCTGAAAGTCAATGATTATTGTTCCAAAAGCACAAAGACTTAGGAATTAGCAAGACTGTAACAAAGTTTTTCCTACTTACGAATTTCAGTTTACAAGCCTTGTGCTCGCTGGCCTTGCAGTTCCTCGCATCTCTGACATTATGCAAAACCCCTTTGACCTTCCTCTAAGTACAGTCACCTCTTCTCTGTGCTTGTAAAAACTGAAGCTGTCTTTTGGGCCACGTTCAAATATTACTTTCTGCCTGGATAATTCTGGGATCTCCAAGACAGATTTTATTTTAATTCTCCACTCTCTCTTATAATTGGGTTTATATCTGCCGAGCTACCCATGGGTTATGCCCTTCACTAGGCTGTGCCCTTCTTAAAGCTGGAACTGTTCGTTACGTCCTAATCTCTCTGACCTCGTTTTATATCTGTCCTTCACTCAAGCATGCACATAAGCTGATACCTGAAGGATTTCCTAAACCCTTATTAGGTGAGCAAAGAACCTACTTTGTGTGGACGCAGTAGGGGTATGTGTGGGACATGTAAAGAGCTTAGGTCCTGGGCATCCTTTAAGGGACTCCCCAAGTTGGTCCTTTCTTTGGTGGTCCTTGGGCCTGAGAGATCTCGTCAGAGCACCACAGCTACGGTATGGCAGAGTGATGCTGCCAGGGGCCTCTGGGAAGAGCTGATTTATATACAAAAATATTTCAAGAACGTTGACACAGGTGTTAAGTGAGAGCCTCATGGGGGACCGGGGAGGGCAGTAGGAAGAACCCCAGCTTTGGAGTGAGATTTCATTTCACGTGAGCTTGCGTCTAGAAGCTAGTGTGGGAAAATGTGCATCCTGATTCCCATCATTCTGGCAACTGGCCAGAATTTTCAGTCATTATTTCCTGAATGTATAAATGGAGCCAGGTAGCCTTGTGTTTAAATCCTGCCTTTGATACTTGAGTCACCTATGAGACTCGACACATCCCTGAGCTACATCTGTGTTTATCTGAAAAATGGTGGTGAGGACCAGGGATTTAGCTCAGTGGTTCTGGCAGCTGCCTTGCAAGCACAAGGGCCTGGGTTTGGTCCCCAGTAACTATATACCACAGCACTGGGTGTGATGGCTCATGCCTACAATCCCAGCACTTGGGAGGCAGTGGCAGGAGCATTGCTGAGTTCAGGACCAGCCTGAACTACAAAGTGAGACTGTCTCAAAAAACAAAAAAAAAAAATTTTTTTTTTTTGTTTTGAGAATGTGAACTCTTTGGAATTGCCAAGTAGAGAGATTTCACAGGTGGACAGAGCTTTCACTGACACATAGTGGACACATAGTAGACATGGCTGATGTAAGTTAGGGCCTTTTTGTGTGTGAGTGACAAACACCAAGGAGACAAATGTATGTGTTTTGCTCCAGTGCTATTTTAGTTGTGTGGTACTGGGAAGATTTCAAAATTTGTTTTCTAGCCTTCTGAGCTTGAGGTTCCTGATGTGTAAAATGGACCTCTTTAATCCAGCCACCTTTTTTGGATACCTGCTGGGAGATGGTGTAGTGGGCTGAATGGTGACCCCCTAGAAAAGCTATAATCTCCGGCCTGCAGATATGACTCTGGATAAAAGGAATCCTACAGATGTAATCAAGTTAGAGGTCTTGAGATGAGGGGTTCAGTCTGCATTGTCTGAGATCCCTTCATCCAGTCTCAAGTGTCACTGGAAGAGGAACCAGGAGAGCGGAGAGAGCAATGTGAACATGCAGCAGAGGTCCTAGAGCCCCTAGAAGCTAGATATTCTCCTACTCTTACACACTTACTTGCCTTTGTTCCGATCTTCGGGCTGCTAGACCTGAGGATAAAATCTGCTGTTTTCGGTCCCTCACCATGTGATCCTTTGTTCCAGCAGCCACAGGAAATAAGGCACTTTCTATGCCATGTTCTGGATGTGCAAGGATGTTTCCCACACTGTAGGTACTTGTTGCAGGGCCGGTCACAAGCTCGCAGTTCCGGGCTGGAAGGCACCACATTAAGCACCAGTCAGGAGGTAGGTGTTGGTGGAGCGATGCGTAGGAAGATCGGGTGAGCAGCAGGGAAGAATGTGAGTGAGTCTTCTGGAAACACTTCCCAGAGCTCATCTCATCCAGCCCCTAAGATCTAGTAGTTAGGGAAGCCCATCTGGGTAGATGGCCACATGCACAGAGGTGAGAGACAGCAAGAATAGGTGGTGATTCTTGTCTTTAGCTCTGAGGAAGGCCAGCTGACCAGAGCCCTCTCCCAGCCAATGAGTGAGGGGCACAGGGTATATCTGGGGCGGTCTGGTTAAAGTGAAGGCACAGATTCTGATGTGGTTGCTCTGGGTGGGTCCAGAGAGACTGCATTTCTCACGAGCTTGCAGGATGCCAAGGTTGCTGATCTGCCCATCGCCTTTGAAGAAACAAGGCATGAATGTATGAAGTACAACACTTCTGTCCCTTTCTGCTCTCATCTGTATTTCTCTGGAGACAGCAGATTCTTTTACTTGCAGCTATGAAACTAGATGCTGGTGGCAGAGATGCTTTGCTCCGGGTATCACAGGCTCAGATGCTGTCACTTATTTTCGAAGCTGAGTTTTCTGACTTTGCACAGCTTTCTCTTTTAAATAACTCATCGCACCATTCCATCATGAAGTACAAAGAGAAGTTTGCTTTTGATTTTTAGTCTAGTCTCAGAGTTTTTTTTCTTTTAATAATTGTTTACATTACATTTGCACATATAATATGTGTTTATTAATTGCTAATAAGATTTATCATCTTTATTACAAAAAATGGTTAAATACTCATCATCCTTTTTACTTAATTATGATGGTTTTACTTTGATTAAGCTTTCTCAAAAGGTCTTCCCAAAAGGTACAGACAACAATCCCGGTCTTTGCTATCTCCTCAGGGAAAGTGACCCCATGGAGTTCAGAGTGAACAGGACTATACCTCGAGCAGCTGCCTTCTGATCAGAGCCTCACAGGAATGTAGTGTGGAACATATGTTTAGCTCAAGACAAACATGTTACTGAGCTGTGGGCTAAATGATTATTCCAGACAAGCTAGTACTGAATATTAAAAGGGAGCTGATACATTGTTGTTGAAGATTGTAAGATGTTTAAGTTACCATGTGAAGTCCCATTTGATGACAGTGATAGCTAAGAGGTACTGTTTTTGGCGGGGGGTGATAGCAGTGGCCTCAGAAACAGGAAGGGATGCTAGAAAGCATGAAAGAAGAAAGACACTCAGGGATGAGGACAGTGTGGTTTTAGAGGCCACATGGGAACAGAGGAAATTACAGCTGGAGTGTGAGTCAGCCTTCCCATTGCACAAGAGCACTGTCTGGTGCTCACAATGTTAAGGCAGCATGGTTTAACTTAGCTCATGGTTTGAGGAGGTTCAGTCCATGGCTGGCAGGCTCTATGGCAAAAGCCTCATGGAGGAGCAAAGCTTCTTGGTTTTTGGTAGCTGGAAAGCAGATCAGGAGAACAAAACAGAGAGGATGGGGTCCATGAGTGTATCTAGCACCCAAGGCCACACCCCCTCAACTCACCTGGATGCACTGAGGAGTGAACTCTGCAGATCTCCTGGGTGTTTCTTAATCCAGTAAAAGTGAGAGATGAAGAGACATGCTCACAGCTGGTATAGCTTTAGCAGTGGCAGGATGGACAGCCACAAGCAAGGACAGCTGGCTGTGGGCCTCTTTGCAATAACACCAGTATTGGATTAAAGGAAGGAAGGTGCAGAAGTGCGATTAGATGAATAAATATTTCTTATCTTGATTCAAGGTAGTTTGGATGCAGTGTGGCTCTTACCCACCCAGTTACTCTCATGGAGCAATGAAAACAGAGGAATTCTGCCTTAGTACCTAGGAGCTCTTTGACCTATCTACTAGGACTTGTTACCAGAGAACTTGTAAACAAGGATCGAACATCAAACATATGCTCCTTCTTGATGGCTCAGGATGAGGTTGGCGGCCCCTGGGCTCCACCAGGGTACGTGGAGGCACCATGTTGTCAGTGACCCCCAAAGACCCCTAGCAGCAGTGAAAGGGGTGGAGAATGCTAGGGACTGGAAGAACATATTTTTATACATAAATATTTATGTCAAATCAGCTCTGCTAAGAAGGTGGCAAAACAAGGTGTGAAAAACACAACAAGACAGAGAAGCCTGACTTCTCCAAATATTTATGGGAGAGAAAAATGTGGAACGCAAGAGAAATAGCCCTGACAGGTTGGCAAAGAAGAAAAGAGAAACTGCCAAGATGCCCTGAGCTGTGGGAAGACCACCTTCTCAGAGAAAGAATGTGTGGAGGGTGGGCTTAATCAAATGATAATGCTATGAGGAAATGCAGACTATCGACACATCTTATTTGTGTTTGGAGTATCTACAGGACAGTCATTTGCTAAACACATGTAATTTTCTTTTTTTTTTTTTTAAAGGTTTTTTGAGACAGGGTCTCGCTTTGTGGTTCAGGCTGGCCCTGAGCTCAGCCTCAAACTCACATCACAGCAATCCTCCTGCCTCTGCCTCCCGAGTGCTGGGATGACAGGCGTGAGCCACCACGCCTGGCACTATTATGTGGTATTGGTTGCTGCTGGGGTGAGTCTCCACACCCAGTATTGTTATGTGGTTACCGGGGATTGAACCCGGGTCCTTGCGCTTGCAAGACAGGCACCGGAACCACTGAGCTATATCCCCGGCCCAAAACACATGTAATTTTCTGATAGGCATTAAAACTCATTTTATAGCAGATCAAAGAAATTGCAGAATTTCTTCTTGTCACTCAGCTAAGGGAGAGAGCTGGGCTTCTGTTCACATTGGCCTGTCTGGCTCCAGAGATCTTCTTACCTCTGCCCTGCAGTTGTGCAGCACAGTTCAGGGTTGGATGGTTAAGATAGGCAGTTAAAATCCTCCATCTCTTCTTTCCATGCATTTCCTATCATAACGATGCATTATTTTTTTTTCAACCAGAAATATAAACATTAAAATATCAGTACATAGACCCTACTGGTCTAATATATGGAGAATTATATTTAATTGGCCCCTTTTTGGGTTAAGCAGCATCTGCACCGGCAGTAGAAGTGCTCCTCTTGTGGGAGAGCAGGAAAGAGGAATGAGCAACCTCACGGTTTCACTCTGTTTGCCATTTCTGTTACAAATTGTTGGAAAATGAATATCACTGCTTGGGTAACAGATTACTGCGGTAATGACACACACAGGAGACAGGTCTATGTCAAAGGCACATTCACATTCAGTTTGTTCATTTTATGTCACTGTGATACCTGAGAAAAGCAACTTGAAAGATGACAGATTTTGTTCAACTCCGAGTTTCAGTGGTTGCAGTCCATAGTGAGCCGGCTCCGTGACTTTGGGCCTGGGATGAGACAGAAATGCAGTCATGAAAGGGCCTCGCAGAGGAAAGCTGCCGAAACTCATCATAGTCCACAAACAGAAGGGGAGTGAAACAAAAGGTGAAGCAGGGGCTGGGAGGAGCCTTCCAATAATGCCACTAAATTATCATTTCATTAAAGGGTTAATCCATCCATAATATTGGAACCCTCCTCTAACACATGAAACTTTATCAGACATTTTAGATCTAAACCATAATATTCAGGCTTATTTTTCCTCTTGGCTTCAGTTCCCTCTTCTTCCCTCTTTGGTAAAATGATGGCAATAACTGTCCTGTTTCATAGCATTCTGTGAAAATCAAGTGAAATAGTCCACATGAAATACTCAGCCTAGTGCCCAGTGCATCAGAGGCTGTTAACCGATGACAGATGTCATTACCAAGCATCCAGCAGACAGCTCCTTGCAGTAGTCAGTAGACCCAGCACATGCCGTAACCCAAAGTGGGAATTCAGGGCCTTTGATGTTGTTATTGAGAAAATGAATACATAGGACTGAGATCAGCCTTGAGAACAGTAAATTCAGCTGTAAGCCATTACCACCATGGCACAATTTTGTTGTTTCCCCACCTTAAATGTTCTCTTCTGCTGTACCTTTAGAACATGGCCATTTTTTGCCAACCCACCAACAGTTGTTTCTACCTTTGACAAATAGATCATCTTTAGGTTGACATAAGGGTTTCACCCTCCTTAAATATGGAGAGAATGGATCCTATTATACTGGAAATTAGCCAGTACTGGTAGTGGAAGAGAGAGATAGATACTCCTGAGATGTTTGGGTATTTTTTTAAAAATTACAGGAGAAAAATGTGATATATCACCTGAGTTTGGAGGGGTTTTTTCTCCCTTATACTGATATTTAATCAGAGTTTTCTACAAGGAACAAGTACATAAAGATTATTACTGGAAGCTGGGAGGAAAAGGGAGAAGGACATTGATGTTGATGGAGTAATTATTGTGCCAGGCATTGTGTTTGCATTTTTTTTTCTTAAATTTTCCGAACACAGTTCAGGGAAGACACTATTATCATTTCTGCTGTGTAAATGAAGAAATCAAATTGCCTCAGGCCATATAACTCAAATAAACACCACAGAACATAGATTTGAGAACAGAGACATTTGTCTGGATCCAAGTTTTTTGGGAAGGTACATAGGGGTTAGGAAAATCAAAGGAAGTCGATAGGCAGTGGGTACATTAGAACAGGATCAATTTGACTTTCTGCTCTCTTAGGAAGTGGTGCCGGAAAGAATAGACTTCTTGATTTCAAGAGGACAAGCACATTCATTTAGTTAGGAGCTGTGATTGGCTTGAGCCATAGATGGAGACAAGATTTAATCCTGAGTGTCTAATCTGATTCATTAGCAGAAGCCACTTGCTGGGAAATTGATTAATAGTGCCTGTTAGGGATATGAGATGGGCATTAGTGATCCTGTTGCTCTGTCTTTGATTCCTACTCCTCGGGCAGAGAAAAGCTCCTCTAAGTAATACAAGAAAAAGTCATTTATAGAATGGTGCAGATAAGCAGGGAGGGGCAGGTTCCACCCTCCTAAGAACTAAGGTACTAAGGTGGGAGGTAGATGTGGAGTGGGCTGTTGAGGAGATACGGAGACTCCCATGAAGATGGACAGGGGTTTTGTTTGCGTCATTAATGGGAGATAATGAATTTATAAGTCTTCAGATTCCTGATGGGAATACAGCCAGTTTGGGAAAGAGAGAAAAATTAGGACAAATGCAGGAAACAAGCCCCTCTTACAGGAAAGTGGGTGCCACCAGTGTAACCATCAGAGCCGGACAGGACCACATTTCAAATCTCAGCTGTACTGTGTGTAAGTCATGGACACGTAGGTATTTACCAGTATATACTTGGCCTCTCCATATGAGTACTGCCCCAGCTCCTGGGGTTATTTTGAGACAAAACTGGGAAAAGATTGTTAACTGTTAACATTGCATATGGCAGTTACACAGTGTGATTGTCCCCCTTGCCCTCCAGCCCATTGTACTCTTTGGCCAGGAATTCTACCCCTGGCAAAGAAAGGGGTAACTAGGGGGTTACGCCTAACTCAGACCCAGCCCCACCCTTGTTTACATGTACCCCTCCAGTGCCCCCCTTCCTTGGCTGAACTGCCGGGGGCCTGTTACTATTAATAGAAACTGTGTTCCCAATTCCCCTCTTGCTGCGCAGTCAATTTACCTCTTAATGCCGAGCAGAGGCAGTGCGCAGAAAGATTGACAACATTGTTCACACTGTTTAAAGGTTCCACTGTGTGTTGAAAATTGTCCAAATGGGGGGATAATGAACAATCTCCAAATTGAAGCTGTCTCAAGCTGAGAGCAGAGAGAGGTTTTGACGAGAGGTCGCTACCTGACCAAAGTTATTAGCCGAGGCGGGGAGGGGTGAGGAGTGTCCGTTTCCCAGGCCCGACTAAGATCAGATCCATTACACTGAGAAGCATCTGGGGACTTTTGCTGTTCACAGTTGACCTGGTTACTTTCCAGAGGATCATAAGATAATAGAAGAGCAGACCTAGCTTGGGTCTATCAGCATAAGGTGGGTTAATCCACCATAATGTGGACTCACTTGGTATGTGCATCCACCATAGGTTTCCTGACAGTACCTGCCTTGGTGGGATGGGACGCCTTGTGTAGGGCACTTGACGGTCTGATTCAAGGTCTGTTTTATTAGCAGTGTGTGTTTGGGGAGGTGGCTTCTCCTGAGTCTCCACTTCTGGAGTCGTGGTGACTTCACGAGTAGTGATGGTGCTTTCCTCACAGCACCATCATGGTGACTTATGGTCATGGCGTTAAGTCATGCGTATCTGTGACCACACACACGTTTACTTTGTGGAGGAAGAGACATTGCTCTGTCCTCCATTTTCATCAAGAAACCTGCAGTCTAGGTATTATGAATGTGCTTTTGTAAAAATAAAGCTCTGCACCTCGTAGGGGTTAGTATCCCATTATTACAAACTCTAGTTTGACCTCAAACATAACACTTTATTCCTACTGCACTAGACTTTTGACAGGAGATGCTTGCTGACCTCAAGACCAAGTCTGATGCAAGAATATACTAGTCACTCATGAAATATTGGTTTGTTTATTGTTCATGAATTGATACACGCAAATACTGAGCACTGATTAGCTCTGAGGCTGATACTGCATATTAACTTGTACATATTTAACCCTCCAGTGCTAGTGGCTATTACTAGGAATAGAGCACACACAGAAAACTGCTCTCCTTCTCTCTTAACAGTACATGTAACAGTAATTATGAGTGTCTCAAAAGTGACCATCGGTTTGAAACTACCAGAAGGCCTGATTCCATAGCATGTGGTCTGGTGGCAAAGCCTTGAGGTGTCTTGTTGATCCACCGAGACTCGGCCCCACTGAGGCTGATACAGCTTTGGCCCCACTTGTATGACAGTGGCGTCTTCAGCTTGGACAGGTTTGGACGGTGATGCAGAGGTGTTCTTGCTGAGGAAGCCTGACCTGGGGTGCTCCTCCCTGGTCCCCAAGATTCCCCTTGACTCACCCATCACAATGCTCACCTGACAGGTAGGGTTGTATGGTTTTTTCACCTTTGTTTCCTCTTCCATTGAGTGTGAGTTTCTTGTGAATAGATGGGGGTAGAGTGGTTTCCAAAGTCCATGCAAAGAGTAGGGACAAATGCTGAGAGACAGAGAGACAGAGACACAGACACAGACACAGAGAGAGGGAGGGAGATGGAGCCAGAGACAGAGAGAAACGGGGAGAGAGGCAGAGAGAGAGAGACAGAGACAGTCAGAGAGAAACAGGGAGAGAGAGAAAGGAAGGGTAAGAGAGAAAGAGGAGGAGAGGAACAGAAAGAGAGGGAGAAAGGAAGAGACTGAGAGGGGGAGAGAGAAACAAGAGTAGAGAAAAAGGATAAGGGATAGAGAATACAGAAAGAAAAGTGAACAGAAAGACAGGCAGGAGAAAGGAAGAAAGGAAAGGCAGGTATGAGGGGAAGAATTCTAGAGGCCAACCCCAGAAGGGCTTCCCTTCTGCTGTTTTCCAGAAGATGAGCTGTGAACAGGTCCTGTTCCCTGGGAAACTAAGCTGCAGGGCCAGCTTAGACATTCTGTTCCAGAAAACTGAACTCTCTCTAAGTCTCAGTCCCCTTGTCTGTGAAGTGGGCTTGACAGGATCTGTCTCACATCGTCGCCGTGGATATTAAACTGCAGAATCAGAATCACAGTACCCCAATCCCTGGAAGCTTTGGCAGGTTGAAGCCGAGATTCTATACTTTGGGAAGAAGCTTCAGTGGGCAGGAAGGGTGGCTGGGAGAACCAGGCTTCTGAGGCTGCACTGATGGCCTCTCCTGTTGCTAAGTTATTTTATCAGATGCTTTTCTCTAGCTTAATAGACCTGTGTCTCTGAGTGGGACCCTTCCTACAGTGCACACAGACTGTGCTATTTTGAGTTTTGCATCATCAAGATAATTAGGGACCCAGACAAAGTTTAAATACTGTTAAGGGTTCAGTGCACATGAGCTGGTCCTGGTGGCAGAGTTACTTGGGGACACAGTGTGTGATTGTGGCAGGTGTTCTAAGCCCAGGACTTTGATAAGCACCAGATGACTGCTCTAGGCAAAGGAAGGGAAAGGATGTGACGTCTAGGTGTTTGTTGTTAAAAAAAATGACCACGAGACAGGGCATCTGTGACTCTGATCACAATGCTGGATGGTGAGAGAGAATTTGGTGTTGGCCTCTTCTTTCCCAGAAGACTTGAGCCCAGAGTTTGGGCTTGTTTCTGGGAATCTGTGAGCCCAGTGCATTGTCCTCTGGGAGACAGGTGTGGGTCCCACGTGGACATGGGGTCTGTAAGTATCTTGTTCTGTTTAGAGCTTGAGCCCTTCCAGTCCTCACTGCACTGTGAGGATTTAGTGTTCTTGCATCTGCACCCACATTGCTGTAAGAACCTGGAGTTTTCCTGTCTGTGTAGGTTTTATGCTCAGGCATGTGCAGATAACCTTTGTGATAATCACAACAGTTCATTAATACTTGCACGGAACTTTGCAGTTTATGGAAGTACAGTTCTTTCTATATGTGTTTATCTCATCTTTCTAATGACTCGAGGTCAGCTCCATTTAAAGTCCCCTTAACTTCCTAATTTTTGTCTCTAAATATTTTCTCAGCATCTTCATTATGTAAAACACTGTTCCAGACAGAGAAGTGAGTAAGGAGAGAGAGTTTATTTCCATGACATTTTTATTCTATTGGCCATAAATGTGTACAGAATAACCACGATGATTTTATGTATGAATTATGACTATGAAGAAAAAGGAACAACCGTAACTCTCAGGAATTCATATCATCAGTGTCTGTTTCTTTTTCATATCACCATGAGCGCTGACCCGTGCAGGGATTCTTGAAACCACATCTGCTCCCTCTTTTGCTCCACCATTATCTTAGGACCTTGGAGCCCTCTCCTGGGTCCTCTGTACCTAAACAGCAGACAGAGAGAATAAAGGATTGAGAAATAGGTGGGAAGCTGACAAAGGTCAGAATTTATGGAGAAAACAACTGTTTTTCCTTGGTCCCATTGAACAGAACTGCTATTTGTCTCCAAGTACAACGAAAGTTATAAATATGATCTAGCTAGTTGTATAGAAAGAGACCCAGACTAGCAAAATTGTGTGGATCCTTGGCTACCCAGTTCTGTTGGGGATTTGCATGGGCAAGACTTTCTTTGGAGGGGTTCAGAGGAGACTTCTCATGAACATGTGGCTTTCTTTCTGGTCCCATAATACTGGAAATTCTGGTTGTGCCTTATCCACCTCATCCCTTCTCCCCCTTTGCCATCTTATCCAACATCCTACCAGAATTTCTTCTATAGGAATGAAGCTCGTATACTCTCCTGGAATACTTTATCACCCTTCAAAGGTTTCTCACAACTGGGAATCCAGAAAATTTCTTATCTCTCTGAAATATTTCCAGCCATTATCTTCAGTCACAGTAATGCTATCAATGAATATGCTCGGCTCACACAATCTTCAAAGAACTTCCTTGCATTGAAATTTCTTGCTCAGGATCTGTCATCATCACCAGTGTTCCTGTGTGACAGGATGGGAGGGAAAATGGGCTGTCTGAGCATAGCTACCAGGTGGTTAGCATAGCTCCTGTGCAAAATGGGACATCCGGGTGATATAGCCAGTGAGCGCAAGAATCAGTCATTGAGCATGTCTTATTCAAGCCTCCTAGCAGCCTTAGGAGTTGGGTATAATTTTTTCCTTGGGTTTAATTATCTTCAGTTAAGAAAACCGAGACTCGAGGAATTTAATAACTATATCCAAATTACAATGGTAATAGTGGGTTGGGTTCAGATTGCTCCCCTTCCCTCGCTTCCTCCCTCTCTCTGTCTCTATCATATTGCATTTGTCATTATTAAGAGTCCCTCGATGTATAGATTTGTCAGTAGTTTTCCAAAGTACTTTCACATGTATGATCTAACCAGAGCATCACAATAATTTGTGTTTTTTTGTATCACAGTTATGAGTTTTTTATTTTCCTACTTCGCAGATTAAAAAAATATAAACAAATCTATATCAGAACTCAGCCAATCTTTTCTGTGTAAGGGTATGAAGTAAAATTTTAGATTTGTAGGCCATGTAGTTTCTGTTGCAACCATTCAGCTCTGTATGGTAGCACAAAAGTGTCGATAGAAAATGTATGAAAAGTGAACATGGCCTTGTACCAATAAAACTTTATTTACAAAAGCAAGTGACAGCTATATTGGTACAGGAGCCATCATTTATCTGTTCAGATTCCATGTAATTACTAGAGAAGCAAAAATAGATAATACCAATAAAAGAAACAGCAGATCTGAGGGTTTGAGCAATTTGCTTAAAGTCCCACAACATATTTGTGGTATGTCTTAAATTTATTTCTTGCTTCCTAACATAACATACTTTCTACTGCACCAAGCTCCCTCATTAACGATGGCAGAAATAGAAGCTGAAATTCAGTTCATGGATTTGCTATTGGCCTCCCACTATGAACATCAGTGACTGTTTAGTCTCCGGTCTGGATAGCTTCCTTACACCGAAACCTACACAAGTGTCAACTTCTCCTGTCTTTACTGCACTCTCAGTAATAAACATGGGACACTGTGTCTCTGCCCTAAAGAAATGAGTCTAGAAGCCGTGACAGAAACCTTCCTTGATTCCTAGTACTTCTAGAAGTATGGTGTCAGATCACCGAGGTATGAATAGCCACTCTGATGTTTAGTGAATCTGTGACTCTGAGATCCATGGTTTCCTCATTAGTAAAACTAGGACAGTCGTAATATCCTCATAGAACTATTGGGCGATAATTAAAAGAGGTATTGTGTGCAGCACTTAGAGTTGTGTCTGGCCCCTATATTGTTATTATTGTTGTTACATTTTTTTCCAACACAGGATTTCCAACTTCAGATATTTACTTTTTCTAACCTCCAGTACCCCTGGGCAGTTTCCTTGGCAGTTTTGAGATCTTGGGCTGGATAATTCTTTGTTGTGGGCCTGTCCTGTTTATTTCAGGGAGTTGAGCAGCATTCCTGGCCTTTTCCCACTAGACTCAGTAACATCCTTCTCTCCTGGTTGTGACAGTGAAAATTGGGTATGGCTGCAGGTACCCTAGGTCATGGAGGGAGATTGACCTCCAACGAGTGTCAGTGGTCCGATGTTACTATCTCTTCACTGTGACTGTGGCCAGTGTTGCCCTCCTTGGGAAAAGAGAAACTAACAGGTTGTAAGGAAAGGTATTAAAGCAGTGATCCTCTACTTGAAAAGACCCTCTCACTGAATGATTAATTGAAGGTCTTCAGAGAAAATAGTAGAGAAGTTGTGGGAGTAATCTGTGATTAAAATCAAACATTTTAGGATGTCCCAAGGCTCCTATCTGTAGGTCTTTCTCATGACTGGAAAGGATATTATGCCACTTGAGGAAGGTGTACTAGGAGATAATCCTCTAGGTTAGACCCTAGCGTCATTTGACAAACCAAAGGCAACTTGCTTGGTTAAGAAAGCAGAGAGAAATTAGGCTGTTATAGTTTAATCTTAAATTTCCCTCAAAGATTCATGTATTGAAGGCTTGGTCTTCTGGCTGATGACACTGTTGGGAGGCAGTGAAACTTTTAGAAAGTACGCGTAGTAGAAAGAATTTGAGGTCCTTGAAGGAGATCTGGAGACCAGGCCCTTTCCTCAGTCATGGCTTCGTGGCCACTGTAGGATAAGAAGCTTTCTCTGACATGTGCTTTTGCCCTGCTTGCTGCCTCACCACAGGTCTAAAAATGGCAAGCCAAGAAACCAGAGACCTCTGAAACCATGAGCCAGAGCAGAACTTTCCTCCTTTCCAATTGTTTATCTCAGGTATTTCATCACAGTGATGGGAAGCTGACGTGTCCAGCTCCTCTCCACATTATAGTTCACTCCAAGGAGACAGCTGTGTAGATAGATATATAAGGAATATCCCAGATCAGAATTGAAGGGGCAGATGGGATCTCAGAGGACTCTTTTTCTGGGTCTTTATTGCTACTGAATAGAGGAAAGTTTTGCAGTAACGTAGAGGAAAGTGTGGAAATATTGACATTAATTCTTGCCTTCTGTCTTGACAACATGTCCATAGGGTTATCATTAAGGGCCCAAGAAACAGGAATTCCACATAAAACATGTCCACAGTTGTAATTTCTCTTTGTTTTTCTGAAGGAATAGTAGGTTGGTAAGTACAGAGATATTGAAATGCAG
The DNA here is from genome assembly GCA_004026965.1 of Petromus typicus. Taxonomy (NCBI): domain Eukaryota; kingdom Metazoa; phylum Chordata; class Mammalia; order Rodentia; family Petromuridae; genus Petromus; species Petromus typicus. The sequence goes on from PVIR01000022.1 coordinate 398,781, forward strand.
ACTATTGTTTTGTGGTATCTGCAGAAATTCAACCTCTCAATTTCTTCCCTTTATTTCTGCCACTCTGGGGCACTTCGATGAGATTTCTTTGTCCCCACGCCTAAGGCTGTTGAGTGGTGAAATACCTTTTGGATGTGGAAAGTGGGTGATTTTCTTCCTTTCCCGAATGCCAAGCCCGTGCAGCTGGGTTGGCTGATTTCCCCTCTTTATCGCCCAAATTACCCAAGGGGTACAGCATGTCAATCCAGGCTATGGTCTGTGCTTTAATTGAAAGTCATGGCAGTAATTGGCTTGTTCTCTGTCAGTTGCTACATCTTCATCATTCTCATTATCACCAATTCTATCAACTAGTTCCTTCATTTATTTGTAATCCATGCAATATGGTATCAAAGGGGAGAGGGGTGGCAGTGGTCCACATTAGTGAGAAAGGTTTTATTACTGAATTATTGGCCGGGTTTAGAATTGCTGATGCATGGTATAATAATAAAGCAGATCAAATCTGAAGTGGTTTTATTATTTTAAAATTTCATACTAATAACCATTGCCTCTAAGGCTACACTGAGAACAGGCTCCTACAGCACCTATGACGATGACGCACCACATCTAACATTTATGGAGTGTCTGCTCTGTATAAGAACTTTTAAAGGATCCAAGTATGCACGGATTGCTGTGGATAACACAGGCGTTCAGTGGGTTGAAGCACCAGATTGCCCGACTATGTCCCAGCTAAGTATAGACTAAGTCAGCTAGCCTCTCTAGGTCTCACTTTTCCCATTTAGAAAATAAAGAACAGTAGTAGCACCTTCCTTAATTTAATTTAAAAATCAAATTAAATAACGCACTTAGAGTAGTGCTTGTCATACTAAAAATGCTCATTATTATTTAGTCCAGATAATATTTATTATGTGGCTGGATGCTTGACTATATGAGAGGCACTGGATAGAGTTTAGCTAGGTAGTTTCTATCTTGAGTAATGGGGAAGATGAGACATCTCTATCTAAGAAGAGATGAGAGCAAGTTTCTTGGAGTAGAAAATGTTCAAGCTAAATCACCAATATGTAGGATGTTTACCAGCATCCCTTGTCTCCCACCTACAAGATTCAGTAGCATGTCTTTTCCAGTTGTAATAATAAAAAATGTGTCCTGATGTTATTAAATATTTCCTGCTTTTGAGAACAAAATCATTCTTACTGAGAAAGCAGTGAGTTAGGGTGTTTTCAAGAAGAGAAATGGATTTGGTGTGGCCAGGACAAAATGTAGAGGTGAAGCATGGTGAGAGATAAGACTGCAGAGTTGGACAGGGGCCAAATCATGGAAAGCCTGGCTAAGGATCATGGGCTTTTTATACCTTCTAGGTAATAGACGGTATTTCAGTCAGTGTAAGCTAAGTTATACAGAGCTAACGAATATCCTCAGACATCTCAGGGGCTTGAAACAGCACACACATCTGTTCTCTATGAAGTGCTGATACCTCTACTCCATGATCCCTCACATGGAAATCTACACCAGTAGGACAGCTCCTCTGTGCGGCACAATGCGTTCTTAGCACATGGGAAAAAGAGCAGGTGGCTGCACACGTGATGGCTCTCAAAGCTTCCACCCAGAAGAGGTTCACATCACACTGGTCAAGTTCACACAGCCAAGTCTGCTGTCCACTGAAACAGAAAGCAACTCTTGTTTGCAGAGCAGCACATGTTTTGAAGAGCGGTACAATCTACTATGCCACAATCTTGTCAGGTCTCCATTGCAGGGAGCAAATGTAGTGCGGTGTGAAAGTATCATAAACTGTCAGCCCTGTGGAAATGTCAGAATCTGTTATTAGTTTTGGCAAATAGAGTTGCACTGTCCAGATAATTTTTTAAAACAGGACTTTGAGCCCAGCTACAAGAATTGTGATGGGCAGCTAGCTTACAGTGCTAAGCTCTTCCGGCAGAGACCTGCACCGTTACGTTCTTTCCAGAGCATTCCATATGAAGTAGCTGAGAGGGGAAGACATATAAAGGTCAGAGCAGTTTTAGCTGAAGAAGAACAGCCTTAATGGCTGTATTATCCCAGGGCTCCTTGCTGGGTTCCTCCAGTCTTTAGAAGCCTGGGAAGAGTTCAGCTTCTCCCTTGAGAAAGTTTTGTTTCCTGTTGATTCCCTAATAAACATCTTGTACCATAAACTACATCTCAGCACACGCTTCTGGAGAACCTAACATTATTGTAATGATGCTAATTATAATGCTAATAATATAATTATTAGTAAAATATAAATATCAACAATAAGATTCATGTGTTTGTTGTATCATTCATCACAGGCAAAAAGGGGAAATAAACCAGACTGTAGAATTAGAAATTAGGGGAAAAAAATCCCAGGATTCTGCTCTCAAGGTTTGTTTTGTTTTGTTTCATTTCATTTCATTTCTTTCTTTCTTTCTTTTTTTAAACAAATCCACAGAAGCTGGGATCTGAGTCTCAGGCCATGAGAAACTGAGTTCTGGGCTGGAATGAGCCATTCAGGAGTCTTATCAGCATTTGGCTGCCAGAGCTATCTGAATATCCACCGTGAAGGACTTGCCATTCTGCAGTCTGGCTCCTAGATGGAGAAAGAGGAGAAGGAGCGGAGGGGAGGTGAAGGGGGATAAAAAGAATTAAGGTGCCTTCTGTGCATGTACCAACTACCCACCAGGAATATGTTCGCTATGTGCCACACACATGTACTAAGATATGAATGAAAAATAGTGCAGTGTCTCTGATGGTTCTATTTATTAGCTGCAGCAGAAAAAGGCCTCTGTGTCAATTTAGAAACTGGATTTGAACTCCCTGTCTTAGTCTACTGTCTCTTTGACAGGTGAAGTCCTTTTATCACTCTTAACCTTCTCTATATCATATTGATAATAATATTTTCCCTGTAAGTTTGTCCTGAACATCAGATGAACTCTTCTGTATGTGAGGTTCTTGACAGAGTGCATGATACACAGGAAAGGCCCTGTAATCATTTGTTTCTTGTCCTTTCTTTTTCTCCCTAAAAGTAAAATATGCAGAACTTTTTATATAAGAAGTTTGTGTTACTTTACCTGAGAACTCTCTAGCAAGGATCATTCATGCTGACAAATCCATACCGTGAAGAAATATGATGGCAGCCTCTTACTGTCCTGTTCCCAACAAAACATTTATTTTGGATAATATCTCATTCAAAATTGAGTTAAGTATTAGAGGAGTTTCCATTTAGCAGCAAGTTCCTCTCAGTCCGAAGTGGTACATAATGAACTAAATTAGGAGATCTCGGAGATAGTACGTGTGGTAAGCAACAGAGAGAACAAGTATTGATTAGTGATGTCTGGTACAGAAGCAGGAAAAGGGATTGGTGCACGTATGCCACCCACTTGCAATCTATGTGGCATGTCAACAGAATGTATCCTTTTTTCCCTTCTTGGAGTTTTCAGGCTTGTGTTGGCTCATGGTAACTGAGGTATAGTTTTGCGTTGGCAATGATACTAATTTGAATCTGGGCCAAGTAGAGTTGAGTGTAACCTATTTGCTGGAGCTGAATGGAAGGTAGACAGTGGAGTCAACGATGGATGCTGTTGTATGTGTTCCTGCAATTGCAATCGGAGGTCATAAAAAATATTTCTCAAAGAAATTGGAGGATGAACAACTAATGCTAAAGCTGGGACAAGGAGAAGAACGCCATTCCTGAAATACATCAGTGTGAACAGGATCTACCTGATCATACTAGGAGATTCTTTGGAAAGTCCTTGTGGAGGTCCTACTCTTTAAATCTTTGAATGTATCCCCTGACTCACTTTATTTTTATCACGAGCTCTGCTCTCCACTGCATCCAACCACTGCACCTCCACCCAACATCACTCATTAGCTTTATTTCTCACCCTGTGTTTTCTTCCCAGTTGTTCTCTCTGCGTGGAATAACTGTTTCTCGCTTTGTTCCCATGGAAAACTCTTAACATCTTTCTTCAGGACTAACCTCTTGTATTACCAAGGACACTCACATTTTACATGCGTAAGTGTCACCTGGAGAAGTTGATAAGACACAGACATTTCCTTGTTCAGGTTCTCTTTTTTTCAGTCTTGAAGAATCTTCTCAGTGATTGGGGATTAGGACAGATGCTTCACAAGGGAAGTCTGAGACAAGTTCTCATCCAGACAAGTTCTGAGACACGTGGTAAAATGAAGTTTTCCAAGCACCTGTTATTTATGTGCAAACAGCTTAAGTATGAGACATTTCCTTCTCTCAGTGTGAACGGGTCATAAAGATCCTATTTGGCAACATTTTGTATAGGCTTCATGGCTCAGGACATGGTGAGAGTATCTGTCTGACCTCACTAGTTGAAGGTTTTAATTCCACTGTGCCGACCCTCTCCCTTGCTTTTCCATAGGTCTCAAGCATCTCTTAGTGCACTATGCAGCACTGTGATGTGTAGGATGTGGGGACAAAGCAGTGACTACAACTTCTGCCCTCCAACGTGGTATACTGTGTTTAGAACAAGAGGAATACAAGTGGTACCAATACTTGCATTGTGACCTTGAAATCAGCATCTTTCCTGATGATTTTCTCATGGAAAGTACAGGTTTTATTAGGAAATACTCCTTTTGCTTCTCTTCTTAGCCTTTTTTCTCCATCACCTCCTTCCTTTCTCATTTCTTTTTCCAAGTTCTTCCATCTCTCCCTCTTTCCTTCTTTTTATTCCTTCCTTTTCCCTCCCCGTCTCTCCCCTTGTTTTTTTTTTTTCCCCTGTCATTCCTCTCCATATCGCTCTATCTTCTCTTACCTTTCCACTCTTTCTATCTCCCACTTCTTTGTCCCTTTTAAAAATAATTTTCTTCTTTGGGTACGTGAAGAAGACAGTTGGGATGGGAGCTGTCCAGGTTGAAGGGTGCGTAACATAATGTGTACCACTAGTTTCCCCACATTCCTTATCCTTTGGGGCAATTCTTTTTTTTTTTTTTTTTTTTTTCGGTTTTTGGAGACAGGGTCTCGCTTTGTGGTTCAGGCTGGCCCTGAGCTCAGCCTCAAACTCACATCACAATCCTCCTGCCTCTGCCTCCCGAGTGCTGGGATTATAGGCGTGAGCCACCACGCCCGGCACTGTGGTATGTGGTACTGGTTGCTGCTGGGTGTGGGTCTCCACACCCAGTATTGTTATGTGGTTACCGG